>JACJUM010002496.1:280955-623186 GCA_020976665.1 Heortia vitessoides
CTTTACACTGAACACTTTACACTGAACACTTTACACTGAACACTTTAAATAAAACCTTAAATTAAATTTATATTGCAATAAAAAAAATTATCAAGGAAGCGCCAAGGAACAACGATTCTGTGAAACAATCATCCGAACATAAAGTCGAGCTTCAATTGCTACCACAGCCTAAAATAATACACTGACTTTGCCGCTACCTTCACCCAGGAAACACCTCTAACCTCCTCATCTTTCCACAGTACGACGAGAGCCTTCACGGCGGAGGCTACATGGAAGGAGGCGCGATGTATCACGAACACAGATTGACGCATCCCCACCTCCCTCCGGTGCACTATCCTCCCCCCGCGGCGCCCGCACACGCGTTGCCAGGCGAGCCGCTTGTCCACAAGAGAGACAAGGACGCCATATACGGGTGAGTGGTAACGTGCGACTTGTAAGTTGTTGTAGTGTCATAAAGTCACATGTCATAAATGTTCAAGAGTCATAAAATTTGCCTGACAATACTGGTTAAGAGGTCAGGTGTTATTAGAAGATTAAACACACGTTTTGTGATAATGACATGTGACCTTTATGAACTTCCGTAATAGTAATTAAATCTGGTTAATATTTAATTATTTGTGTTTTAATGATGATCTTGTCTTAATTTATTGCCGTTGTTCGTACAATGTCATAAACTCAGTGGCCACGACGGAATACTTAGTAATATGTAATTAATTAATAAAATCTTCACTTACGCCATCTTTCTTGTTTTACTTATTGTTCCTCGTCCAAGAACAGTCATAAAACGATGAACAATTTGAGAAGCACATTCCGGAGTAAATACTACAAATGAGAATGTAATAAATAGCTTGTGATTCTTCACATGGACGCGACTTACCGCGACTTAATGACATTTAAATATTATGATAGCCAAACAATGGCATCCGAGTTTTGATTGTCTGTGATTATCGCGATTGTGTTACAAGTAAACTCTTACAATAAATGTCGACAATGATATCATAATAACTGTCTTTTATCATATCATCATACCAACTATTGGTGGTCCACTGCTGGATATAGACCTTCCCAAAAAGGAGGGATTTTACCCATAATTGCCACACTGCGCAGGCTTGTTAGCAATTGCAGAGCGTAGCTTTCGCGCTGTTGCACATTTCCGCTCTGTGCATTAAGCTACACTGTTTCGGATGGATATACCGTCACCTGTCGGTTCCGGTACCTCAGTCGCCTCTTACGACACCCGATACAGGGAAAAGTACTATTCTACTCTGCCGGTACCACACGACTTTACCTATATTTATCATGAAAAAGTATTATGACTATAAATTGAGATATTAACTATAATATCTCTCAAGTTGCATCACAATGTAATAAGCAAAAACAGTACTAAAATCGGTTTAAAAGTAGTTTAAAAATTCACCCCGCACATACACCGGGACGCGTAATTTTTTTGACATAAAAAAAGTGAAACGGTACAGTCAAGATAATAATTATTATTATTACTCCCACCACATCTCATACATTGACCTGCCTCCGTAATAAGTTGCTCAAAGCACTTGTGTTATAGACGTCAGAGGACAGAAGAATCTCAAAAGTACTACTTAAATACATATATAGGATCACTACCGTCTGCGCAATCGGGCCCATCCGAGATATACTATTGCTTTACATAGTCGCTTGGTGTGTGTGTTCTACCGGTGTAGATATAGACTATAAATATCCACTTGCTAAGAACATACCTCTTTTGCTTCCTTTCCTCGCAGTAAGTAGGTATAAGTCCTTTCATAGACGCTTGTTTATTCTTGGTACTTCTGACCTGGCCCTTCTTATCGGCTCCACTAAAATATCAAAGATAAAGCTAAATTATCCACTAACAAGCTCTTAAATACCATGCGGTTTGATCGAGTTGTTTGAGAAGTTTTTCTTGGCCCATTATATAACTTTCGAATCTAATTGACATGAATCCGTAATAAGTCTCTTAAAGCACTTGTGTGACGAACGCCTGACACAGAGGAATCACAAATGTACTACTTAAATACATACATTCAACACCCAGACACAGAACAAACAAGGTGCATCCAAGACATGAGTGAGCCGAAGTGAACTATTTACTAATTCTACGTATTCACTGTGTCTGTTGTAACAAAAAAAGCTTTATTGTTGCGTGGAATTTTTTACGCTTCTTTGACGCTGTCATACCTTTGTTTTGTGTATAATATTTACTTTAAACATATTTGTAGCCTTTGGATTTAACAATGTGTTATTCGCAATTGGATACAATCTGTTATTTACTATTAGATATATAATGAGTTTGCAATAAGTATCCAAGATGACTGGAGGGTTAATTTATCAATTTTAAAACTAAATGGGATACACTGTCGACTGTTTTTTAGTAATCCAATATGGTGGATAATAAAATGATTGAAGTTTTTAAATACTGTCTCATCATTAGACGATGGTTTCGTAAAGAGATTTCTTAACGGGTATGTGAGGTTAGGTCGTATTTGGTCTTTAATGGTTTTTTTTATTTATATACACAACATCGCCTACATCGACCTGACTCTGTACGTCGCTTCAAACATTGAGGAAGCACAAATATAATACTTAAATAAATATACTTAACATCCAGACACAGGACAAATATAAATATTTAACGGTGGAGATCGAATCCACGACCTTTGGTGAACAAGAAAGGATCGCTACCATCTGCGCCATCGGGTCCGTCTAAATAATCTAAGCTACATCTACACTAATAGTATAAAGAGGTAACGATGTATTTTAGTATGTTTGTCATGAATGAACTCAAAAACTAACGGAGGGATTTCGATAAATTTTTCACTATTAGTTAGCGTCATTATTCTTGAGTAATATAAGCTATATTTTTTATTAGAAAAAAATATGAATACCTATTAAAATTTCAACAACAAATATAAAAAAGATATATAAAAGATAAGATATATAAAAAATATCCCTTATAATGACTTTCAGCGACTGCGCAACTGTGATCAGTTTTAACCAATCTACTCGTATATGTTTAATATAATTGTGTTGTCCAACCGTCACTTTACAATTAAATAGGACAAGGACGAGGTCTGTAAGGTCGATGAGGTCCATAAACTTAATAGTGTAAAAGTCGAGTCAGATGAATTTCTTGTACAAACAATAATTTATGAACAAATAGCGCTGTTCAAATTTGAAGTGCGGCGAGATGTGGACCCCGATATGGCCAATAAACCGGTGTTTAGCACTTGAACGTCACTTGGATCTTGGGGTTATCTGATCGAAACTTGTCAAGGAAGTTTAGGCTACTGTTCGCGGCTTTGGTTGTGGCGGGGCGGTGCCGCTTGTGGTGAGCGTATTAGCGGATTGCTAGACTGCAGCGAGACTATACGAAATATATGTTTATCAAACAAACATTGGTCGTGGGATCATGATATCTTGCTCGCCAACATTGACGGGCCGATGCGCGGTAAGGGTCGTGCATTCATTCCAATCCAGGACCAATAGGTACTTATTTACAAGTCGATATTCGTGTTTGTTCTGTGTCTGGGTGTCAAAATATGTGTTCCAACAGACAAACATTGGACGTGATCATATTGTCTTGATGGACAACAAAAATTGCGCATTATTACACCAAAATTGATGGGCCGATGCACCGAAAGGGTCGTACCCACCCAGGACCAATATTTACAAGTCGGTATTCGTGTTTGTTCTGTGTCTGGGTGTCAATATATATATTTAAGTATTACATTTGTAATTCCTCTGTTATCTGATGTCCGTAACACATGCTTGAGCGACTCATCTCGGAGTCAGGTCAATGTATGAGATTTTGTGTAAATATTATATATTTAAAATAGAGTTATCCATATACGTGCTGTGGCACTACATTACTATTAATTACATGAGGCATGATTCTTACTAACAGACTTAAAGGTCACGCATCCGCAGTTTTTCTGCGGCTAGAAAGCCGTTGTTATTAAATGGCAATTAATATGTGTATAACTCCCTCGAGTGTGAGCGGGTCGTTCGACGTGCACAGTGTACTTAAATGGACTAGAAAAATGAATATTTTTTCTCGTAATCATCATCATTCCAGCTATTGGAAGCCCACTGCTGGACATAGGTCTCCCCAAGAAAGGGGGAATTTTACCAAAACGCAGATTTCGCGACAAAGACGCTGCTGCCCATCCCGCCCTGTGCATTGGAGCTGCACTGTTCTGGATTGATATACCGCCATCTGTCGGTTCCGGTACTTTAGTCGCCTCTTACGACACCTGGTTCAAGGAGAGGTATTATTCTGCTCTACCGGTACCTCGCAGCTATATATTTTTTTATTTAGTGGTTTATTTTAAGATCTTTATCGCCTATTAAGTTTTAATAATGTAATGTAAGAAAAATGTATGATTAATCCTTTTAACTTTTTCCCCGATCGAAGAGTCTCTTCGAGCATTAGCTGTCTGTAATTATGTTAAAATTTAAAAAAAAAGGTGGATATGGTTTTTAATATATGAGATTATATATTAATGAAAACGAAATGGAAAAATTAATGGGGGCAATTTGCAATAATTCATAAAACCTGACTAAGTAGGAAATAATTTCGCTACGACAGCATAAGAATACGTCTGTGGTTCGGATAAGTATAAATAAAAACCATGGCTCGCTCGCCTCTCTCCTCGATGGCTACCGACCATGACATCATCCAGCTTTACACGCCACTGAATAAAACCTCGGCTCGATAAATAATCCCGTTACGGCGACTGGGCAGGTATAACGACGATTTCATGTCGATATACAAAAATTCACGCTGTTTTAGCGAGCAGTCCGTGTTTCTAAAGCTTCGTATTATCACAAGGATATCATTAGCGCGTTGCTAACCTTGTGACTTGAAGATATTATGTCACATTATCCAGTTATTTCACTGCATCTTTAGCGTTCACTGCCATCAAGTACCGGCAGAGAAGAATAGCATCTCCCTCTGTACCGGGTGTTGTAAGAGGTGATTAAGGTACCAGAACTGACAGATGGCGGTATATCCATCCAAGCTGTGCAGCTCAAATGCACAGGGTGGGGATGGGCAGCAGCAAGCCCATCGTGAAAGCTGCGCTCTGCGATTGCCAACACGCTTGCCCAGCGCAGCAATTTTGGGCAAAATACCTTTTTTCTTGGAGAGGCCTATGTCCAGCAGTTGACTTTTAATAGGTAGTATGATGATGATGATAATTTCCATTCAAAGCAGCGTAGTGTAAATGCATTGAGCGGGGATGGGCAGCATGGCAATTATAAGCAAAACTCCCCCTTTCTTAGAAAGGCCAAGTCTAGCAGTGTACTTCCAATGGCTGATGATGTGATGACTTACTGGTGAATCTACGAGTGCGTAATCAATATACATTTTATATCCGAGGCATGGTAGCAATACTACACCTTAATATGATTGCGCGTGCGCCGCCGCAACTATCGCCGCGACTAACACCGCAGCCCAACAAGAAGCTGGAGTGCAATCCTGATGGTATCAAGTCACGTATTAGGCATCAGAATCTAATCTTGGATCTGATCCTCTCAATTACTCCATAGTTTCGTTTAGTTCAGAATCCAATGATATCCTAACTACGAGGTGTCAAATGAGACATAAAAGGTTTTAAATTGTTCAAGATATTAGATTTCTTTAAGACAGCAGTCCGGGTTTTTTTTTAATCAGTTCACCTGATTGTAAGCATCCCTGCAGCCTCGTAATATCACAAGGATATCACTTACGTGTTGCCAACCTTGTGAATTGAAGATATTATTTCACTGCCGTGAGGTACCGGCTGAGTAGAATAGTACGTCCCTCTGTTTGTGGTGACTAAGGTACCAGAACTCACAGATGTCGGTATATCCATCAGAAACAGTGCAGCTCAAATGCACAGGGCGGAAATGGGCAGCAGCAACCCGTCGCGAAAGCTGTGAATGTAAATGGCTATATGATATACATTTTTACATTCACACCCAAAAACGTTTTTATACATGTTAACAGCTAAATGATCAGAAAATCATTTATCAAAGATAATATTAGCAAACAGAATTACATTAGACTAGACGTAGGTATACAAAGGTCTGCATTGATACCTCACTCACCTATTTTTACCGCCAAATGAGGCATTAAATTGCTGGTTAATGTGATGTAATGTCTCTAATTCACATGTTTGTCGAACTGGTGATATCCTTGTGCGGCCGCGTGATAGACGCGGACTGTATGCTGCATATCATATCAACTTTATATGATGTTAACATATAACATCATGTTGATAAACACATCTGCCTGATGGCAGTCAGGTCAGTCACTTTTTGACTGACCCTTCTAAGCTTTTTACTCCTTCCTATAAGAATAGTTCCTATAAAGTATTAAATAGCTTAAAAGACAAAACGTATAGACTTTAAATGTTTATTTTGTAGGTAATTAGGTTTCTAAGAGAGAATGTATTTGTAAGACACAGAATTCCGTCATTAACTTTAGGCATCAAAATATAAATCAATTTAAGATTTTATTTATATCTTAATTTTTGATCTAGAATAATAGAAGAAGACATACCTAATGGACATCGGTCTAATTGGTTCAAAATCGTTTAAAATCCTATGGATGTATTGCGAGATAAGAAAGAAAGACTGCTTTTAGTTAGGATATCCATGTCGACCAGCGGTTCTCAATCTGTCCGTGATGTTTCCAGGCACCCCCTGTTCCCCCTGTTGGCGTTGATCTTCGAGAAGTGTGAGCTAGCGACGTGTACCCCACGAGACCCTGGTGTGGCTGGTGGGGATGTCTGCTCCTCCGAGTCTTTCAATGAGGATATTGCCGTCTTCAGCAAACAGGTATGTTCAGTATGTTAGAACAAGTTCACGGGTTGACGAGTGCCCTTGTATATCAATATGTCAAAAGAATACACAAACATATGACAATATTTTTAGAGTGCTGGGTGAGACCTAAGGCTTGATTCCTGTTCTCATAGCAAAAACAGTTTATTTTTAATTGAGAATTTGTCTGTGTTACTTTTGTTATCTCTGGCAATTATGACACCGCTATGACTATAATTTGCGCGCGCCTAAATCTTGTGCGCCAAAGGTCGTAGGTTCGATCCCTACCCAGTGTAAATATTTATATAAGGATATTTGTGTTTATTCTGTGCCTGGGTGTTATATATATATGTATTCAAATAGTATATTTGTGATTCCTGCTGGCAGGCGTCCGTAACACAAGTGCTTTTAGCGACTTACCACGGAGTCAAGTCAATGTATGAGATGTTGTGGGTATTTATTTATTTATAATAGACATACTAGATATTTAAATAATCTTAAAATTCACAGTCACAATACAGAAAAGTAAATTCTTTTATTTAACGTGTAACTTTTGTTGAAAAAGATAATAATTAAAGTAATAAAAGGCAGCAATAAACGAAATTCCCGAACCAATCCCATATACAAACTCTATTCAGTGATCCATACGAAAATCGCGCTCAAAAGAGAAAATGCTGGCCGGAATAACTTTGTACGGACGCACCTGCCGCCCTGGCCCATCAGAATTAAAAAGTAAAAAGAGAAAAAAAAAGCGCGCCAACGCATTCGGATATTAAAATGTCGCGCACAAAATGGCCGCTCGTAAATCAGTAGCTGCAATTTCTTCGGCATAATGCTTTAATAACTATAAAGCGTAATTAGCAACGGAAATTTCTACCGTATTGACCTGCCTCGTTGTAGATTGTTTACGTGTTTTTTTTTTCTCTTGACGAATCAAAGAATTGATTAAATCGTAATCGATTGTTCGCAGGCTAATTTTGAACGTTGTGTAAATCAACGGAGGAACGAATTGGATTCGTTTTGTTTGTTTTAATTTAAGTTGCATATATATATATTTATAAGGTTTAAGCGGGAAAGCGCAACAGACAGACAGAGTTACTTTCGCATTTATAATATTAGTAGGGATACCAATTCTCCGCTACTGTTTTGTCATCGTCATATCAGCCGTTGGAAGTCCACTGCTGGAGACAGTTGTCCCTATGGACAGTAGATTTTGTGCTGCACAGTTTCGGGTTGATATACCGCCATCTAACGGTTCAAATTGATTACTCCTCTTGTCATCTGGTATACCGGGTAGTACTATTCTCTACCGATACCCTCATTTATTCATTGCCATCCCGTATTAATGACGCTTTTAACCTTCCTGTAACTTAAGAAGTTTGACAATAAACGGCCTTCAAAAAAAGAAACGGAAGAAAAAATTGTCTCCACAAGAGGTCGGCCATTTTCTCGGAAGGCCGTTTTAAAATACAAACACTGCGCTGTATTATTTTAAAAGGAAAGCGGTCCCAAATGAGGCAACAGCCAATGTTCCATCACGGTTCCCTGTAATAACATGACAGGGTGATTCCGCATAGCAACACCTATTATTTACCTACGCCAAAAAACGTACGCCATAAATGGAGTCGTTTTATAACAATCGGACCAATTGAAACAGGTAATCTGAACACAAACCAGCAATCAAGGGACGTGTAATTTATTTAACAAATTTATAATACCGCATTTTGCGTTGTTGGCTCTTTATCCGTTTCTTTTTTTTCATTCCTTTTTTACAACAATAGGCGTTGACATGCGGTGGTGGTATGCAATTTGAAAAGTTTGACGTCTTCAACACATTGGGGAAACACTCGGCTGCCGGATGTGACTTGCGCCGGCGGCCTGTCACATTACAATTTCACATTTCAACTATCGGTTGTACATTAATGATAAGTTATCTGACGAAGGCGAAGGTAATTATTGAAATTAAACTGTATTTATAGATGTTGTATTATTGTGCGTCCTGACCCGAGACTCGGCCGATAACTGATCGATAACTTCTCAGTGTCATGAAACTGACCATTCTCTATTATTTATGACGTTCCAGTTGAGTCAGATCTGCGAGTTCGTTAGCATGACGCCGGGTGTAGATTAAAAAAAAATACCACGTGACGGGCACATAGTACTATAAAAGTAGCAGGCGCAGATTACGTAGTAAAATGTCACATATATCATGCAATTGGCCATGTTAAGCGCGTAGACACTAATCGACCGCTTTAATTACTCCAATAAAATGTTTATCCGCATCGGTGGCACGTGAAAACGGCACTAAAAAAAAGATAAAAATTAGGACCTCTCGCTCTAACGCTTAATAAGCGACGCCCATAATTCATCGGCACATGAAATAAATCATAAACGGTAAAGTGTTTATTTTCGACGTACTTAATATGTTATAAATTTATTTAAGTGGCGTGCGGTGCGATTGTGAGCGGAGTGATTGATAGAGTGCGCTGTGTGGAGTGATCGGTTTGGTTCTGATATTGTCATCCTTTGCCGAGCGGCGGCGCGGGCGCTCGCGGGGGCAGGGGAGGGGCGCGCGCGCGGTTCTAGTGATGCGAACGAGTGACCGTTTCAAGAATTCGAGTGCGTTGACACTTGGGAATTAGATCGCTCTTTTTGCCGCCATTACTGATTCGGCCTTTGTCACTTTTTACGTATGCTAACCACAACAACAAACGTCACTACCTCTACGTTCGCAAACATCACGCCAGCACCATCGATTGCAGTTAAGCAATAAGCTTGAGTGGATCTCACTTGGAAAAACTGTAGGGGCGGTTAATTTATCGAGTTCTATTAGAAATTCTTAACAAGCATCGCGGACTTCCAGGATCCAAGATAACAACGGGCCGATAAAAACGCCCCCTCTGAGAAATGTGCGCGTAATAAGAGGAAAAGTTAATTACAGCTTAAGTAATTGTAACATTTAAAAAGAAGGCCGGTGGGGCGCGCTATCGATCCGTCCTTGCATAGTTTATAATTAGCGTTTTTCGCTTAGAAAACGTTTACTACTTTAATGATAATACATTTAAATGTCAGTGCAAATATATATATTTGAACGAATGCTTGTTTAATCATTAATTTCAGACATAGCTGGCTGTTTCGAATTAATAAACTCTATTTTTTTTATTAAAATCTTACGCAATCAAAACACCATTGAATAAGTCACTAGGAGATTATAACATACGCTTTACCAATTAAATTGGACGGATCTCATATGTTGGACGAACAGCAACATGAAAAAAATCACAGTTGCAACCTGCCGACGTAATTACGCAACTGCTACTTTACTTATCAGCTGATATCGCGTGATTCAGCCAATAATCACTGTTCCCATAGCGGTGATTTTTTCATTACGGTTCCCACAACACCTTCTCACCGGCTAGGGATGCACTATCGTCACTGGATATCTCTGTTCGTTTGCAATCATTCCTTGCACTTAATAAGGCACGGTCCGATGAGTACGCTTTAAATGAACGAAAGAATTAATAACGAATTTATTACAACGTAATACAAGATGTTAGTGTATATACTTATATTTAACATTGATATTTATCCGGCAGTATTATTTGATTAAAGTTACCAATCTTTGGATGCAGAAAGCAAAGAGCGGAATGTAACTAATGATTTTCAATCACGAATTTACGCCATTAATACTCGATAAGCAGCATCATCGGAGAATAATTGCAGGCTAGTCGTTTTAATGTCAGATTAAAACGCGATAAATAAATAGACTTGGAGCACACGGCAACGTAATTACAGCGAGTAGCGCCGGGCAGCACACATAGTCGGCGACGGCGCGGCGCGCGCGCATGCGGATATCTCTTGATTCGCATCGTTCGTACGAAATCTTTTGTAACCATATGTTGCGGTGGAGGCCGATAATTTCTCCACCGCAAACCACTTCTTTTTAGTGAACAGACAAGCTGACACAGGGGCTGCTCTTTTCCTATTATCCCCATCACAAAGTCGACGCATCGTTCTGATACTGTATTTGTTTACACCTGGGCAGGTTTCGCTTAGCATTGAATGCCAATTGTCATTGGATTTGGACGCGCAATTGAACCTTTGTAGTCCTGATCCAATTCAGAGTTTCGCGCCGAAATAAAATAAATAATGGCGGATGGATCCGCGGCCCGCAGCTGCGCCGGCGCACTGCACAATATTCATTAGCTGCGCGCGCTAGAGTGGAACCGCGATACGATACGTTTTTTGTCTCTCGCTCGCACGCAGCACTTGCATTTTTTTTTCGACAACGCATCGGCGATTTCGTTTTATCGTCCCCATCGAGTGGTTTTTGCCGTTTGGAATTCCTTACGTATCTTGTTTCGGGTCCGTTTGTGGATGAAATCGTACCGTAGATACTTTCCATTTCAGCGGCAAGTTTATGTGGGAACGGCAACACCACACCCTCCGCGGATCCACCAACATTGCGGGCTCAACGATCAGAGCAACGTTCAGCTGCAAAACGAGAATTAAACGATTCTAAATTATAAATACAGTGAAGTGCACTCGCGCGGCGGCCTTCGACGTTATTAAGGCTAATGAAATCTTGTCGTGATAACAAACTGTTAGATTACCTGTCACAGTTCGCATGTTAATTATGAAAACAACGTTTTTACCTGTGAAATTGCAATTCCCAATCTAATGCTATTTCACAATTTGGGACATGCATTATGAATAATGATGTTCAGAAAAACTCGTCACGTAATATTTCGCTATGGAAAATCACAGTTGCGGAGCAGTTGCGATTTGTGTCAATGGGGCATTTGGATTGCGGAATTAAAGTATGTTATTAAGGGGTATTTGCTCTAACCTCGTAGTGATTAGGCTCGTGCGGTGTGGCGTGTGAGGTTCAATTAGTGACTGACACGCCGGCCGACTCCGTCGCGTTTTTATCCCCGGCATTAATATGCCGATGAACTAAACATTATGCTCTTTTATCAGGCGGTGACGTCAATGCAACAATATTATCATGCCAGTACGCTAGTAAGGATAATGGGAAGGTGTCATTCTCTACAAACGAAACTCGTGCTAATATAACCTTTTTACTGCACGTCATTACAAGGATATGCGCGTTAGATGATTACAGATTCGATAATGAAAGCCCACGAATTTTATTCGATGTTCAATTTTGTTTTGAAATTTTATGATCCAGTTGCATTACTATCTACTTCAAATTAAACGTCATAATTTGATGTAAGAAATTATGTGAAATATGTACCAGGACATTATAGCCAAACAGCGTCGTATATGTATAGTAAACGAAAGCAATTTAAAAAGGTTAACCAACCAGTTCAATTAAACCTCCTGACATAGTCATAATTGCCGGATATGTGGCGTTTGAAAATGCAATGCGCGTGTTCTTTAAACTCAAATCCATTTCGTTTCAAATTAGAAACTGTGTCCTTTATATTTTGGAACAGTGTCTATAGTATCAGAATCTCTTTTAAAATTTGGAACAGTACATTTTCAAATTTGGAACTGTTTCCTTTATATCCTGCAACAGTTACTATCAGAATCTCTTTTAAAATTTGAAACAGTACATTTTCAAATTTGGCACAGTACATTTTCAAATTTGGAACAGTACATTTCCAAATTAGAAATAGTACATTTTCAAATTTGGAGCAGTACATTTCAAATTTGGAACAGTACATTTTAATATTTGGAACAGTACATTTTTAAATTTGGCTTAGTACATTTACAAATTTGGAACGGTACATTTTCAAATTTGGAACAGTACATTTTCAAATTTGGAACAGTACATTTTCAAATTTGGAACAGTACATTTTCAAATTTGGAACAGTACATTTTTAAATTTGAAACAATACATTTTCAAATTTGGAACAGTATCTTTAAATTTTCGCACACCACACCGCTAGGCGTTGATTTGTCTGAACTCGGTGTTGTTCACCGTTTTTGGCAGCCCGTCCGGCGTCCAGTTGGATAAAAAGCTCCGGCGCGCCGCTAGTGGTATGGCTGCGTTTTTGCGAGCGCGTCAGGAGACGCGATAAAAATGGACGCCAAATGAGTATTAATTCGCGCCGGTTAATAATGACATAAATACACTAGGCGCTGCGCGGTGATACAGGCTGATTGTGTTGTCACGTGACAGCTCCCACGACTAGTCGCATATTGAGCTCGGGTTTTTCTGTGAGCTAGAAATGTCTGGTGCTTCTCTAGTATCACTATTATCCATTATTCGATTAATGTTTTTTTTTAAATAAAAACTTAATTAGTACTCTTTGTTAACGAAGAGGAATGTAAGCTGCAGGAGAACGTTCTTACTTGTAATTGTGAGTTTGTTGGTTTTTGCACGTATATTAGTTGCTTTCTAAGGTAATGTTTGAAGTATTTATGTCAGGCGATGCATAAATCATTTATTTTTATAAGATACTAGCGAGTCCAATTGTCTTAACTGTACCTATATTTGTTAAAAACATATTGCGACTATAATTTGAGAAAGAAACTATTCCATTTCTCAAGTTGAATCAAACTGTACAAAGTAAGGCTGCCAAAATTGAAATCGGTTCAGTATTTAAGATCATATTTATAGAGAAAAATCACGTTGTCTAGGTTCCAGGCGGGAGTCGATATTGCAGTCCCCCGGTATGGTCAAGATGCAGGTTCGAGTCATCGCCTGACACTGAAGACAAGATGTTTTTTTTCTTGTAAATATCATCTCAAATATAATTCAGCATTTTCTATTTATATAACCTTTTAAAGTAATCGGTTCAGCAGTTAAGCAGTTCATCCTGAACAAACCGTCACACGTAATTTATATATATATATATATAAGATATGTATAATTATAGTGTGGTGTTAGAGCACCCTGTACAGTTAGCGACGTAATTATTAATGGTCGCTGCGCATTCCTCGCGACACGTTTCGTTCGCTTTCCCGATTTCGTCGCCGACTGTGCTTGTCATTTTGTGGCCGCTTTTAAACGCATCCGACGCACAGGTTGTCACGGCGATATTCTTTTTCAAAACAACAAGCGAATTTAATTACGATTGCATATCAATGCGCTATAAATAAAAACCATTTTTTTTTTTATTGAAGAACGGAACGTGTTATTTCGATAAGAAACGAGTTGTCGCCAAAATTTTACTAAGTGAATACGAAACGAGTTGTTCTATTTTTAAAAATGAGAGGTGTTAATTCAAAATGGAGGTCGTATCAGATAATTATTCGGTTCTATATAAATAATTACCTATTTGCGAGTGCGAAAATAACTAAAACCATTAAAATCGGGAGCCATCGATCGTTTAAACGTACACGAATAAACGGAAAAAAAACGCTCATTATGTATTTGACAGGAGGGCCAGCGCCCTCGGGCAACTCCCCAGCGTACCCAGACCTCCCGCCCCCGGCGCAATTCAAATAAAGAAGGAAAATGCGGACGCAACAGGAGCATTTCGACAGGTCAACAAAAAATTGACGATTTACGTTAATGACCAGAATAAGTTGAGCTATCGCGACGAAGATATTTTTGGGCTTTGAGGGTCTGGAGGATTTTCGGTGTAAATAAGCGTTGTTAGGGTCGTGGAGGGCGCGGGCCAGAGGGCGGGGGAGGGGGCGACCCGTCACAACCAGCTGACGTGGATTATAGGGAGTTTTTACCTACAAACATAGGGTGGATGTACCTACTAGATTGGTACCTATTGTTATTATTTGGAGAAATGGGCTATTAATGAGTTTTCCGGGATATAATAAGATTTATTTCAAAATATTCAAAACTGTTTAATGTATTTATTAAAAAATCTATATATAATTAAATATTTAAGAAAACTTCTATGATTTACGATTATTTTTCTTAGGTTTGTCTATGTCGTATTATTGGGCCACTAGATGTCACGACTGACAGTTGTGACATTTTATAGAAAAATATAATTGTGATATGTTTCGCATCAATAGGATTTATTTGGATTTGATTGTAAAAAGACCTGAAGTCTTTAAATGTTGTTTTTTTAACTAAAACAGAGAAACGCAATTACGTCTTTATTTCATTTATCCCAATTATTTGAATAATATCATTATATATATAAATACAATTAAAGTGTGAAAGTATGTACAGTACTTATAACAAAAATAAGTATTAAATTTTCCGTATGTCTGTCTGTTGTTCCAAATAATCTCTGCAACGGCAACTTTAACGAGTAAATAGCTGATGTTAAAAGACTAACTTTCGCTATATTTTATTATTATTCTCATTTCTGTAACGGGAGCTGAAAAAAAGCATTATATACTCATAATTTAAGTCAAATATATCGAAATTGAAAACTTAAATTTGAAATTCATCTGTGACGCTGACGTCCAGCATTGGACGTCCAACGACTGACAATACTCAGCGTAACACTAAATGCGGAAATGTGTCGGTCCGTCTGTCTCGACTATAAAAAGAACTTATCTATAATCGTGTACTTTATAAAACCGATAGTGAATCCTGAAACCACCATAGACTGCGAACGGCACCATAGACAATCCCTCTTTTATTGAAATTAATGCTGGCCGAATGACTGGCCAGTTTGGCTCTGGCACGGCACAAACACACCTACCCATTTTATTAGTAGACACGCTTAGAATGCTGGATCGTAATGGCGACAGTGTTTTTAGTTGATTAATTTGATAGTTGCCTTTTAATGGATTCACTCAACAATTAATAGATATAAAACTCTTGTTCTCTATAGGTGCTAATAATAAAAATGCGTTTGACTGTGTGTCTGTATAGTTGTTACGATTTCACGGTTTACCCGCGCGGACTTTTTCATATAAATTATGTATATAATTCAAAATTATATAAGATACTATTAAACCAAGAGAAGGAATCGCGGAAAGTAAAAATAAATTCTATTTATAAAATTTACGTACGCCAAAGCTAGTGGATTCCCAGAACAAATAAATGTTGAGAGTTGAGTTTGTAATTGTTCTGTGTCTGGCTGTTAAATATGTACGTATGTAATGTTAAAAGTTACATATTTGTAATATGTTGTCAGAAATCCGTAACAATCAAATCCGTCAAAGTGTTCATGAGTGCATGCGAACTATTTTAAAACACAATGAATACGTCTATAAGCACCTAGACTTACAATTATATATAATATATGCCCGTTATCAGATTAAAGTGTACAATTAAAATATTAAACGTATGATAATACTTCCCGCTAAAAGATTACAAATGGCCGCCCTTACAGCAGTTACTTTTAATCTCCAGATGCGTCCAAAAAGGCCGTTTAAAAAAGTATTTAATCCGGCCCATGAATTTTAATAATGTAAACATATTGTAGATTTTATAATCCTGCTTGCGAGCTTCGGGCAGAGGTGGGAAGTATAAAAAAAAGTATCTTTTTATCATAACAGATAGAATACGGCGTTGGAAAAAGATGGCTGCCATCTGCCATTTTTTTTGGGCTCCAAATAATATTACACTTCTGCATTATTCATAAGATCAATATTTATTTGTTATTGTAATTTAGCGTGAAATAATAAAAGTACCTTTTTGCATTTCTTATGTAACTCTTATATGTTTTGTTTGACATTAGGATTTTGATTACAAAACTATTCTTTTAACAGTTTCAAACATGAATATTTATTAATAATTTACACCTAAATTATCATAATAGTTAAATAACCCACGTTTTAAGCCGTTAACGATGGGCAGTGAATGTTAGAAAATGTCAAATAATAGTTTAGAATTACATAACATAATTTATTTGTTCTAAATTTTAATACAAACCCCGTTTCACAACAACTTAGATATGGACCCCGCCGACATCGCTCAATAATACCAGCCATTACATTTTTAATTCAGAGAATATCAATTCGAAGTACATGCACCCTTCAGCGGACTGCTGAATATTTCAGTGGAGAAAATTTACAGTAATTCAATGCGATCAAACCCTACGTTTACACCCCCTGTAATTTACTAAAGGTAATTTAGGTATCCAACCCTTAGGTGGAAAGGATGGCCTCTCGTATCCGTTGCCTCAATATAGTTATTACCGCTTCGGTCTATGATTATATTCTTTGAATGCGTTATTATTTCTTGTTAATAATAAATGACATAATTGTTCCGATGCGGTCGTCTATTTATATTAAATGCATGTGATGCAGGCAAGCCTTTTATATAGCGGCCCCCTAATTGCACGCGAGGTTCGATAGCACATCATTATTTACAATTAAATTTTATTAATAATTCGCAAAGACGAACGGACGGTGGTACGAGGTATTCTTTCTAGTAGACCTCGTGCTAAGGTCGTCTGCTCTCGGTTCCTTACTATCACATATTTTTACCGGCTGATAGCTGTGTTCGTATCGCTTGTGTTGTGATTTGAAGGTATCTGCAAGTTGGCAACACGCTTGTGATATCCAAGTGATGATATGAGCGGTGATTACGGTACTATCACGCGGACCGTTTGCTTGGTTGTCACATATATATATAAACTAGATGCCCGCGACTTCGTCCGCGTGGAATAGTTATTTTGGGTACCTAGCTCTTTACTTTAATTTATATAAACTTTTAATGCCATGTTTATTTATATCGAAGCAATGGCCTGAAAAATAAGTTTCACTTTTCAAGCTCTAAAAATAGCGATACTTCCATAAAACTTTTCATCCTCCTTTTCGACCCCTTACAACCTTTATTTCGAATAAAAAAATAGCCTATGTTCTTTCTTAGGGTCTAAAGATTGTCTGTGCTAAATTTTATCAAAATCGGTTAAGAGGTTTAAGCCGGAAAGCGTAACAGACAGACAGACTTACTTTCGCATTTATAATATTAGTAGGAATAAGTAGGGATAATTAGATACTTTTTTGTTATGTATTTTTAATTATAGATTTATTTGTTTTGCGTGGGATATTTTAAAGAATTAATTCTTGGTGCACGTCTAGTTTACGGATGTGCAACGGGCCCTATTGAATATCCAGTAAGTGGCCTATGACCATAATTGGACGTCTGCGGCCTAGTCGCTAGTCATTTTCTTGTTTTATATCTTGAAGTGCGATGTATTTTTCATCCCGCAGAAACCTTAACGGGATCAGAAGTATGTTCTTATATTTTGATATTAATAATATTAGTATTGATTTTTAAATCTATTATATTTTATGAAACCTTTCGGTAGAGCGCCTAGGGTCGTAGGTTCAATATCTATCAAACATAAACATTCATATAATGTATGTGAGAATAAACTACACGTACGATAACTCTGTTTTTTGTCAGACCCAATTGTGCACTCGGTAGAGCAAATATTTTTGAGATGAATATTTGTGTTTGTTCTGTGTCTGGGTGTTAAGTATATCATTAAAATTAGCATTTCAAATTCCTCTCTTGTCTAGCGACTTATGCGGATGCATGATATCAATATGTAGGATATTGTGTAAATTTATGTATGTAATTGCTTTTTATAATGATCATCGGCCACCGCATTCACTCTAATCACAAATAACGACCACTGCACAGCAACACAGGCGCAATGAGGGAATCGCAAGTACAAATGTGTATGAAAAGTGCAATCAACCCTCGGCCGCTGCGAAAACCAAACAAAGAGAACGGCCGGGGGCAATTCGTCGCGGCGACACCGTTATTTGTAGCAGATCAATCAAGATTATGCCCGGTAATGCGTCTAACCCTTCGCCCGCCAGGCCCCGGGTGCCCTGTGATTGTTTCGTCAATGTGTCCATGATTAGGGGTTGAAGTAGAAAGCTGTGTTGCCCTCAAATTGGTTGTCGTATTTGCTATTATTTGATAAATTAGGAAAAAAATATTTCTAATAACATCTAATACATTGCTTCTGAGATAATACGCTTACAAACACTCGTTACAGACATCAGACAACAGAGGAACTACAAATATTTACTAAAGTACATCTTCAACACCCAGACACAAAACAAACACAAATGTTAATCTCAAAACTATTTACCCTACTACAGAGTGCAACATCGGGCCTATATAAAAAAGAGTTATCTTGCTCGCAAAGATACGATATCATCTGTATTTAAACTAAAGCAAACCTAACCAACGTGCTGGCAATCCCGCCCTGTGAATTTGAGTTATATAGTTACGGATATACTGGAATCTGTCGGTTCTGGTACCTCATTCGTACGACACCTGATACCGGTATCTCACGATAATTTTGAATACGTATATTTTTGTTGTTCGCGATATCACGATTAAGTGTACTTCATTGCAGTTAGTAAATATAACATAGAGATAAGAGAAACCTACCCGCCGTCACCAACCCTTATCGGCGCCGATTGCCGCGACCCTTCTGGAATTAACTTTAAAAAAATTACATTAACAAAAGCCAAAACACATCGGCACCCGCAGATAAGTCATTAAACGCAGCACCATTACTCTTTAATTTCTGGCCCGCCGGGATTCGGGAGGGGTGGAAATTAAAAAAGGCGATATAGGGGTGTGGAATATGCTTACTTATTCATAATGTGGCTGGTTGTAAATACGCTTATTTTCTGTGCAAACACCGGGTGTGCGGGGTCGAGCTCGGGGTCTGTGAGACCCGCGCGGGCACTTGCCTATTATACCATTATGCACTCGTTCTGTGAAGTAATAGTGTGTTACCCAATGGTTGTTTGCTGCAAGTTTTGCGTTTGGTGATTTGTTTTTTTAAAAAACACTTCGGTTTTGTTTGTTTTCAAATGAGGCGTGTGTGAGTGGATGTTTGTTTCAGCGTGCGCCGGCGCAGCCAGGGTTAATAAACCATGATAATGCTCTAAGAGCCGATGCTGAATGTATTTTAAGTGTTTTGAATACAAAATGCTTTGCGTGCTTCTCACGGATCCGGCGATGGGGGAACCGATCGGACTTTTTCGACCATATTTTTTAATGGATAAGCTTATTTTACTTTATACCAAGTTGATGAATTAAATGACTGGCAAGATGGCGCTGGTAGTGATTATAACTTGTGCCTCAAAGGTCGTAGGTTCGATCCCCATCTAGGACGTTTATTTGCATTTTTTCTGTGTCTGGGTGTTTATATATATATATATATATATATATATATTATATTTAAATTTTTACACCTATAATAAGAATATAATAACTTAAAAATATATGTGACCAAACGGGCAGGCAAATACATTTTTAACAAATGAAAATTAATATTTTTTATTCAAATGAAATTATGACAAAATCCAACTAAAAAAATCGAACGGCCAAACTCGACAAATAGCTAAAAACGAACATTTCTTTTAGTCCTTATAATTATTATTATTAAGGGAATTTCACGATTTGTAAGTTTCGAAACCAAAACATACTAGATGTAGACCTCATACAGATTGTCTGCATTAGTACCTCATTCACCTATTTCTACCGCTAAACACCACTTCTCGAATTGCTATTCCACTTTGAAGGGTGAGAGAGGCAATGAAATTACCGTGTAAATGTGACATGGCGTCTTCAGTTCCCATTTTTGCTATAGACTGCGGTCACGTTTACCATCAAGCGGACAGCGCTTTTCCGCTGACATCATTAAAAAGCCTCCAACACCATTACATACATTATACATAGCTACTATGTACACACAGTACAATTAAGCGAACATTTATTATCCGCAACTTAATCCTAACTTAGTGTTATCTTAAGGGCTTTATCAATGAGCTGACTGCCTAGGACATCTGGATCGTAAAAATTAAGCACTAACCGATCAGCAGCGGGAATTTCAACCGTGACACTTAAAGATTAGAGGTTAGAATGGCTTGGCGTGTGTGCATAGATTTGTATATAAACGCATCAGGATTTGCATAGCATAGATAAGTAATGCGAATTATATGTCTCTGGCTATATTAACAATAGTAAAGTATTCTGCGTTATGGCGTCACATTATTTCCTTGCATTCTATTACCTTTATATAATTGTTAATTAGTTATTGACGACTTGATAGTAGTCGGAAGTGTCCCTAGGTGTCCCGGCAAACTTTGTTCCGCCGTGTAAATATTATGAAATTATTGAATTACTAAAATTGCATAATTGTCACATTAAAAAAAAAATAAAAAGATTGACCCAAAAATTACTGATTGTCACAATATTTATTGCGTTTATTTATACAAATGTGTACCTGTAACGTTTATCTATTTTGTATATATGTTATCTGCACCACTATATATATATTCTGTTACGTATAATGGTTGACTGGAAAATAATGCCATTTGGCATTAAGACCGCCATTTGTACATTTTGTAATATTGTATGCAATAAAGTTCAGTAAATAAATAAAAAAATATATATATTAGTAATAGAGACGATTCGGATGAAATCGCGGGCACAGCTAGTATATAAATATATCAAAGCAGCGTTCCTTCCTGTTATTAAAACTATCTATTATGTAGTGAAAGTGTTTTTGAAATAGATCCAGTAATCTTTTATAATATTTGTTAGAAACTTAAAAAACTTCAATATTTTTGCTCCTTTAAAAAATATTTTCAATTAGGCCTAATTATTAGCAGTTTTGTATAGTAAAAAACTTAAGTTACAAAAAACTACTTGATTTTAACGCTACGCAGACAGTCACATATCATATATAGTTTATATACATCTCATATAGCTGTTACTGAGATGACTGAGGTACCAGAACCGACAGATGGCGGTAGTATATCCATCCGTGACAGCGTAGCCCAAATGGCAGCAACATCCCTATTGCAAAAGCTGCGCTTTGCGATAGCCAACACGCTAGCAAAGTTCCCTCTTTCTTAGGGAGGCCGATATCCAGCAGGGGACTTCCAATGAGCGTTGCATTCTATCATTGGAATAATTTCCACCATCCGTTCAGTAGTTTTTAAGAGTCAAAAACAAAAATACAAATATCCGGGTAACATTGTACTATCCGGGTAACATTGTCCTTTTTCTTAGAATAAATATATTAATCTTTAAAAAATATCTCTTCAGATTAATACATCAAAACAGTTATTGCAATCGATTAAAACCTTAATAACGGCTGAATTCGTTTTATAGTCTACGGAAAAGGATAATTCAAAGTTTCCCTAATATTTAGTTCAATGCTACCCGAATTTTCTGAAGATAGATATATAAATATTATAATTGTAGACAATAGAATCATCTATTGTCTGATGTCCGTAACACAAGTGCATTAAGCCACGAATCTTGGAGTCGGGTCAATGTACGAGATGTTGTGTCAATTTCTATAAACGCGTAATGTCTAAACCTGCTATAAACTTAGTTACAGGACCCGTCTGGTGCCGTCAGACTAGTATTAAAGTTGGACACTCAATGACCCATTTGTTTCAATGACTTATAACACTGGTTGTCAGGGTCATCGGTTATTATTAGTGTAAATGTAATCAGCAAATCTATACTCATCGATTTGAAAGAGTCTTTGATAGGCCTATTTAAATAAGGATGCATTTGACCTTGACTTTGACTTTAGTAATTGATATTATAGTACGATTTTAGGAAAATTACAGTGCAGCCGTAATTAGATCATTATTGCACACTATTAAATCTGACTAATTCTTATTAGTTCACTAATTCATGAAAGTCATCGTAAATGAGAGAATCCTAGAAATGGATATGTAAGCATTTTTCCGAACAAAGATAAATTTGCCTAAACTTTTCATGGTCATAGAACATTTAACGTCATAAAAGTCTCTAAAACTCCGCATCAAAAGTGTGCTGTCTGGTACAGGCAGAATAGAATAGTACTTCCCCCTGATCCAGGTGTCGTAGGAGTCGACTGAGGTACTGGAACCGACAAAAGTTGTATAGCTCAAATGCAACATGGCGCCATTCTTCATGGCAAATTCTTGGTCAGTACAGTTTACCCCTTTTATTTTGTTAACTAAGTTTTTATATACTTACATACCTAATAAATTAAATAATAAACCAATATTATATATATATATATATATTGGTATTATCTATCTTTATATTAAAGAAAATATTAACTATTACTGATACAACAGATACATATAGACAATCGAGTATAGGTTAATTAAAACTGTCTAAACTATAGAAATAATTCCTTTTCAACTGCAAAAAATCGCGAGTATGTCACTCTTGTATGTGATAAACTAAGCAATAATCAAGATAGATTTTTTAATGAAGGTCTCAGTACTATAAATGTTTTAAATTTCCAAATATACTACAGAATTGAGTAGAGTGCTGAATCATAAAATTAAAGAAAAAACCAGAAACACGCTTTTATAATTATAATCAAAATAAATTATATCAAACTAAAAAGTAAAAAAAAATGACAGCAAGGTGAAAATAATGCTGAACTTAAAACACTAGTAGTATTGAAAGTTACTGAACAAATGACGGGTTTCTATGTTTACGATAATCCTTTCTCGTACGCCAAGGGTCGCGTGCTCGATTCCCGGACCAAATATTTATATGATGATATTTGTGTATGTTCTGTGTCTAGGTGTTAAATATATGTATTTTTCGTAACACAAGTGCTTTAAGCGACTTAACACGGAGTCAGGTCACTGTATGAGATGTTGTGGGAATTAAAATTAATAAATAAAATTGTTATATTTTATTTATTAATTTTAATTCCCACAACATACCTAAGTGTATTTTAGTTTTTTCAAAATTACATTTTATTTTCTATTTAATCTTAAACAAAGGATACGGTAGGAAGTTCTTTCATCCTGAGAAACCTGATCAGGATAATGAGATAATCGAAATAATGTATTGGCACCGATTTGATATGTGTGCAAAGTTTAAATTAAATCTGTCTGTCTATAGTGGGTTAAAATAGACTTCAAATGTGTCTATTACAAACATACATACACATACAACTGAAGTTAATATAAACCGTGTAAAAATAAGAGAGAGATAGCATGTTAAATGTCGCAGTCACTACAAAAACAGTCAATTACCACAATCGAAGATGGCGGACATTTACCAGAGGCACGCGTGAAATAGTAAAGCGAGTGCCCCTGTGTGAGTAATTACAGAGCACCTTTATTACC
Source organism: Heortia vitessoides (assembly GCA_020976665.1). NCBI lineage: Eukaryota > Metazoa > Arthropoda > Insecta > Lepidoptera > Crambidae > Heortia > Heortia vitessoides. The sequence continues at coordinate 304,758 of JACJUM010002496.1, forward strand.
CCCTCCAATTCCAGCTAACCCTCTGATCGCGTTAATGCCCGAAAAACTGACCTTCCGGGTCCAAACGAGCCCCCAGAGAACGTTTAAGTAGGCAACTATAGTGTCGCCGAGTTGGATTTAGGCAGAAAAGCGCGGGAAATTGTGGGCAATAGACATAATAAAACTTGATATGTGCTTAAAACTGCGGGACGGTGTCGCGGTTTGGACGAAATCTGTTGTCTGTGGATTGGGCAGGATTCCGCAGAGCGAAGACTTTATTGCGTTCTTCTGAACTGGTGGTTTTGTTGGCAGAGTAGAATAGTACCTCCCCCTGTACCAGGAGTCATAAATCGTATCCATCTGATACAGTGTAGCTCAAATGCACTGGGCGGGGATGGGCAGCAGCATCTCGATTGCGAAAGCTGCGCTCTGCGATTGCCAACACGCTTGTTCATCGCGGCAACTATGGGCAAATTCCCCCTTGCTTGGGGAGGCCTATGTCCAGCAGTGGACTATCAATAATAATAATAAGTAATTTTATAGTTGCTGGTCGCTACCCGAATTGACCTTGTAGATTTGGAGTCAGCTAAGAACAACTCATAAAGATATGGCGGACTTTCTTACTCCTTATGTAGAGTCATTTAAAAAACATAAGTATTTTCTACATTTACATTCTACATTTCTACAAGCTGATCAAACATTTAAATGACTCGTGTGTTTTTATCAAAAGTTTCATCTATTGCTTAATAAATATATCATCCATGTCAACAATGGGAAGCCCACTGTTAGAAATAGACCTTTTGGTAGTTTTTGCCTATAACTGCCGCGCTGGGCAGATGTAGTGGTAAACGCAGAGCGAGCTTCGCGACGGGGTGCTGCTGCCCATCCCCGCTCTGTTGTATTTGATCTATGCTTTTTTGGTTGGATGTACCACCAACTGTCAGTTTCGGTACCTACGTCATTGTAAATTATATAGATACAAATATATTATATATACAGTAGACCCCCGGTAATCCGGCCCATGTCTAAACCGTCGTACCCTGTATTCCGACATGGTCTACAAGTATGATTTGTACTTCAGAACACATATATATATACATATGTATATATAATATGTATAAAGAATCTTATCATTGGATCTGTAATTTGTCAGATTACAAGGTAGCCCTTTGTAAAAATTCCGGACTGTTAGGGGGTCTTAGGCAGTACTCTATAATCCGAAGAATTCGATAGTTCGTCACTGCCCTGCAAAATGTTTGTCGGACTACCGGGGGTCCACTGTATATCTCGAATAACTAGAGGTTAGTCTTCGATCGTTGTCCCGGGGAAAAGCAGATGCATTACTGGGTAATGTGGTAAATATCTTCTAGAAGGTATCTTCGCTGTAAAATGAGCATACAAATTAATAATATAAAACCTATAATCTGTTTGTTTTGCTGTTTTATGGCCAATTTATATTTAAACCCATGTCAAAACAGAACGGGACGATGAACCAATAATTTAATTCGCCCGTCTCAATTCACAACCGCGAAAAAATGACACGTGATTATACGCTAGAGACAAAGATGACGTCCGTCAGTCGGAGTTCCCGCCCAAGGGCCGTTTGTAAATTAATAAATCAAATATGGAAGCCAGCTAGTGACAAAATTCACATCAGAATTACAGGTCACAAATCGTCACACACCGAGGCCATAAATCAAGTTGAATTCTTTGTGCTATAAAAATAAACTAAGCAAATACCCCGGCGCGGGCCCCGTCTACCTGCTCTTGTATCTTTTGAATGCTTTTCTTGTATTAAAATAAAAATTTTGAAGCCACGGATTTCGGGACAAAAAATGCACGAAAAACGTTCCTTTTATTCCGTCCCGTCTCTTTCGCTCGCGCCGTTTGCTGTCCCGCTCTAATGGGCATGATGATCCTCGGGACCAAACTGAAGCGGCAAATTCTTGCCTCCACACTGAGGCATTTGGTTTTTCTCATGTCACATCTGCCTCCGACAGATATATTAATTTTCTAGTAACCATTCTTAAATAATATTGCCAAGTTTGCATATATCCCTACTAATATTACAAATGCGAAACTCTCTGTCTGTCTGTTACGCTTTCCCGCTTAAACCTCTCAACCGATTTTGATAAAATTTGGCACGGACAATCTTTAGACCCTGAGAAAGGACATAGGCTATTTTTTAATTCGAAATAAGGGTTGTAAGGGGTCGAAAAGGGGAATAAAAAATTGTATGGAAGTATCGCTATTTTTAGAGCTACTTGAAACTTATTTTTCAGGCCATTGGTTCGATATAAATAAACATGACATTCAAATTTTATATAAGTTACGGTAAAGAGGTACCCAAAAAAACTAATCGACGCGGACGAAGTCGCGGGCACAGCTACTATAATATACATGAGGATACAAAAATAAACAGTAAGCTGTTTACTAATTCCCTTAACTTATGAATAATATTGTTACATTAACATAATATTTATGGCGGGGACGACACGGACCCCAACGAAGGTCCGGCACGGCCAGAGTTCTTTAATTCCAGCATAGAGCCCAAACAAAAGTTAAACAACCTAACCTCAGTTTATAGACCTTCGTTTATAACCATAATATCCAGTAGGAGCCATTTTGTTAACAATATTTATGACCATTTTTTGTACGCCAGAGGTGAAATGACTGATATTCGACGTTTACAAGAGAACCATAAAGGCATTTGTTGATTGCATCCCTTTATGGGAGCTGTAAAGCGGGCGGGATATTCAAATTCGCACGTCGTTGCGTCACAACAGGTGAATAGGCGCGCGTGACGTGGCCGGCGCGCGCGCAACCTATAAATAAAAATGTCCGAACTGGATCGCGCCGTTAATACACTATAATTTTAAAAATCAAACTACTTCAGTAGCGGCCGTCGGCCGACGTTTTTTGAGCGAGAGCGAAAAAAAAAACACAAATCACCTGCTCACAATCGCCATAAAAACTCATTAAATAGGAGGCGACCTAACTAAATTACAAAAATCGACCTCTGCACATTGTAGGATAGTTTAACGTTAAATGCCGCGCGGGTACGCGTGCGATTCTAACACGTGCGTTCACGTGTGACAAGTGTCAAAATGGCTTGCCGTTGTGTATTCATTAAAAAGCTGACGAGATCGATCGGGCCGCGTCTTAGGTAGCGTCTCGGTGCTTTATTTTATCTTATAAATAGATTTTTTATTATAAATTACAGGGTACCGTGTTTGGTAGCGATTTCGGAGCCGTCGCATGTCCGCCGCCGATAGTAATAACCGCCGTTTAAAATGTTATTTTATTATGCACTCTAATTTGTAACTAATAAAGTATAATCTGCATTGAGGTGCGGCGGAACCCGCTTTGATATACAAAATCATCTTAGGCTAAATCGACAGATTTTCTTAAAAATAAACGATGGTGTCCCCGCTCTACGTAGTTCTTTACAAAAGCTCTATATGAAGGCATTTATTCAATTACACAAACAATGCACTATTTCTTCCTAAAGTGCACAAAAGGGCTAACAATAAGAACTCAGGTAAAATCGTTTGTGAATAGAGAAAACGACAATTGTCGCGGGACAATGATTTTTGGGACGAGTCAAAAGTTATTCCGCCCGGTTTGTCTATTTTTATGAGACGTACAGGAAATAAAACGTTTTTATACCCGACTCCTTTGAGACGATTTGGTGGAGTAAGGGGTGATGTGTCCCCTCGCGGGAAAATCTGGATGCCATCTCCCCAGGTTGTGGTGTGAAATTTTGACTTCGTCTCGACACCTGGGGCTCGAGCGATGCGCGTTTTTGCACTGCCCTCGCACGTTTTGGTGGCATTAAGCATGCCAAAGGCATATTCGATTAATTGCTCGGTGATTTGCGAGATATTTATGATCCTGACCAGGAATAGGGCACCCTTAAGAAGGGGAGCATTTGTAAATAATTCTGCCTCTATTCTCTGAGCTGCTGCTGCTAATTTCCTCCTTGCTGCAAGATATGCTGTTTCGACTGGTATACCGCCATCTGCTGACACCGCTAACTCAGACGTTTCTAACAGCACGGTAATTTGAAAACACATTTTTGTGACTGTAAAACCAATTACCATACAATCCAACCGCCATTTAATTGTCTGATTCATCACTCTGTATCTTTTGGAGTGATTTTGTTAAATCTCAGAGTCTTACAAGAATCGGTTGTTACCACGAGGCATGGTATCGGTCGATCGCATATCTTATTAGCATTTAATTCGTGTCCAAAAGTGGGGGGTTCACGGGTCGCTGCCCCCCTAAATGAGAGACTTCCTCGCCGCAGGGTGGGGACGGGGCGTGGGTATTTACGTGTTTGTTGTATGGCCTGTGTTCTGTGTGCTGGACACGAGGATTGGTTGGGTTTGACGAGGGTGCCTCGCTTCTTCGAACCTGTTACATGGTCGCGATCCAGTGCCGCTCGCCACTTGATACCAAAATTATCGTCAAATTAAAGTAACGTGTGATTATACTTATCTGACGATCTAGAAAATTAAATATTTAACAACAGTGCTACATACAGGCAAGTCGTTTTCTTAATTTTGCCAACGCAGATGTTGACGATAAGAGATTTGATGTTTACAATGTTTGCGTCGTTGGTTTCCGTTGTTACGCAACAAAATCCCACCGGGTATTTAACGCGAAAGTTTGTATGGACGGTTGTATGTCACTCTTCTTTTTTATACATGACTAAGTCGTCAAGCAAGCATATAGCCCGCGTGATACAAGCGTCACTGCAGCCTATGCATGCTTGTAAAATCATAAAGATATCACTAGCGCGTCTCTCTCACCCTTTAAACAAGGAATAAAGCAATGCGATCACTGCTATTTCGCGGTAGAAATAGGTGAATGTAAGGTACTAATGAAAATAACCTCCGATGAGGTCTACCTCTAGTAAATATGTTTGCCGTTTTTCTTTTCTATAACGAATATAAATTTTTCTTTCATAGTTTAGCTGTCAGAAAGCGATATAGAATTGTTCCCGAAATAACCAGAGTTCCTCGGGGATGAGAAATAAAGTAAAGATCTCGTAATATAAGCACACAACAAAAAGAAAACAGTGGAATATATAGCTGCGTTGGTTATCCAATGCGAGGCTACAATTGGTATCAAATGATGAGCAAGGAATAACAGCTATTAGTGTGTGGGCGGGATTGAACCCGCTACCCGGCACTTGGCCCCCGGTTTATGTGCACGTGGTACTAACGCGTGGGCAGTCACCTGTAGGGACGCAAGGCGGACATCGATAATAATTTCTGTTGGCGCGACATCTCATGGTTTGTTGCGGTGATGTCGCTTTCTCGTTTATTGCATCGTTTGTTTATAGGTTTATTGCTAATAAATATAATCTAATTAATTATATAGGTGAATGAAATTTTAATTCGAATAAGAAATGCAACTTTTATGAGGTAAATTAAATATGGCTGACCATTTCTTATACGTAGGACATCCAGGGTTGGACATAGATGTCCCCGAGTGACTTCTTATAAGATCGGTTGTATTCTAAAGTTCTAGTCAGATCGTCTTTTTAGCTTCTGGTAGCCTATTCCAAAACCTTGGTTCTGTGTACCAAGTGTTCTACCCACTGCCACTTAATTTTTTCTTTGGTTCTTTACCGGGTCTGCTCATTCCTGACTCGTTTGAAGAGACTCCGAGCATTGCTCTCCTTACCTCGATAGGTATTTAGCCAAAAAAGTAAATAAAAATATTATATGATGATATTTGTATTTGTTCTGTGTCTGGGTGTTTATTATGTGTATTTAAGTTGTATACTTGTGATTCTTCTGTTGTCTGGCGTCCGTAACACAAGTGCTTTAAGCGACATACCACGGAGTCAGTTCAATGTATGAGATGTTGTTAGAATTTATTTAAAAAAATGTGCTTTATCGATATAGTATCGATATCCAGATTACATCTCTAGTTACGTGTACATTGTCGTTATTAGTTTGCCGGCGTATTTTTTATAATGCCACGCAATTTACGTTTTGCCTAATGTTACAGTGTAAACGTGACACGAGGCGACTTAGCCTAAACAATAGCTGAATTAATACACCGACTTGGAAGTTTGATTTATAACGCTCACTTGTTTAATCAATGTTTACCATTTAAACAAGGTTAACCAAAAAAATAAGAAATTCGTTTTTGGTATATTTGGTATACGAATTAAGTTTTTGGTTTTTCTTATATACATCACATCGGAGTACGTGGAGACTATGGATCTCCACTTGTTACGATCTTGGCATATTTCTCTCAGTGCACTTACTCGCATTAGTCCTTTCATACACTACTTCTGACCTGGCCCTTCTTTAATACCTCTTCTAGCTGTTTAAGCTGTAATCGCCTAGATCCTATACCAAGTCTTCCATTCACTATGGTCACAGCATTATTGGTTTCTTTTGTGAAGTAATTTTATAGCTTTGTTTATAAAATTTAAAAAAAAACTGATATTTTAAATATGTATTTTTTTTTTAAATTTTCTGTCTTCCTTTTTTTGTGGCGAACCAATTTTACTGCTCGGACAGCACATATTTATATGTATATAATTATCTAATTGTCTGGTACAACTAAACGCCAATTATCCCGGCAATCTATAAGTCTTAGATGACATTTATGGTTCTCTGATATTGATCGAGTCAAACATTATAATGCTTCCGACCTGACGAGTGGTGCGTCCAAATTGTGTTTTATTGCTAAAGAGATACAGTGGGGATTCCTTTGTGGTTGTATCAGTCAGGTGGGTAACGATGTGAAGTTAATATAAAAATATGAATAAAATGGCCGTTGTGGCGCGATGCGCCGAAAAATGTCAAGATATCGTATTAAATACCAACTTTGTTATTATATCAAGAATTTCCAATACATTTTTAGTATGCCTGACTGTTAGCTTGGACCTAAATTCATATACCGTGGGTACAAAGCAGTAGTACCCACTTCCCTCTGTACCAGGTGTTAGAGGCGACTGATATATCAGAACTGAGAGGCGGTATATCCTTCGCAAACAGGGCGGGGATGAGCAGCAGCATCCCTGTTGCGAATGTTACGCTCTGCGATTGCTAACACGATTGCCCAGCGCGGCAATTATGGGCAAAATTCTTCTTTTATCTGGGAAAAAGGTGTCAAATCAAAGTTAAATCCGTCGTCACTGAGTAATTGAATTTAAGATGATATTTTTCTAGTAAATATAATCTTCAATATAATTTAGAATTTTCTATATATAAACTCAAAGTAATTGAGTTATTGAATGTAATAATAACTGAGTGAACATTTCATGATGGCGTTTCAACCTTCGATAACTCGTAACAAATGTAACTGCGCCGTTCTAAATATATACAACCGTACACACATACAAACATTCACGTACATTTTTTAATAACATTTTGTATTGATTGTTTAGTCTGCTACATATAGTTGCGGATTGTTTTTGTTTTTGTCTGTCTGTAACACTTGACTTTAGTCATATTTAAAATTTCAAAAACTTAAACTAAAGCAGGATTGTTTAAAGTATACGCTCAAAGGTCATTGCTGTTTGAGTTATCATCACCCATTTTGCTGAGAAAAATTTGGAGCGACAAATGTATGGTCGCGCATTTAATTATTTATTTTTTTATTGAAATGTATGTGTATTGTAAAAAAATACAGTTTGAGAATGTCTGTTTCAGATGGTATCTATATAAAACAAGTTATTATGTGTTAATCTATCTGTATATTCTCTCCAAGTTTAGATAGCCATACAAAAGACTACATGCACTTGCTACCATTTCTAATCTAACCTAAATCTGTTTGAAAATCCATCATTGTACGCACCTCGCTGGATACTGGCCGAAAACGGTTTTTTTTTAATACAGATTGGTCTGTCAGATAATGTAATAATTACGAGTATCTGAAATAGAACAAGTTGAAACTTAAATATAATGAGTGTACCAACTGCCCAGTGTCAATATACTGGGGAGTGAAAAAAAATCCGGCCGCCGCCGCGGGTTGTGCGATAGTATCGCATTTCCGGTCAAGTACGACTTGAAATATCGAAAAAAAATCCTCCTTAAGCCAGACCATAGATTATATTGATGGCACAGAAGCGACACTATTGTTAGGTGTAACATTTGATATTTATTTGTTGTGTTGCGTAGGTGGAATCTCATTGATGTGTTCACTGAACATGTCCTATAGTACTGGCGCGCGACTCTGTCTGTATTGTCTTGAGTTTATCTCCATCCCACAAGAATGCTATATGCTTTGGGATCAAAAGTAATCTCCTTTAAAGCTTAAGTTATCTATTAACCAAATTGCATCAAATTCGGTGCTCTAGTTTAGTTTAATATATGTTTATCTCAAAAAATATTAGCGAAATTTATTTATTTGTACGCAGAAATTTTTATCTTGTATGAACATTATTTATATCTTGTATAAAAGGATGATTAAAAGTCATTTCTTCAGATCGGTTGCCGTAAGTTTACCGAAACTCTGAAGAAAATATAAAAAGCTAAATAAAGCCATTAAAAAAGTAGTCTTATTATACGCGTGAATATTAGAAAATATTAAGTTTCCCGTAATTATTTATTGGTGCTCGAGAAAACGAATTACACGCACCACCAATGAATATATGTATCTATTCCTACGAGCAAATACAATAAAAACACAAACAACAAAATTACCTACACGTATAAAAAGCGTTGTCTATACACTGTTAAAGTCTATGGCGGCGCGCGCGCAGCCAAGCGCGCGAGCATTTTATTAACCAAGTACAAGCATTACGACCCGGCTGTGGTCGCAATTAATCTACCAAGAACCACTCTCGGCGTTGTATCCAAAACACTATGAGTGCGGCTAATTGTTCATACCACCGCTAATCTGATTTTTTTTTTAATTATATTTATCATTACTTCACCAACAATTGTTACACTGTTACTTAATAACTATTATTCTTGTCACGGGCCCGTTGGCGCAGATGTGTAGTGATTCTGTTTCGTGCACCACAGGTCGTGGGTTAGATAATATTTATGTTTGTTCTGTGTCTGGGTGTTAATATAAGTATTTAAGTATGTCGGATGATGTCCGTAACACAAGTGCTTATATTGTTTTAATGTACAATTTGTACAGGCGAACACCGCATGCGAAATATTATATCAAAGGTTAAAAAGTAAATATGTAAACATTTTTTTATATGTACTAACAACATTTCTCTTTGATTTCAGATACGCCAAGAAAAACCCTATTATATTGCGGACCCAGAGGTCGACTCATTAGTAAGTATACTCGTACGCACACACAGTTTATAACTGAGATAAATATAATGCACGCACGGTTTAATATGCCGTAAAATTGTGAACACAGTGCGGTCCACCTCGCGAGCGTCCAAATAATTTATTTGATTAGTTAAACTGTCTGAAATTAACGAGAAATATATCTCGGAATAACAAAATAAGGGAACGAGATTAATAAAAAAAAACCATGTATATTGTCACTCATAAAAAGCGGAATCGCACCGAGCGCCTCCCGCGGCTAGCGCGGACAAAAAGTGAAATAATAAAAAGTCTTGCCTGGCCACCCACCGCCGCAGTTCGACACGGATACTTAACCGATTTTTAACAAATAAAATCTAAGGCATTACGAATTGGCGGGCGGCGGGCGCTTCGATATTTGTTATGGCATTCAACTTGGTACAAACCTTGGCCACCGTCTTGACATGCAACCGAGAATCAATTCGATTGACCTTAGAGGTCGTATGCATTGGTGCCTCTTCTTCTGCCGCCTTCTATTAAGAATTAGCAGTGTTCCGGTTGGAAGGGTGAGAGAGGCAATGGAATTACTAGGTAATTTGACATAATATCTTCAAGTCACAAGGAAATGTCCTGTACCAGGTGTCGTAAGAGGCGACTTTGGTATCAGAACAGACAGATGACGGCATATCTATTCAAAAAATTGCAGCTCAATGCACCAGGTGGAGGTAGGCAGAAGTATCTCTGTCGCGAAAGCTGCGCTCTGCGATTGGCCAAACCAACACGCTTGCTCAGCACGGCAATCATTGGCAAAATTCCCCCTTTCTTGGGAAGACCTATGTCCAGCATTGGACGTCCAATGGCTGGTATCATGATGATTATATGAGACTCGAGGAGAAACGGTAGCGAGAGGTAACACCTTAAACTAACACGTCAGTTTTACCTGCGCTGGCTGATAAGCGTCATTCATACAGTCTCCAAGTTCTAAACCAACCATAGATAAGGAGTTTAAACAAACCAGCGACATCCGGGCCCAAAGCAAACTTGGTGTCGAAAAATAGGTAAATTTAATCGTGACGTTTTTGTCCTCGCCTCTGACATGTGGTGCCACTGTACGCGCACATGTTTGTCTATGGTTAGAAATAGTAATAGCCTTACTTCATTATGATAATAATTAATAATAACATTACCGTTGAATGTGTAGCAATTTAAAGGTTTTATCAATGCAACGCTGAGTCTCTCAATGGCTTTAACGCCGCGCTTTCAACACATTATGTCCAATAAAAATATTTTACGCCGTGAGTCTTGTAAAAAGCTTATAATTTTACAAGACGTAAATTACTCGTATTTATTAATAATGTATTCAAAGTTCCCCCAATCGGGTTTTCAATGAGTCCATTGAGTGGGCACGAGGGTAATTTGCCTCGATTCAATTAAAATTCCAGAATGATCTTTTGTGAAATATTCATAAGAAACTGGCGTCCGCGCGCAGCCATATGTCCGGGCATGTATCGTTACGTTTCAGACGCCTCTTGTCGCGAAACGAACCCCGACGCTCGTACGGAATTGTCAAAAGCCCGTTTTTTTTTTATCTCCCCGCGGGCTGTTGTTTTTGTGCACCCAGCTGACAGTTGTGTTTCTTACTCGTATTTGCACATCGGGCCGTTGTTAGCAGCCGCATTCAGCACCAGGGAGCATTATTGTTGTTCAACAAAGTCCCTCGGGATAATGGAGATTGCTCGCTTGCAATGTGTCGGCGTGCGGTTACGTCATCTTTCAGTGCTTTAAGTGGCGCTCGTTCATTCGACGCGGCTAATTTAGAGGCTTTTGTGATATCAGCATTATTTTTACCTTCATACATACATTCCGATAAATATGTTGTGTATTAGGCCCCAATCCGCTGCCTTGAGGTACTCCATTTTTGTACTAATTCTTTGTGTGAGAGCGTTGAACTTAATGTGTCTCTGGACAAACATCTGTAATGGGTCATAAGAGTATGGTATCCAAATAAAACATGGTTTTATGGTTTAAAACTAACAGTTGTATTTATCGACCGCCCTGGATTGGTCACGGGCCGGGCGCGGACGCGACGAGCTGTTTGCTCACGTCACATCTGTGTTTGGATTGTCACAGCCTTTTGAGGTATTAAACTACCTCAAACATTGTACTGGCAGCAGTAGCGTCGGCAAATAAACCGGGATCCCGTCATTAGTAACTGATAACTGAGGGGTTGGCATCCACTTCAGCGCTGTTGTTTTTGTTAGTCACTTGATATTTAGTGAATACATTAACCCAATAAGATTCCGCTTCGCTGACTCATAATGTCACAAATGGTCGATGTGATTAATATTCCGATACACACTTATTGGGGCCGGCGTGTTTTTGTAGATTTCACATAGGCTTTTGACACTATACAACATGCATTCATTCAAAGTATATTTAAAATATAAGTGTAATATATTGACAGGCCTGATGGCGAAGGTAGTAGTGATACTATCTTGTGCGCCAAGAGTCGTGGGTTCGATTCCCACCTAGAGCAAATATCTGTAAGTTTTTTCTGTGTCTGGGTGCTCAATATATGTATTTGAGTAGTGTATTTGTGATTCCTGTGGTGTCTCCGTAACACATGTGCTTACGCGACTTACCACGGAGTCAGGTCAATGTATGAAATGTTGTGGGAATTTGTTATAATTAATAAAATAGAATCTGTTGTATTACTGCCTTAGAATGGTCATTCATATCTCTATTATCCAAGCAAGCTTGCTCTAATTTTTTTATAGGATTACACGAGTCGTGGGTCCCTGATATTCCTTTTACAAACAAAGCTCGGTGGCAAGTGTGCTTAGGCAAACATATTTTTATCTGTGTCGACGTTCCCGTCTGGGCAAACAGCCGGGGGTGGCGCTTGTTACTTTCTAATTGATATACTACACAGATGCTATACCCTCCTGGTACTTCAGTCGTGTCGATACCGAGCACGCAGCTTGCGTCGACTGTGCCAACTTGCGGTTATCGACATCTACTGATATCTTCTTATCTCCTGGTAGTTTTTAAGGGATTTCAATAGATTGATGATTGTTTGTGATCATCGCATAGTCAACTCATCGTCACCATTGTCACCATTACAAGTCCACCACTGGACTTTTGCCTATAATTGCCGCGTTGGGCAACCGTTTTGGCAATGTTTTGGAGATGCTGCTCTCCATCCCCATCCGAAGCATTAGAAGTACACTATCGGTTCCGGTACCTTAGTCGCCTTTAACGATATCCGATACATAGTGAGGTACTATCCAAAAGGTAAATTCATCTCAGTAAATTACATCCACATTACCGACGGCAATGTTCATTACAATAAATTATTACAAGTACTGTTAAGTACACACTCTCTCATAAAAGTGGATATTATTTTCTAATTTTCTCTGAAGATGCACTCTCTGAATGCATCAATCATATCCGAATAGGACGAGCGTCGTGGATCCGAGCCGTGTCTGTGCAGCAATCAGAAACAAATCCCAGCGCTATTAAAACAGCATCAGCCGACATTTTCGAGATAGGTATCGATTTGAAAAAAATACCCCGATTAGATCTCCAAACAAAATCAAACAATGCAGCCAGATAGCATCTGCGTTTAGGAATTCGACTGGGCCACGCGTGATCGTTTAAAACCAGCTAAGTGTAACCAAAGAAATAACGAATTTCATGTCTATTGTTTGTAATCGAGTCGATCGCTTCATTGGCTAATAAACTTGCGATACATCGATACATAGTTCCGAGTTACCGCATCCCTACTCTGTATAGGGCTCCGATGCGCTTTATCCAGCCCATTGTGGCTCACTAGCCATTGTCGATTGTGCTCGAGACAACTCGCACCTATCTACCGTGCCAAATACAATGTAATTTACCTAACTATATGTGTTTAGTATTTGGGCCTATCATAACTGACAATGCCCCTAATTCGAACGTTTTCTTTGCAGATGGTGCAAGCGATACAAGTACTACGGTTTCACCTATTAGAATTAGAAAAAGTAAGTAAACAATGTATCATTACTCACAAATTGGAATACACTCGGTGGATCCGGCAGACCTGTTCTGTAAATATCACATAACAACGCTTCGATTATCCGAGAGCCGATCCCGGATCGAGATATCGCATCGATCCCCGATGCACGCGATGCGCGCACGCACACACGCGCGGCCGCCGTGACACCTTCCACGTTCGAATTTTAAATTTGGAAAACTATTTCGAATCAGGTGTTCCTTAGAGCCGTGAATGGGAGCGGGCCGCGGTCCGCTTGTTTGTTTTGCCCTTATCTCCCATTTCGCCGTGTTCCGTTCGCGGCCGGTCCGGTTTCTTGCGTGTGTCGCATCGCCAATTCGCCCCATTATACCCGATCGTACCTTCCCAACGTAACGGTAACGCGGGACGGTGGCTTTTTGCCGCGCGTCGTCAAATCGGACAATTTGCGCGTAGTCGTATTAATTAGTAGCATAAAATTCAAATCTACGTTTTTTACGAGGCAGCCGTGTCGGCCGGCGAGGAATTAATTTAACTTGTCAATATTATGGTCACGTTTCAACGAAACTAGTTTGACTAACGTCTATATCAAGACGAATGATCTCGAGAAACGAGATACCTCCACCAGCGGCCGCTCTCACAGCGGATTCCATAAAAATATCCGGGCGACGGCACCGGTCGCCGGTGGTATGTTAGGAAACCGGTAAATTTGGTGAAAAAAAGTACGACGGTGCCTAATACAAAAAGCTCGCTCTGTAACGAGATAAACTGTAATGCGATACCGGTGTACGAATCGCTGGCTGGAGGGAGAGATAAAGGCCATTTTGAAAAAAAATAAAAATATTGCCGCGTTCGAAATTCAAAATATCAGCCCGCGGCCGGAGAGAAGCCGATTGGAGAAAATCGCTCGGGATTGGATCGACTTAATGATTCGATTTATTTCGTAATCGAACGCCCGATTGGAGCGACCGGCAGCTATCGTGCGCTAGATCTAGTTCCTAGGCCAGCGTCGACCTGTCTCCGTAAACGAAAACCGTATTTTTTTTGTGCCTCGCTCATATCCTATACGCGTCTGTTTTTATCTTGTCCACGGTTTTTGTCGAATAAAAGCATTGAAAAAAGATGCCGTTAGCTCGATCCATTTCCGCTTCACTACACACTATTCACAGGTGATGTTTTTTCCCGCTTTATAATAATAAAAAAAAAAATATAAAAAAAAATCCACCAGCTCAGCAAGCGCTCAATGAGATCTTGTTAAATACACTGTTTTTTCACTTTTTTAATATAATTGCCGGGGATTTCATAAAATGCTCGCAAAAAACGCGATAAGAAGTTTGTCTTTTGTTGTATACTCGAGCCATAATTAAATGATAATAATAATGATGACATAGAAAAAAAAATATATATATAAAAGTATATATGTCGATGTTTATGAACGGAGTGTTTGTAACAAGCTATCCGGCCGTATTTACATTAAAATATCCAATAACATTTTTGATTTATGTTTTTAATATTATAAGTATGGCCGGCGGCGGGCGACGCGCCGTACGCGGCTCCCTCATTGGTCGGTGCCAGTCGGTTTTTTATGTGGTCACTGAATGTTCCCTAATAATAATTACGCCTTGGACTGGATTCCGCCGGTAATGCCGACGTTCTGTTTATGAAATCGTTCCTTTTCCAAATTCTGAAGCATCACACCGCCGTACCCGTTCGAACATTTAAAATTGGAACGCGTAATTTTTAAATTGCGTTACTCCAGCGCTCTGTGTGCCCAAACGTTGGTAGCCATTACAAAAAGCCGTTATTAAAACGCAACAAATTCAAAAGCTGACTCGTGTTATGTTTTTCATATTTTGTTTCTAACTCGTAAACGTTATCTGTAACAACGTGGCTAAGTGATTTACGATGTAGGTCAGATTTGTTGGTTTACGGGCCGGGGCTCGAACCCGGGACCCGGTGTTTATGACGCCTCGGTTGTTTTATAACTTTTATAAGCCGCACTCGAGTCGTGAGTTTATATAATTTCGTTACGCGACACGAACTTTGGTTAAGAAGAAAAAAACTTTTAATTGGTTTTTAATTAAAAACTGGATCGCAGAAAATATCAGAGAAGGCACTAGGAATAACATCAGTGAACCCGAGTGAAGTGAGGTGAGAAGCAATCGAGGTCTCATTTGAATGTGGGACGGCCGACCGGTTGATTTTTTATTCAAATTAAAATAAAAAAGAAAAGAAAAGAATCCGGCCGCGTCTGCCGATCAGAAATGTCGGCCAAATATGCACTCGATGCAAGCATATTATATATGCCTGTGGGCCCGGCCCCAGCCGTTTGCATATACCTCGCTCATTAACTACGGGTTTTATGGCAAATTGAAAATTTCTGCTGGTAACAATATTAAAAAGTCGATTACGTTTTGTAATAGAAGAAATTCGCTATTTATTCAGATCTCGCGCGCATTATTTTACGTTGATAAATGTACCAATCCGAGCACCTAGTCACACCCACATATCGCATTAGCGGAGGAAGTGGCTTATAACGAGAAAAACCCTTTTAGTTGCGAATTGGCCGGTGCGGATTGCCACATCTGATCTTATCCGGCCCACGCGGTTGGCAAACCAACAACGACACATTAAAACATTCGAAATGTTCTCTCAAAAACGCTCAAGTGCTCCGACGGGCCCCGCGACGCAGCCCAAAATCGAGTCCCGTTTCTATTTTTAAAACGTTCGAAATTTAAAAGAATGACAGCCATTCGAATAGGGAACGTCTATACGTCAACGGACCGCCATTATATCACATTTCATTCGGAGTTTAAATAAAAAGTAAACGTTCAGAAACACTCCATATCTCAATCCGTGCGTCGCTCATTCCAAATTTAAATTTCTGGAAAGAGTTTGATGTTCGAAACGATAATCGGGCCGAACCCGGCTCGGAATGCCGTAATATCTCATTAAAGGCATTGCATTTTAACTAAACAACGCTGTATAGTTGCATGCATCCGAGCGACTATAACTCTTTCGTTGAGGACGCACGGCTTAAATTGTCGTGGGCGAGGTCAGCATTACATCCTTACCGATTTAGTGCGGAGACAGTTCCAAATTTGAATCCCCAAGAGTTACGATGTCAAATCTTACCGGCTGTCACTGAAATCGAAAATAGTGCCGGCGTCACTCGGTGCCGGATTGGAGAGACTTTATTTCGGCCAGTGTTTACTTTGTCATTGGCCGGCTTATAAAAGCACTCTCAATCATGATTCCGACATTGACAGCGCTCGCTGCGGTAGCATTTACTAGTGTCAATAAAATTCACACAACCATAAATATGAATTTCAACGGACAGTTGTAAAATTCAAATTATGAATAAACAAACAGTGTCGGCCCGCCGGCGCGCGGTGGCCATACAATTCGGGAAAAGCTGCCGATTAGAGAATTAGTGTCTATGGACATAATTAGCTGTCATCGGCGGGTAGCGTTGTTTCCGTTTCCGTCGTCGCGTTCTATTTTCAAATCGGAGAGGCAGCGCTGCGTGTTGGGATTTTTTATTCTGCCACCTGCCCTGCTTCATTACCTTTCACCGTGTAAACTCTGTCTAAAAATTACGTTACGCATTTTATTGCTTTATGTTAATTTCTAAGCTAATTATGCCTATGAAAATTTATAAGGCCGACGCACAAAATTAATACGGACCCGGTGGGGGTCGTATTTTATGGAATGAAACAGAAAAAAAACCGTTTATTATATGAGTTTCGTGCCGTTTTTACGATTGTGTTTTTACAAATGCGACGGCGACAGTTGGTCCCCGAGTGTGTTCCTGTTGTGGGTGTTTTTTTGTGCTTTGTATGTTGATCGCAGTGTAAAGGTCGCATGTTAAGACAGTTAGTTGTAAGTTGTGTTCTTACGTATTGATATATTCTAGCAATGATAATTTCGTTTGACTGCGTGACCCTGGCCGGGTCGGGCGGGTCTGGGAACGTTACGGCTTCATTTGTTTTGGAACTATTTATTTACAACCATTCATTAGTTATACACTGGTATTCAGTCTCAAACCGAGATGCTTTATAATTATTATTATTGTTTCATACATTGGCCTGACTCCAAAATAAGCTAAAACACTTATGTTACGGATATCAGACAACAAAGATTACAAATATAATACATATAAATGACACCCAGACACAGAACAAATACAAATATATCCTCTGGGTTGAACCCACGACCTTTCGCGCACAAGATAGGATCACTACCATCAAATCGGACTCGGCGCAATCGGACCCGCAATGTAATCAAATACTTAAAGATCCAGGGCCAGTCCAGATTTAAAATTTGTTTTTACAAAATCTTGTTATGACTCTGGGTATTTGTTGGTGCATTTATGTTCCTCAATAGATGGATGAGAGAGACCATAATGCCACACATTTCAAACAGCAATAACAGACAAGTAATATCCTATTGCATTTCATAGTGTTTCACAAACATAAGTGTGTCTATAAAACGAACCATAGACTACAGTTAACGGATATTATACATCTGTAAAACCTCAATACCATAGAGAATATTTAGCATAGACAAACTGATGCTGTGTTTTGTTTACAACCTATTGTTAGAGGGCAACGGTTCTCGACAAATTTCAGCTGGAATTGTCCAAGCATATAACTCGGTAATGGGCAGTTTTCTTAAGATTGGTTATCTTAAATATAACTTTAAAGCAATAGAAATTGATTATACTTGGCTTTGTTACGAGATTATGGGTTTGATTCCTGTGAAAACTAATAGCCAGTGGTGATGCAAGATATTGTGTATACACATTATTGTAGACATATTGTGGTCTTTCTAAAATTAATACATACACAATATTAAGATTCTTGTATTTGATATTGGACAGTTACTGAGAGACCAGAATAGTAGATATTCAAGTTAATGCACTTTTATTCCTTTGAGAGAATGACTTCTTTGATAGTTCCAAAGCGTCCAGCACCCAGAAAGCCTGCAGGATCACAGCACAGACTAAAAATGGTGGTTGTTACCCAGGTGCACGAGTTGTGCGACAACTTCTGCCACCGCTACATCAGCTGCCTGAAGGGCAAGATGCCCATCGACCTGGTGATCGACGAGCGGGAGTCAGCCCGGCCCCCCGACGCCAACGGCGAGCCGCGCTCCGCGCCCGACAGCTCGCACGACGGCGCCAGCACCCCAGACGTCGTGAGTACCCCCTACACCAAACCCCATCTCATTCAGAGGCGCGATCCCCAGCTAGCACCCAACTCTACCACGAGCTACCTCGTGCACCCCTGCTCTTAGTTTGGCCATTGCAAAAACGAAGTCTCACAGGGGGTGCTCGCATATTAGTTCCAATTCCGCCTCCCCGCTTCTACCGCGCTCCGGCGAGACATGCCCCGGCATATCTCTATGGAGCCTAGAATTAAGTTAGAACAAATCTTCGTTTTTGCAATTGGCCAACCTCTTGACACTGTACGATTAAATTCACTTTCAATATTTTTTAATCTGAAGTTTCACCAACTGATGAACGTCACAGTGGAAGGGGTGAAATCGGGTGAAATCGGGTGCGGTGGCACACTAGCCACTCGGTAGCGCAAGTTTCGCGCAACAGCGCCGTCTTACGATGTATGTTTTGCACCGACATTTATGTATACGATTGATAAACAAACATACGTGTAACGTTGAATGTAATTTGTGTATACCAATACGTTAGCATTAATGTAAGTCCTCCTGAGCCATCGATGTCGCGAGGCACAAATCTAATTCCAACGCCATATTTAGCCACGCGATCCGAGCTTAGTTTAACTAATTAGAAGTATTCGATAATGGAGAAATAACTATTGGAAAACGAAGTATACGTAAAAAATCAACTTTAACTTGTGTAAGTGAGATATTAAGGTTTACTTAAGAGTTTTAAATTATTGTAATTGATTTAACGGTGGTAGCTGCTAGAGTGTTATTGTTTTGGCTAGGGAATACATTTTACATTATATACGTAACTAGTTAATATTCGCTGATTTATTGCGTTTCCTGTGGGATAGTCAGGATGATAATTTAGTTAGTGGAAACAAAAATACGTATGCAGTATACGCTAGGTGTAAAGGACGCCCGCGGGATCCCTGCGCCGTCAAAGTGTGGCTCTGGACCGGGACCGGCGCAGGGCACGCGCGCGCGCGCTATATATATGTATGTATGTGCGTTATATAAATAGTGATCTAGATGCTTCTACAGAATATTAAAATGAAAAAAAAATTATAAAAATTAGCGATGGCGACGACAGTGTTCCCTTGCGAAGGCACATTTCTCCCACTTCTCCTCTTATTATAAAAATAACATTAGATAAAGTTAAGATAATTATGTTTACTGCTGTATTTTTGTACATTGCACGATGTTGATGTTTTATGATTGGATTATGTATCCGTGGTTGAGTTGGTGGTCTCGGGCGGCTGTCCTGGCCAATGTGCGCCCGCGCAGTTCTCGACTCTGTTGCATAACCAGTGAAGGATATTTTTGGGCGTTGAGACTGAATTTGTTGTTTGTGTTATATATATATTTATCTATATTGATATTATTATTATTATTTTTCATTTGTTAACACCGTACACGCTCCGCATACGGACAAACTGGTGAACATTCGGAGATTTAATTTTTTATTATAACTAGTTATTTTTTGTCTGTATATGAGTTTTTAACATATATTTGTGTAGAATCATCTCTTAGTTAGGTTTTAGAGTACGCGGTAGGTTTTTTTTAATGTGTTTGAAGGTTCATTTGGTAAGTCTTAACTCGCAATGTATATTCATGCTATTGGTGTACATCCATAATGTATGTCAATGTGATTAATTTTATTATAATATTAATATTATTTTTCTGAACGAATTAAACAATAAAATGTTCTGTTTGAAATTACAACGGTAGTTTTTGTTTGCGGAACTACCTCTCTGTTTTCTCTTCTAATATCCAAAGGTATTAAGCATTTTTTTATTGAACTTTATTGCACTGAATATGACATAATTTATCTACAAATGGCGGACTTAATGTCGCTTGGCATTAT
Organism: Heortia vitessoides; assembly: GCA_020976665.1. NCBI lineage: Eukaryota > Metazoa > Arthropoda > Insecta > Lepidoptera > Crambidae > Heortia > Heortia vitessoides. Next base: position 325,042 of record JACJUM010002496.1, read on the forward strand.
CTCCCAGTTCACCATTACACGAAACAGAAAAAAATGTATTACACTTTACATGAATATTTGTATAAATAAACGAAATAAATACACATTATATAAAAAAAATATTATTAGAAGATGTACATAGATAAGAAAAATAACGTACATCAGAAATAGGGTTAAATAGTTACGGAAGCAGCATCAGGGAAGAGAGTACGGAGGCAGCGTTACAGAATCAATTTGCTGAGGGATCGTTTTGTATTTAACGGAAGAGGACTTCAGACAAACATTCAGGTACTAGGCTATCTAGAGATATCATACTTTTCTAAAGTATGATAATGAATAAACTCACACAACACTATTGTCTGACTTGTGTCACGTACAAAAACAATTATGATACATTCATCATATTTAACACCCAGACACAAATGTTCGTTCAAACCCACGGCTCCTGGTGTGCGAGATAGGATACCACTGAAGCGCCATCGGGAAATATGAACAAAGTTCAGGTTACCTTTGCCGATATGGAATTTTTATCATGTCGGCGTATTCCATAAACCCTTGAGCCCCATGGGGGAGGGAGGACCGGAAAATTGTTTCTTTACTGCGCCCTCCGCGTTAATCTATTGTGTCGCCGCGGCTTCTTTCCCGTTAAATCTTCAGGAGCCACGACAATCTGATATTTTATTTATTTTTTATAGTCCGCCATTGATGTTTGATGGATGCCGATTGGGGTAAATTGGGCGGTCGAGGGTTGCCATAATTGTGGTGTATCAATTTAAAAATAAACGTTACTTATAAATAGCTATACATACTATGTATATGGAGAGGAATATTTTTATGGTGTAATAAGAAAAACGGGGCATATTGGAAGCGGCGTTACAGCAAACGACATGCGATGAATAATGTAGAAGCAGAGGAGGGCATGGCAATAAGAGAAATAATAAAAAGGACAAAGCTGGGATTTGGCGGGATCACGCAATTCGTCACGCGTCCCGGTGACGGGGTCCCGGATATGTGGTTGCGTTGCAGCAGCGGATTATGACGCCATCTTAATCATATTTTATGTACATACATATTATTTCTTATTTTTCTTATTTTAAACAAAAAAATAATTACGCATTCGATAAAAGGGGCATATCCGACCCAAAGGTCCCCAGAATGCTTGCAGCATTTCCACGCTGCACAGCAAGCGAGATCCTATGCATCAGAAAAGCCCCGGAGCGGTAGTCCAAACCCTGGTCCACTAAACGCCTTCCTAATTCTTTAATAAAGCAGTTTCCTTCTTTATTTCATACACAAGATGTTTTAACAGCAACTGGCACAAAAAAATAATTAGCTGCCAATAAACTGTATTTACATACATATATACATACAATTATGTAATAAGCTTTGAGACTAACACAGTATTTAAGTGGAACTACAAATGTGCTGAAGAAATTGAAGATAAACGACAGATAGCGCTGTATATCTGTCGATTCCTGTAATTCATTCGTTTGCTACAATCATAAATGGGTCTTGGAAAATCGATGTAAAATCGAATTTAATGTTTGGGAAACTGACAACACTAAATAAACCATTTTACTAATTTCTGCACCAAGTACAATAATTTCAGACCACAGTCTAAACAATTACAGTAAACCAAAGTCACATAGCAGATAACACAGTACATCAGACCTGTCAATGGCGAAAAGAGCCGCGTGCCTGCGCATGCTCATTAGGCTGTCTGTCCGTTTGTCCGGACTGCTTTATTACACTGTAAATTCTAGTTAACCTCCTCCATTTTACATAGGGCAGGCTGGCCGCCATAAATCTGTTTAATTAATTCGTATTTGGTTTGACTCTCGTCTTTAACACGGGGTCGGGGTAGTATACTAACACTTCTGTGTCTTAGGAATAACCCTAGCTGATTGCGCCTGACTTGAGACTAGGTAGAGTTAAATTTATGCCAAAACAACGGCATTTTTAATGTTAAAGTAGACTCATTTTAACATTTGTAAGACACTGCATTGACGTCGTAACCTCAAAACAGGCGCCATTAGCAAAATTACACACGCCAACAAAATCCTAACCTAAAATACCGCAAAACCAAGACTTAAACATGTCAATTTTGGCGCCAAAACAGTAAAAAGACGCCGCCCGCGATCGTAAACCGTCGCTTTTAAATCTGGAACGGCTGATTGGCTGGCTGCTGACCAATCCAAGCGCACAGACACGTTTTACGACAGACCATTGGTTGCAACGCGGTAACTTATTTACGACAGCCGTCCTAAGGCTCGCTCGCGAAATTTCTATTAATAAATTAGTCGTAAATGTAGCTAATTTATCGCTATTGCGTTCAGTGCAATTATTCCTTTTATAAGAATAACATCTTCATGCTCTAACCCTCTGCAAGAAAATTAAAGGCGGAAATTAAAAATGGCCGGTACCTATTGACAAATCCGAGTTTGGTTTAATGCGACTTTTAATTCTATCCATAAATGGCGTGGTTCATGTTTGCTTAACAGTCGACGAAGTCATTATGGGGTTTGTCTTAAAATTTGCTTGCACAAATTGGACAGTTGAAATGTCTCCCGCGTTGTAGTTCGTGCCAAAATACGAAAGTGTCAGTCCAGCAAAAAAAAAATTCTATGTCAAATTCTCAAGCAAAGACATTTAGTTCGTGGAGCCAAAAAAAAAAAATAAAAAGAATGAAAAGTCCATCAAAAAGATTAAATACGTTTTCGATCCTGAAATATTTTCCACCTGTGTAGGTATACGTTACAAACGGGGGAGGTTTTAATATATTTTTTTCTTTGAATAGAAATAATAGGTTGGTGCCCGCTGGGTGCCTTTGAGGGGTCCATTTACGGACGGCGGGGTGCCGATGTCTTCATCTGGTGGAAAATGTTTATTTCCTTAATAATACAATGTTTTCACCGAAATTTGCGGTTTGAAGGACCCATTTAGTATGAGCAGAAGAACACCTAAATTTTTCCTTATTTTTATGGACATACTTTGGACTTTGTCATGTTGTAAAAGAACAAACTTTACGGATAATGTGAAGCAGTTGGGTTAACTTTAACAAACGTTTGTCTGTATATATAATTTATAAAATTTGCGTAAAATAGTACACAGTTAAATGGCACCCCGAGCAAAACCGGGGCGAGTTGCTTGTTCCATACAATTACAACTCACACTGACACGATATTATTTATAAAATACAAAAACGCGCCGAGCAACATTGTATCCAATGAATGCATTCAGCATTTTTGCAAATCACTCGGAAGGCTATCTTACTAAAAAGGGCCCCTTTCGAACCGCAAAGGTCGAGAGTGGGTGGTAATGGTAGACACCAGATGGCTCGATGACATCACAACCCCGTTTTAAGTTCAATGACATCGTACATTTGTATTGGAACACATACATATATAAAATTAAATTATTCTCGCAAAGTTTACGATTCGCATCAGACGATGAGGTGTTTACTTCGATTCTCGATCAAGACAATTGACATTTATTTTTCCAAATCTGGGTGTTGTTGATTATAGATTGGTACCATAGATAAATATACAAAAATCAATTCAGTAATTTAGATTTTAAATTAAAATTTTATCCCTTTTTTTGGCGTCCCGCGGGATCGTCTCTGGGATTAAAAGTAGACTATATTCTTCCTACGGGTTCAAGCTATCTACAATCCAAAGTTCAATCTAAATTGGACCACCGGTTAATCTGTGAAAGCAGATAACAAACAGACAAAGACTCTTTTGCATTAACAATTTCAGTATTATGGCATATTAAACCGACTTTAAAGATAAATCTGTTTTTAATATTATAAAATTAAAAATTTTGTGTTTTCGTTTGTAACGAATTGTTCCAGAAACTACTGAACCGGTTTTGGAATTTTTTCGATAATAGAAAGACACATTCTTCTGGAGAATTATAGAGATTCTTACTCAAGATGAATAAGGAATATGTAAACTGGATTTATAAACTTGTAATTATAAACTAAAAAGAACATATATCTATATATAAACTAAACCACTGAATTGAATTTTTTTCACTAATAGAAAGCTACATTTTTCTGGAGTAACAAAAGCTTTAAAACATTTGCGATTTTAAAATTATAGAGGTCCTTACTCAAGATTAATAAGAAATATGTAAACTGGATTTATAATTTTGTATATTTGTAATAAATAAACTTAAAAACTGCAGGTTCTATTTAAAAAATTCTTCAAGACACACACGCACACACACACACACACACACACACACACACACACACAGACACACACATATATATATATATATATATGTACCCTGTATATATGTCTACTAATTTTCTTATAAATCCCGTTCAATTTATACGGCTTTAAATTGTTGTAATAGATCGTAAAATGTATTACTGTTGCCTATCACTCATCATCAGTATCGTAGAGTCTATTAATTAGGCACTATTATTATCCAGTCAAGAGATCTCTACAACATTTACTAAGATAGCCATTCATAAGGGTTCAATAGAACAGACCATGGTTCACTTCGGGACGTAGAGTCAATCTTTTATACGCTCGTTATTTATTTTACGTTAAAATTAATGTTTATCTAATTCACCATCACCATCATATCAGCCATAGAAAGTCTACTGTTGGACATCGACCGCTTCTAGGTGATTTATGCCCATAATTGCCACGCTGGGCTGTCGTGGTGGCAATCGCAGAGCGCAACTTCGCGACGAGGATGCTGTCTCCCAACCCCCACCCTGTAGTATTTAAGATGCGCTGTTTGGATGGATATACCGCCATCTGTCGGTTCTAGTGACTTAGTATTTATTAGGTAAAAAATGTTAATTGAATAGTTAATTATTATTTGATAATAATAAATTCACACAATTCATATTTTGACCTGACTTCGAAGTCGCTTAAAGCACTTGCATAACGAACATCAGACATAAAAGTTATCACATATGTAATACTTAAATACATATATTTAACACCCTGACAAAGATCAAACAGAAATATCATCATACAATTTGTTCTGGGTGAAGATCGAACTTACGATCTGTGGCGTGCATGTCGTAGGTGAACAGTATTTGTAGGTTGCCCACTAGAATCAAGAATTGGCGCTTGACATCACAGCCCAAAAAAGAACTAGGAAAAATTCGACATGTCCGGTTAGCTCTTGGTAGCACAACGGTAGAGCAGTCCCTTGGCATGGGCGAGATGCAGGTTCGAGTCCCGCCTGACACCTGGAACAAACTGATTATTTTTTAGTTAATATCATCTTAAATACACTAATCAATATTGCTCATATGACTGATGACCCTGATAACTTTATAAGAGTCACCTGAACAAGTCAAGTAGATCAGTGAGTGGAATATACTAGAACGAGTCAGACAACAAACCTTAAAGCTAAGTCTAGCAGGTTACGCAAGCTATCAGAAAGGAACCTGCAAGAGGATGATAAATATTTCATCAACATGACATCATACTAACCATTGGAAGTCAACTGTTGGACATAAGCGTTCTTAAAATAGGGGGAATTTGCCCATAATTTCCGCGCTGAATAGACGTCTTCATCGGCAACTTTGCGACGAAGATGCTGCTGCCCAACCCCACCCTATAGAATCTCAAATGCGCTGTTGCGGATGGATATACCACCATCTGTCGGTTCTGATACCTTAGTCGCCTCTTTCGACACCTGGCACAGGGATAGGTTAGGACTATTCTACTCTGCCGATACCTCACGTCTCCATCAACACCATAGATTATACCAATTGACAGGTAGATGATTAGAGTTGGATTTTTTAAAAAAGACCAGTTCCATGGCCGTGTCCGACTGAAACACATATACAAGTAATCTTTTACTGTTGGATTCCCTGAAGTGTGAGTCTCCGGAAGCGTTGGAAGTTTGAGTACTGCTTACACTGAAACGAGCTGAACAAGTTACTAGTCTATAGACATCAAGTTGTAGAATTTTCATACTAACTTTGCACCCCCGTTTTACCCCTTTAGGGGGTGAATTTTAAATATCCTTTTTCAGTGCTCCCCTATGTTATAAAAAGAATCCCTGTGCAAAAGTTACAAGTTTCTAACCCTTATAGGCCTGCGTTGATACGACAATCAGCTTCTCCTTCTATATATAGACAATAGATTTGCAATTCTCAATTGAATATCTCAATACCTTACAAACCAAAAAGAGTGTTCAATGAAAGTATAACCAGGAAATCGACTACAAATCGCTGATACGTCCACATGGGTATTTATTAGGGGGCACCCAGCGTGACACGCGGCTACCCAGCCCCCTGCCCCCCGGGGGCCGTACCCCGCCCCGCCCCTGTACTGTAGGGCTGCCACCCGATACATCTTTTAATAAAATATGAGGAATTTTAAGTATTGTTCTAGACGTAACGAAGTTCTTGATGGAATTGTGTTGTGAAAAACAAAACATGTTTATAAATTGAGCTATGAAATTATTGTTTTTTTCTGATGATGCTCATCTCTGTATCTAAGTCACTAAAAACAACTTTATACCATTTAGGCATTTAAGCTGTCCAATTTAACAAATAAAACTACTATTTATGCGATCGAACCTGTCAAACTCATCCTCAGAATTCAGAAATATACATAGTAAGACTAAAACCTCAGTTTTCTATACATAATTCACCGAGTCAATGTGGCAACCCTACGTGGCCATTTGTTGTGCCCGGGGTGCTTCCGGGCCCCTCGCAGGCTTCACTGGTTTCGGAGATGTGGGCCCGCGACAGACGAGCGCGCTGGTAATTGGGTGCCGGTATATAAGTCTCTTGCTGGTCTATGATATTAAATATTTGATTGCAGTATACAGTTTATAAAACTGAACCCCCGTTAACTTACGGAGGTCCTGCGGGAATTCGGTGAAAAAAGTGCATAAACTCCCGAATTTCCCATTCCAAAACTGAAGTTTTTAGCATAAGTATCTACACGCTCGTCTTTATACTCGAAAAATAACTTATTTGGTAAAGATCATAGAACACGTAAACGACTTTAAACCATAGACAAAATATTCAGACATTGCAACACACATCTATGGTCCATAAAAAGATTTAACGATTTAAACTCGATAATAATTTATGTTGTTAATAGTAATTAGATTAAGTAAATAAAACTACAGTACTCCTACCTTATTACTAATTCCAATATCCTCTTAACTAGACGAAGTAAATCATGCAGGCAATTACGCTAACGGGGAGACAGAGAAAATCGCCTGAAGGCACATAATGTTAAAATTCTTCCATTCAAATTTTAACTGTTTCCCACAGTACTCGAATATTAATTATTATTTCACAATCAATAAAACGTGAACCAGATAATAATAGAAACATCTAGTACAGAATCAATAAAAAAGTTACACACAAAAAAACTCAATCAATCCACTGTTAGGCTACTGTGCGATTTATCAACTTTCACCTAAAATAATTAATATAAAAATAAAAACCAAGACGTCCACAGTAACACCGGGAGTGGGAATGGCGCGTTCCAAATCAAAAATTCGAATTAAATTCGTTAATTACCAACAGATCGGCTTCCGTAAAGTCTTCGAACACATTTCCTCATTAGCGATTGGCTGCGCTTCAGCCGGCCCGCCATTATTTCGAACGGCCAATTTGAATTTGGAACGGTCGCGGTCCACCAAGAGAATCGGGCGGGAGTCATAGACAAGATACTTTTTTATTGTTAAACTAGCCGGGGCTCCATTAGAGGTGGGTATAAAATAACGTTTCATTAATTCGAAATGAGACTTTTTTTCTTACAAGAACCATCTAATATAGAATATATTCAAAAAACCTAATAAAAATTCTTGTAACACACTAACTTGTTTATTAAAATGAGTTACAATTCGGAAGAGTTCCACTCGCGCTTGACCAACTTTATGAAGCTGGCATCCGCGTTGTTACTGCATGTACAACTAAAAGATTTAATTAATATTTTTATTATGCCGCGTAGAAACCAAAACATTAATTAGGGCAGAGCATTATGGTTTATGATCTGCTTTATGTTCATCGTAATAGTAAAAGTGGTTAGTGTTACCATTAAAGAAATATAACAATGGCCATTAAAGCATCGTCGAGATACAGAGCTAATGTTGCCAGCCAATTTAAGGGAATGCTAAATCAAACTCCACACATGATGACATGACTATGTCAACAATATTCAATTGGTCAACAACACTAAATAAAGAGATGTCGTCATATCAATTAAAAAAATTATCCCCCTTAATAAGTGTCAATTCTTAACGAATGTGTGCATACGCATGATTTTTATTTCACACGTTCTTCAGTATGGTATTGAAGCGAAAGGTTATAAACGACGACTATGCACTTTAACACAACCTCAGTACGGTGCATATTACATTTGACCACCATTTTTACGACTATTTTTATTGACGCTTAGTCTCGACACTCATGTGTAGCTGTCGGATCCAAAAAGATCATACAAACATATGTAACACTTCAAAATCAACTTTAAAACAAAAGTGGTAAGGCCGTAAATCAAACGGGAGTGTTCCCCCAGTCAACGTTCAGAAACGTAAAGGTACCAACTAATACGGAGCAAGTCGAAGATGAACGAAGTAGAAGAGGCCATCAAGTTTTAATTGTGCGTTAAAATAATAATCAATGAGGCGACTACCGCCGACGGGCCATTCGCGTTCGCAAATAGAACAACCCCGCCACCGTTCCCGGACGAAAACTTGCAGACTACTTTAACTCTGCTAACGAGTTCGGACCTAAAATAAATCTGAGTTTACCAAAAGCATCGTTACTTATTTTTGATTGATCACAGCGAAAACAGTTCATGAACACCCACCAGTGTGTAAAGGTCTGTGTATTTCTGTTAAAATAATCAGAAAGAGCATAAAGTTAACACTTGCCACATCTGCTTCAATCGTAAATCGTCCGTCCTTTAATTTTTATAGTGTTAATTGGAGTGGCGGGTCAGTATTACCAGTAAATATTTTATGATTGATGTGTTTGCTCACGGCAAATCCCGCGGGCATTAAAACCTTTACAGCCAGACGGATTGTAAAGGACTCGTTTTCGGGTTTAATTGGTACTAAAAGATGCAAGTTTATACAGATAAATGACACGGTATGAACGTTTGTGGCGTCCGTGGCTCTCAACTGCGAGGATCAAGAGATATGTTCGGGGTCGCACAAGTTCGATTTTATAGTTCATTCTTAGAATTTTGATTTGGGAAACGATAACTGCGGTCTATCTATTTTAATATATGTAAAGAATTAGAATTCTTTATGCTGTGTGTACGGATACAACAGTTGAGAGCAGTAGAGTTTGTCAAATACTTTATTATTATTATATAATTTTGCGGTCCAATTGTCTTATAAAACGACATTTTTTAATCTTCATTCGGCGTCAATATATATTGTAGTTAAACTTAATATTTCTTAAGATAATGACTGTTCATTCCAAACCATGGACATTCAAAGTTGATGCACCTGGGTAGTTGTCTTTTGTTACAACACTATATATGGAACTTAACACTCGCTAGTCGACGTACAAAGTTGTGAGCAGGGCTCGTTAAAAGTCGACTGACACCCAACTGTTTCCTAAGCTGGTTTTAAGGCATTTTAAAAGCCAATAATCCCTTTACTATGTATCGAAATTCGTATAGGATTTAGCATTTCCTGGAAATTAGCCATTAAAGCATAAAAAAATATATGTTGAAATTTTTAGCATTAATATTGATGTGGGAATGGAAATGTCCACAAACATATCGATAAAAACACGCAACACCCAACAAGGAATAATACTGTCATACAGCGATATTCACAAATGTACACACAGAAAAGATTTCACGAACAGTCGATACAGAGACGGCAAAACGAGTCCACATTTCCACCTGTCGAAGTACTCCCGATGTGACATTTAGTTCGGTGGTCAACGAGCTCCGTGTGTGGAACCTTCTATTTATAATAAATATTTATTTGAAAGTTGGCAGCGCATTCACAATATTATTCCTCGGCAGATGTAAGCAAAGGTAGCCTAAACTTCGGAACAAGACGAATGGAAACACCGACTGTGCGAGAACTTCCGATAAATAAAATCTAGAGTTGCCACAGTTAAGTATATTACGGTAAGGGTATATAAAATATCCATTTTATACCGCTACGTTGCGATGTTTTTAGAAGAAATGTTTCAAGCGACAACCGGTAAGCGAGATATATTTGGTTGCCGTGTCTATTTGGCGGGCGACTGTGTGGGCTTGTCACGCATTACAACTCCTAGTAACGGAGAGAAATCCAGGACAGCTGAGCTGTCACGCGGTGACGTATGTTTCTCTGGATTGAGGAAGGACATCATGGCTGATTTACAATCTCGATAATCATATGCATTACATGAATGTGATATGATCACATCCAATTGAAAGTATGTTTAATTTGTCACTAGCTGTGCACGCGACTTCGTCCGCGTGGAATAGTATTTTTTTGGGTACCATACCTCTTTATCTTGACTTATATAAACTTTGAATGTCATGTTTATTTATATGGAATCAATGGCTTGAAAAATTTGTTTCAAGTTTCTAGCTCGAAAAATAGCGATACTTCCATACAACTTTTCATCCCCCCTTTCACCTTTACCCGCTCAACCCTTTTTTTAAATAAGAAATAGCCTATGTCCTTTCTCAGGGTCTAAAGATTGTCTGTGCCAAATTTCATCAAAATCGGTTCAGAGGTTTAAGCGGGAAAGCGTAACAGACAGACAGACAGAGTTACTTTCGCATTTATAATATTATATATAGTAGGAAATATATAAAAACAGTAAATAAGTCTCCTAATTCTGTTGTGTTGCCAGTAAAGAAAAATTTTATAAAACATTTTAAGGAATAAATGACGTAAACGGATAAGACAATATTGAGTTTCGTCAGCAATCCGAAGTTCTGGATTTGGACGAAGTTGTAGAAAGGATTCTGTTGTTGCAGCTTCTTGGGATACATAAGATGTTGTTCATATTGCACAGTGTTGTTTACCGTCGCACTGCCAAACTAGCTAACGAAGTTCCTCCGATTGTTTGCTAAGTCTCGAAGTTTATTTCAGTGTGTATAAGCTGCCAGTTTTCAGGCAGGAATGTCCCCGCACGTGCTCGCGATGATAATAATAAAATGTTGGCGCATTATTTATTTATAGTCCGTCTCGCGGCTGTCGCTCGTCCGTCCGTCTGTCCGTGTATTTCGCTGTTATTATATCTATACGGAGTTGGCTCAGGAGTGCAGAGGCGTCGACCAGTTCTTTGTCTCATTACGAATTACGACGACGCCGCTTCGCGTTCCATTCTGGCGACGTTTGTTTTTTGCCGCACTATTTTAATTCCGTCTATATCCGTTGCCCTATCTTCGTCAGGATCGGCGGCTGCGTCGTCACGTCCCGCGCCATCTGTTTCGCCAATATCAATGGAAATTTCAAATGGAACGTCAGGGTAGAGTTGAACATTGATATTCCTAACCTCCTCTCGTTCAGTGCTCTGTACAATAATATCATACCGGCATTGTTTTGCTCGGCGGAGATGGTCGCTATTTGCGGACGTCTTCCCTTCCCCTCCCCGCTGCCCCGCACCACACCCCCCCACTACGGTATCCGTCTGAACATGAGCTATATTTTATCCCAAGTTGGGCTCGCAGCGTAAACTGTCAGAATCGGCTCGAATGGATGTAGAGGACGTTCAACTTTTAGTTTGAAATTTTAATATGTGCATTTGACATCCCTCTTTGTATTCAAACAAATAAACGACTTTGATCACGTAATGGACACGCGACGCGTTATCTCATATTAAACACATCAACACCAGGAAGCCATTTCTTAATATAAAGAACAAAAATAATCGTACCTTTGGGCAACCTCCCCAAAAATAAAATTTGGAAGAATCTCAAAAACTCATTTCACGTTATCTCGCACACAAATTTTAAAAAATTAATGATCCCGAGACGTATGTGAATGTACCGTGAAAAGGACATTAACAAGAGGAATAATTAAGTATAAATCATCGAAATCAGCGCGACGATGCATTGATAAAACGCGGTCTATATCTCAAACGCATTTGAAATATGGCCGGCGCGTCGGGGTAGACAGCCAGTTGGCGCGGCTGAACCTCGGTTAATACGCGCATGATTGATTTCAGAACGCACTGCGCCGCTTTAAAAAAAAAACACATTCATCGAAATTAAAAACTTATTTCTCATTACGAGATTCGTCTATGGCTCTCAATTCGAATTTCGTTCGAAATTCGAATCCATTAGCGCGGCGCGGCCGTAAAGAGTACTTAACTTATCCATTTCTCGTAATTGACTCCATTAAAGTACTTGTTTATGGTGTCTGGCGCATGTGACATCCGTTGTACAAATACTATAAATTATTACTCAAATCACATCTGATGCGCATATCCCACTAGTCGCCAGCAAAAAGCTCATGTATCTCCCTCCATCTTCACGGAACGACAAATGTGTAACAAATAAATTATAAAATCAACGGCTTAGGTTTTTATGTTTCGCCTGAGTAGGGCCTCTTACTCACACTCACGGGTGGGGTGTATATATGTCTCTGTCACACTGGAGTTGTCATGTGTGCCCACAGTTTATCATAGGATGTCGTTCCGGCCAGACGTCTCTATACATCAGATAGGTTCTGATGCGTTACCACAAATGATGTTTTGAAGAATGGGTGCAGGCGCACTTCTTGATCCATTGATAGTGCGTGCGGTTGTCAAGCTTTTGTTCTACCTCGTTTTTTAAAGTATTTTAATTTGAATTCGTATTTGTTTGCATAATTAGAGCCACAAAATTAACTGCGTCTTTGAAATAAAGAACTTTATGGCATACAAAATGGTCAACGTCCAGTCATTTTCGAGTTTTACGAGGGTTTTAGTCAATGTTCCATGGCCCGTTTGGCGTACATTTGGCTTTTATTAGGTTATTTCCAAAGTTGTATTCGAAATGAAATACGACTCCAGTCTGTGTTTGAAAAAACTGTATATATAAATATCGATGAAATTCTAATTGGAAATTTAACAATTAAGACCAGCCTATGATTTTAATTAAAGTATATTTAAACAAAATTATCCACGTCGAAGTGTGTGAGGTACTCCCAATTCCATCAGGTTCTGTAGACAAGAAATAAACATTTTTATCAGAACAGGCGCAAACAATCTAACTTCTGTTCATCATCATGAACTGACTGCAGAATTTCTACCTTAAGCAACAAAATAGGTATCAAAGAATATCCCAGAAAGATGCTTAATTAATTAGGCACGTCCAGAATAAACGCCAGCACCGCCGGTCTTGTACCGTTGACACGTGACATATGGCTGCGCGCGCGCATCCACCGCGGAATGCCTGCACTTATCTAATTAGAAGCAAATTTATTTGCCTGCTGTACGTCAGGTGATGCCCACGGGGTTGGGATCTGGGAAGTGTCAGTCGGGTTTGAAGATATTAGATTCATCTATATTTTAGATGCGCTCGAGGTATATAGGACGTATGTCACATGTAAAGAAATTTTATTACCAAAGTACGTGGTGTTGACTGCTAAAATTTTTTTTTAATATAAAAGCAAATGCTAATCTTAAAGATATAGATTACTAGCTGTGCCCGCGACTTTGTCCGCGTGGAATAGTTTTTTTGGGTACTATACCTCTTTACCTTAACTTATATAAACTTTGATAGTCAGGTTTATTTATATCGAATCAATGGCCTGAAAAATAAGTTTCAAGTTCCTAGCTCTAAAAATAGCGATACTTCCATACAACTTTTCAGCCCCCTTTTCGACCCCTTACAACCCTTATTTCAAATTAAAAAATTGGCTATGTCCTTCCTCAGGGTCTAAAGATTGTCAAATTTCATCAAAATCGGTTGAGAGGTTTAAGCGGGAAACCGTAACAGACAGACAGACAAACAGACAGAGTTACTTTTAATATTAGTAAGGATTGTTTCTAAACAAATGGATTTTAGTATAGACAGTAAAAAACCAGACGTGCCTAGGTCAGAAACACTATTTTTATTTACATAATTCATTGTGTGCGGTCTTAGCCAAACAGAGCAGAAATGAAAAGTAAAACTTTGTGAAAACAAACCTACGTTGGACAATTGAAAAATAAATCAGACAGATATGTGTCAAGAAACTCCAGTGAGGGTCGTAAATAAATAAAAATATCTTTGAATTGCTGTCGACTAAATAAGAACTTGTAAAATGGTGTAAGAACAACAATTAATGCCGGCTCGGAGCATTGCGAAGTGAATCGAGGTTCTCGAAACGATTCCAAAAATGTTATCGATGAAAAAATTAGTGGGGCCCATAAGAAGGCTGGAACAATAACCTCCTACGGCTCGTCCGCGCAGGATGAAGTGATAAAAACAAGTGGCAACATGTGAGAAATCAGCCATCGGCCCACCTAAAAAGCATAACAATTAAATGTCAAAGACACGTTGGTACCTATAATGTCCATCAGTAATTTGTAATCATCTTGAAAAACTTGGAGTGCCTAGATTGAGTTCGCGATATGTCAATTTGATATGTCATCGGCAATTTTATCATCAGTCGCTTTTTGTGGTGCGATTGTGAAGCTTGCCGCTTTAGGAATAGAGGCGTTAGGCGTAGGATCGTCGTGTATACCGGAGGCACCAGCATGTTTGTTTTCTTTATAATTCAAGTCTCGTGCGAGCAGCGATTTAAACTCGTATACTGGTCTTTGCTTATCGTCAAACGTTTGACTAGAAAGAATGACATTTTATAAGTTGTGTTGAACACGTGATTTGGGTCTCTTTGATGGTGGAAGGGGGTTTTAAAAGCAAACTTGTTGAGGCTTATGTATTAGGTCCAACAAAAGTGTTATAATCAAGAAGTATCTGTGAACGTAATCTATATAAGAATCTTTCCGTAGAAGCCACAAAAACAAGTGACTAAAATTAAATTCAACTTCTCAAAACCTACCGCATTTGGGAATAACACGAACATTGTACATACGAGTATATCTGTATCAATTAAAACAGATAGCCAGTATAAATATGAAACTGACCACTGTTTTGATATTTTTAAAATTAATGAGACTCGTTAAAGCAAAGAACATTATGCAACATTAAATTATATAAACGAGCGGGATGTTCTCTTTACAAATATCAATTCAGACCGAAACTAGATCTCAGCGCAGGCCGGGTGCGGCGTAAAAAAAATTGATTTTTTCACTCCACAATTTGAGAGGAAACGCTCTGTTGGGCAAAAGTACACGAAATTCTAAACTTTTTGTACGGTTAATGATTTTGTTAAAAGCTAATTAAACTCGTCGGTATCTGTTTTATTGCCCTATCTTTGCATTTAAGTGCTATTTTGATATGATTCTTATAATATTGTATTTGCCAAGCATGGAACTTGGACTGGCTAGGACTATAATTATTACAGTGTAATAAAATATTTTAATTACCATGATAAAATTTACCACAAGCATTTTGATGGTCTATTATGAGTGGTTGTTATCTATGAAATCTTCAGTTATGTTCAGATTTTTTATGAACATCGCAGGAATTGATTTTGTTTGCGATAATTTTTTTTTCTTTTGTGAAATTTTATTTTCTTATAATGGGGCTTAAAAGGTCGTGTTATTTATTTATTCTTTAATGACTTTTAACGGCAACTGATAATGATGCGAAAATTGTGCTGCCCTGAGTGAGGATTCCTTGACAAGTTGGTTTATTCATTAAAGGTTGGTCTGTTTTACTGTCAGTATACAATTTCATGTATACAAACACACCGTCGTGGAAGTTCAATAGTTGGAACGCGAGCAGCTTGGTGAAGGCCGGGACTTGAGTGGAATATGCAGGGATAGATAAAACTGTCAATGCGTCAGTATATTGGTGATGATTGAACAAGTTTTACATTAAAATAAATAATTCAAATCCATTTATTAAAATTAAAAGAACAAATAAAATATTTTTTTAATAGAAAAGCAAATGCTAATCTTAAAGATATAGATTACTAGCTGTGCCCGCGACTTTGTCCGCGTGGAATAGTTTTTTTGGGTACCTTACCTCTTTACCTTAACTTATATAAACTTTGAATGTCAGGTTTATTTATATCGAATGTATGGCCTAAAAAATAAGTTTCAAGTTCCTAGCTCTATAAAAAGCGATACTTTCATATAACTTTTCATCCCTCTTTTCGACCCCTTATAACCCTTATTTTGAATTAAAAAATAGCCCATGTCCTTTCTCAGGGTCTAAAGATTATTTGTGCAAAATTTCATTAAAATCGGTTGGGAGGTTTAAGCGGGATAGTGTTACAGACAGACATACAGACAGAGTAACTTTCACATTTGGTAATGATTGAACAAGTTTTATATTAAAATAAATATATCAAATCCATTTATTAAAGTAAAATGAACAAACAAAATAGTTTTTTCCTTCACTGTATTTATATCTAGAATATTTTTCTACAACAAATTGAAATACGAGCCAAGATCTTGATCCCCAACCAGAACAAATATTTATATGATGATGTTTGTGTTTGTTATGTGTCTGGGTGTTAAATATATACATTTAAATAGAATATTTGTGATTCTTTTGTTGTCTGATGTCCGTAACCATGTTCTTTAAGCGATTTATCACGGAATCAGGTCAATGTATGAGATGTTGTAGGACTTTATTGTAATATTATTGTACAAATGTCTACTCTCGCACCATATCTTTTATGTCCTAGCTAGAATAAACATATTAACAGCTTAGCCTAGCTATGCTTCTGGTATTTCAATAGTGGTAAGGTCATCCAGTCGACACAATGCTAAAATAGGAGCGAATTTCTTTAATTCATACCTTCTGTGAATGTCGTTCGATTTATGTATCGCGTTCGAGTAAGGTAGCCTTACACCAAATACATAATGGATAGTATTTTTCGCTTGCATAACCGATTCCTTGAAGTTCCGTAATGTTGGCGTACTGTCACCATTCCCACTACGGTTATCAGGAAGTCAGGGACTCATTGGGACCTGCCACGAATTCGACGGGACTCTCGAACTCTATACCACTACTGGCACAATTCTCGGCCCCTTATTCTTCTACGTCACGTACCGCATTGATATGTAGACGACATGTCACTTCCAAAGGATATATTTACTTGAGAAAGTATTAAAGTAGCACATGATAATTTTTCTGACCGCGCATAATCTGCGAGTGGCCGTGAACGGAATACAATAGACAGGTCTAA
This sequence comes from Heortia vitessoides, assembly GCA_020976665.1. Lineage (NCBI taxonomy): Eukaryota > Metazoa > Arthropoda > Insecta > Lepidoptera > Crambidae > Heortia > Heortia vitessoides. Next base: position 342,226 of record JACJUM010002496.1, read on the forward strand.
AGTGTTATGTGATTTATTGAATTATAATAACGACGTTAATAAGACTATTGAATTTTGATGGCAGGTATGGCATTATGGAGTCGTATCGAGTAGGCGCGGTGATCGATTGGGGATAGATACAAGATCTCGTGACTCACCACTGTCATCAATGGAACCTTTCCATGGCGTTGATCTTCACTGATATAGGAAATTTAACACTAGACTTACATCATGAAATTAGTAAATTAGTGTGCATTTTTTCAGAGTCTCCTTTTGGCGCAAACGGTAGTGATCCTTTCTTATGCGCCAACGGTTGTGGGTTCGATTCTCACCTAGAGCAAATATTGATATGATGATATTTGTATTTGTTCTGTGTCTGGGTGTTAAATATACGTTATTATAGTATATTTGTGATTCCTCTGTTGTCTAGCGTTCGTTACACTTTAAAGCGACTTACATGTTTAAAGGTAAAGCGATTAAAGAAGATGGTCATGGAGTACATAAATCACAATTTTTAGAGACTAACGACCCTTAATAAAGACTAATTACCCCCACCATCTTGGTATACAGGTATCACTTCCCTCCCAGTATACTTTTTAAAGTTTCAACCATCGGATTCAGTTACCAACACACTATGGCGCTATCGGGCCGATCGTTATACTTAATTTGGTGGAGCGCACGACCGGCCCGCCCCCCCGTTACAGATAACATCTGCGTACACCGCGCGCTTCGCATTGCTGCTACCGGTTGCGGCTAGACTGCGCTGAGGGTTGCCAAAATATTCTCATCTAAAATCTAAAACAAGTATGCACCCACCAAAAATCAACACATCACCAGTACAACCCTTATATGTGCTCTGCAATATCAACATCATTAAACCAGATTGATCAAAAAAGGGGGAATTTCACGCATAATTGCCGCGATGGGCAAGCGTGTTGGCAATTGCAGCTGCATTGTTTCGGATGGATATACCGTAATCTGTCTGTTCTGGTCTTAGTCACCTTATAAAACATCTTAGGTACTATTCTACTGTGCAGGTATTTCACCACCTCTCAGGACTTTGTGATAAATCTTTTATTAAACATTATTTTTCGCTACACAACAAATTTCCTTAGAATGCGGGCACAACGCATACAGACAGCTAATAGGTATTGTAAAAATACTAGAGTCATGAACCAACATCGCTCGTTGCCTACCAAGTACGGAGATGTGGTGATAAGTGATTATGTCGATTATAATAAGACTTTTAAATGTTATTAGTGCTTGTTTATGGGCGGGTCTGGAGGCGCCCGCGTCGGCCGGGTAATTCTGCATGCAAATATTGTGCACCTATAAGCGCGTTTTGTATTCAACCTGCAGTCCAGCTGGCGGGCGACGGCTCTCGCCAGTTTTACTGTGGAATCATGTAAAAATGTACCATTTTTATTCTGCGCGCGCGCAACATATTGCCGGTTCCCATGAGCTTAATTTTCGCGGCTCTTTAGCTTGTCTATGGTCGACCAGGATGTGATAGTTTTCTGTCATTGTTGAAAGTAAGCTTCAATTGGTGCTCAATCTTCGTTTTACGTTTAATTGGATGATACTTAGCATAAGTATTTTAAAAATATTAATAAGCTAGATTAAAAAGATTTCTTCAAGTCACTATACATCCCGTCTTAATTTAATCAAGACGCATATGGCATAACTTCCAAAGCCGTGTTTTAAATTGAAGAGTGTCCCTCGTTAGCGATGATACATCATTTACTATGCCGGAGTATGTTTACGAGATAGAGTGACGGAGGACGGCGTCTATAAAAAGGTACTTCGTTACTAATTCCCCTCTCCCCTTTCCCGCCGCGTGGTAGTCTAAATTTAACCGGGAAACGAACCCGGGACGCCCGCACGTGTGTTCACTTAGCACTCCGTAACTTGAAGTCACTCGAAGATTGTTTTTGTACTCTTCCATTTCAAAATCGTCCCCAGTTTTTGTTCGAAATGAATATAACATGGCGAAACCGCCGTTATGCCAAAAATTATGCAAGTAAGAATTTTCGGATTTTATAACGAAACAAAAAGACGCCGGACCGACAGCGGAGTGAAAAAAAAATGCGATGTATTCATTCGGACTGTATCGAAGGTCAATCGAGATATAAAATTAAAAAGTATAAACGGCGTCCGCGAGCGGGCTCCACTATTAAATTTCAAATATTACCGGCCACTATTACCATTTCAAATTTGGTACACGCGCCAACCTTCATACGCGGCTTACGCGAAATGCGCGCGCGCACTATTCCAATAACAACAAGGTCCAAAATGACAATAATAATTGTGAGGTAACACACTTAATTTAGTTTTCGTGTTACCATTTTTCGCATCTGTGTCTGGTTAGTCGGCCCGGCAAGTGTAGCCGGCGTATTTTAAACACGACATTATCAATTTAGCATACAGACTTTGTAAAGTAAAATATAGGATTACATTTGGAAATATAATCTTCAAATGATACCATCATGTCACCCGAGTACTTGCCAAAGACAAGGCAAGATTGATGGTCAATATTTTTTAAAGAGCGTTGTGTTATTTTTAAAGAGAAAAAAATTTTTTTAAAGAGTGACGACATCCACACAACTTCAATGTACCACTCTCAATACAGTATGTATTGAGAGTATACAGTACTACTATATAGAAGTATATAGTTGTGTATCTAAATACACAAGTAATCGTATTTAAAATAGTCTTCGATACGGTAACAAACGGTATTGTAATATTAACGAGTCCAGAATACAGGAAATGAAGAAAACGACCAGGATCTATTGGACAATCTCAATTCTAATTATCGGAAAGCAACCGTAAGATAATATGAGCGAGTAAAACACGAGATGTAAACGAATACAAATCTTCAATAGCTGCTCGAAACTTCGTTTTTAGTTTTATTAAGCTGATACTTATTAGAAATGTATTGTTTGTTGGTTTTAAGGATATACCAAGAACTTGCTTAAGTATTTTATGCATGGCATGACATATGGCATGACTTCCGAGTTTTAAATGAAGAGTGTCTCTCGTTAGTGTCGGTACATTACACTATGCCGGGATAGAGTGATTTCGGACGGCGTCAATAAAAAAGTACCTCGTTATTAATTCCCCAGAACAAGTAAAATAAAGAAAATGCCCAACCGCCATTGGACAATCGGATATCTAATAATCGGAACCCAACTAAAGGAGAATATGAGCGAGTGGAGCACAAGATGTGAACGCATTCGAAAGCTCAATTTGCTTTATTTCAATTAGTTTTGTTTCAACCACAACCACAGTATCTCCGAAACTATCTCGCGTATAATTCAGCCAGCTTCACTTATCGACTGGCGTATCGCCTCGTGTGGCGTCAATTACAAACGGACCCTTATTGTGTGCATGGTAAAGCTTGCATTTCGGCGATAGATAGGTTTGTGGTGGGACGTTTCTGAATTAGCGTGCCGAGGAATTCAGTCTTGGAGATGACCGCGCGACGATTTTGAAAATACGACGAGCGAAACTTGAACGCCGATAGCTTTTTGCGCCTGCCGCTTGAATAAGGTCTCGCTTTTAATTATTGGGGACACTAATTGGTTGCGTAAATGTGTGAAAATATTTTTGTTTCAATAGCAATAGGGCTTGGCGACGTCTATTGTTCAATTTTAAATCCAATCCCGTCTCTAGCTTGTGTTTAATTTGTTTTCAAATGCAATAATAACAATTAATTCACACAACATCTCACATTTGACGCATTGATATGACATTGACATGATTCTAAGATCAGCTGGACATCAGACAACAGAGGAACAACTCAGAACAAACATAAATATCATCATATATATGTTTGTCGTAGGTGGAAGTTCTCTACAACCTGCGCCATTGTTTATTATGACTTATTGTTTACTAGTATTTTTTTAAAATTAAATAAATTGTGTCCGAAGGTTGTCCTCTTTATTTTCCTGTCTTACGCATTATAAAAATATTTATCGCCCATATTTGTAAACGCCTCGTCTGCCAATTACTTGTAACTATGTATATTCCATGTTCCTGTACAGGAACCATTGCCAAATGCAAGTCTCACGGTATCCCAATTATTTTTATGGTCTATCTAGTCACTATTTTAATTTTTGCAGCCGCACAATAAGCCGCCGGTATTCGTTTGTCGAATTCGTGGCGTAAAAACAGTTTTGAAAGCTCGCATGACTTCTGGCAATGATCACTCACCTGCATCCCTGTCGTGTGGAACTTTCATTATGATCATAGCTACGAAAAATACATGGAAATACCGGTCGGGATGTTGATTATCGCTTATTGTTTTTATTGGCATTATCGATATAATAATTAATGATAGTGTTTTTCATTCTATTTTCGATCAACTGCGATTTGTCGCTGTATTTATAATATAAGATTATAAAGCAGAAAAGTTTGTTTGTTTAAACGCGCTAATCTCAGGAACTGCTAGTTCGATTTGAAAAAATCTTTCATTGTTAAATAGCGCATTTATTGAGAAACGCTATAGGCTATATTTTATTTTCAAATAATTCAGGATCGGTTTTAAAATAAATAAATCCTGAAAGTCACTATACCTCCTGCTAGTCTTTAATACGTGTGTAGTTATTAAGTGGCACGGTTTGAAACAGTGGCAAAAGGCAACCAAAAATATCCCGATATCCAGATAAATACCCCCAGCAACACTGTATCCATCCGTTATATCAAATTTTATTATCTTGTAAAGGAATATCGCCGGCACCAGGCGCCCTGAATAGCGAGGAGCGCGCCTAATGAATGTATCAGTTACGAGCTCGGGTTTCTCTTGTTAGCGGAGATGTTCTACCGACCATTGTCTCCTGGTAGTTCGCTCCACGAATACCTTCAGCCTTTCTGATATTTACCGGATAAAATTGTTATTTATAAGTTTAATGGGGGGAGCGGAGGGGGAGAGACGCGGTAATGGAGATACAAAAATAGGCTTGAAAGGGTTACAGATAATAGTTGCTGCAGCAACATTCTTTAGTCAATAATCTATTAATTAATCGATAACGTAGAATTATTCTTAATAGGAACCCTGCAATTTGTTAAGAAAGTTTTAGGTTAGATGTCATAATAGATTAAATTTTTTTTTTAAATTTAATTAAAATTAAAAAAGAAAACAGCACTAAACGAGAGAAAGAGTGAACAGATGGTAAGCAACAGTTTCTGATCACTTTTAATAGCCGCGAGCAGACGGGTGAATGAAAGCGTCCCGTCGAAGCCGATCACCTGGTGACGAGCCGTCAATTTGTCAGGGAGGCCCCTGCCCCGTCAGTCAGCGAGCGCTTCCAACCAGCTGAAGAATGGACCCCGATGACGGCGCTAGAGATATATGCGAGCCCCACGCTCGCCGATTAGGCCCGATGCCAAGCCGAACCCGCCCGATGTTTCACGAACCAGTTGAACGAACTATCCCGAACGATTGTGTCAATTGTTTTCTTAAACGGACACGCGTTAATTCGGACATGCGGGTTTGAATTTCGAACTCGATTGGATAATTGTAACTCGTTAGTGATACTCGAAACACTTTCATCGAAAAACAAAGTCGTCCCTTGGCCGAATCCTATCGAAGCGACCGCTCCCATTCGGTGTAATTTACACACGCCCGGCGCATTCATATTAAAATTAAAACGTGTTTTTAGTTGCCGAGCATTGGTATAACAATCAATTTCACGCTCCAACTTTCATTATCCATCCGACGTCAAAAGCGTTGAAATTTACATACATGAGAGGCGAAATTTCACCGTACTACATTTTTCCACACGATAACGCAGGGCGTACTCGAATTAGATTTATGATTGCGAAACATACTCGCTGGCAGCGCGGTGAGACGCGATGACACCGGCTTTGTCAATTATTTTGGCAGCCACTCCACGCATTCTAGGTCACTAACCAAGATCACCTTTGCCCGTAAACATGAGAGCGATTCTAAATCCTCCCCTTTCATAATTAAGGTGCAGATTTATTTGGCGGTCGCGGCCGGACTGACCGATTCTATAAACTGCTGTCGCATATAAAACATTCAGAGAGAATAGGGCATTAGCATGCAGTGTATTTGGACAGATATGGTTAAAGTTAGCCCAGCCGCGGACGGCCCCGCTCCCCGTGCTACATCGAAAATAATATTCTGTTTACGAATTTAGATAGTGCCCATTTGGTACAATTCCCTTGTCCGAAAACACGATATCGTTAGAGGGAAATAAATAAAACTCGTGAACCCAACCGACGGTAACTCTGATCCAAATCCGAGGTGACAAGCCCGCCATTGCTGTTCTCGTGCCTTTTTTGCTGGACCTCGTCTTCTGTCAACAACAATGCATCATTTATCACATTAGTCACAATCGGCATCCCGAGAATCGATAATTGTTAGAATCGATGTTCACAATGAGTATCGATTTACAATCTCATCTCTCGATGCGAGACAATGGCCTTTGGGTGTTCGCTTGATTTACGAAGGCTCGTTACGAGCGCGGTAATGAGCTGCGCGGGCGCAGTTTCATTTACATCACGTCGATTACACGCGGCCATTTTTAAATTAAGAACTCCTCGATGATGAATAGGAGTGGTTTAAAATACCTGCCATTGGGTTGAGTTGGGACTTTTATCTTTTTTTTATGATTTGTATGTCGTTTTTAATGATCGTTTTAATGCTTTTGTTCCAAGTAAAAGTTGTTTTTTGTTAGTTGTAAGCGGATTAGGTAAGATGCAATATCATAACTATATCAATGGTTGACCCGAATTACCGATATTACATAATTCAGAAGCAACCTCTTCACTTGGAATGTGGTGATGTAATTTGATGATATTTAGTCGCAAACAGTCATAATTATCAAACCTTTTAAAATAAAAAGCCAATGATAAGAAGTTACACGAAAAAACACTCTAAAATATAAAATTACTTTTTAATGATTAAGATCGAACTAAAAGAAACCAAAGTAGCTTAGTCATGAACGCTAACCAACACGAGTTGAACAAGCCTACTCCAGTTACAGAATAAAGGAGTCCCTCAGGAATCTATTCTGGGTACCCTCTGGTCGGATCTCGGGTTTTTTTTACCTCTCCTGCCTCTAAGTGATGTATTTATAGAAATAGACGGCGAACTGTTAGATTTGTGTTTAGTTTTATCTTTTGGTAGATCAGTACGAGAATTTACAAGCGTTTCAAATGGTATACTGTTTAAATTAAAGTAATTTTTACCTATGGTGTTGTAATAAAAATAACTTATTCTGTACGGGCGGTATTACAAATAACACGTGTATATATGTTTAAACTTGAAAGTATTTCGTTTTGTTGTTTAATATTATACACAAGCTGTGGCTTGAATCTCCTATTGTTTAATGTTACATCAATTGCATTAAAACACTTCCATTACCGCCAGTGGTTCATAACGAAAATTCATTAGAGTCAAGCCATTAATTCCATTCCGGATCCGATGCAATGCCATTACGCCCATTCCTTCTAAAACAAACAAATCTTGCAATTATCCCGAACGGAGTTTCTGTCGGATCAATCAAATATCCGCTCTAACGCAATAAACTTAAGGTCTTCGTCTTGATCTGCAAGCTGCACACCGCCGGCACAATCAAAAATGGCTGTTAAACCGTCAATATTAAAGTCCACAACTTGCAAATGTACATCGTGTATATACTCTACCCCATCGTTGGTATTCCCGAAATTCTCAAGATATTGAAAGATTAGCAGTGGGTTGCGCTCAGGATGTCCCCATAAATAATACATTGGTAGGGGACGTGATGGATTGTCTGTCTGTCTATCCGCATTCTATTAGTTGGAATTCTTAAAGGGTGGCTCTTAGGGTGGCTGTTATTAGCAGGACCAATGTTAGCTTAGGAAGTGATATAGGCCCCATTCATTAATTCTGTTCCGTGTAGCATTAAGAATGTCATGTAAACAGATTCCGTATAAATCATAGCGGGGGGTCGACGGCTATATAGATTTTATCGATTGTCCACCTCTGTGATTGTGCAATATCCAAATTTCTGCAAAATACTAGAGCTAAGAAGAACACAACAAATGACAAGTCATACCCATACCATCTTATAAAGCAAAACTAACATGTTCATAGTACATAATATTATATTATATAATTACCAAAGCTACGATTACATAACGTGGTAAATTATATAGACAAATTCAGACAATACAGAGATAAAATATATATAAGATAGCATCCATTTCAGACTTCGACAGGCCAGCTTTGCCTTTTGATATTATCTTGAAGTCAATCTTAGAAGTTGCCATAATAATAAAATAAGTTGTCACATTACATTCAAATCTAATAACTAGTTTGAACAAAGTGCAACCAATAAATAAATCATACACATTTATCTGTAGTAAAATCAGTTGTGGCAATAAGCGTGGAGATTGATCGTAAATCATTCGTTGCAAAAATGGTATGTTAATGTGGTATCTTGGTGGTTCGTAACATGGGAACTCTTATAGATATGGTCCCTGATAGTAGAGATACGGCATCTTGCCCAAATGCTCGAGTGACCGATAACCTATGAGTGAAAAACACGTTCATTGATAAGCAAGCACTTGAGGACACGAAAGATTTTAAACTGAATGTTTGTAATGGTATATTTTTCGGAATAAAAATATATGAATAACTATCACCTGAGCCATTGAAAGTTCACTGCTGGACATCGGCCTTCCCACAAATGAAATAATTTACTGGAGGAGCTGGGCAAGCGTGTTTGCGATCGCAGAGTTAAGTTTCGCGACAGGGATGCTACTGCCCATGCCCAGCCTGTGCATTTGAGCTAGTTACGGATGTATATACCGCCTTCTGTCGGTTCTGGTACCTCAGTCGCCCATTACGACACTGATACAGGGGGAGGTACAATTCCACTCTGCCGGTACCTCACGGCAAATTGATACAACATTGCTGACAAATTCCTTATTCATGGAACGATTTTCCTGGAAGTGTTAGATTGGACAATTTAAAAAGTTAAATGCATTGTGTAATCTTTTAAAGTGTCCGGGAAACCTTTTGGTTGGCGAACAAATTTTACGAGTTTGCCGAAACTGTTTGTCAGTTGGTTTTATAGGTTCTACTGTATTATTCACCCCGTGACCACCCCTCTATAAAAGTTGGGAACAAGCGACAGGTTGGTTGGTGTTCGACCAATTTGACTGAGGCAGGTGTATCTATTGGTACTTCGGAGTTTTATTTGACGGCTCACAATTTTTCGTTTGATTGATGAGCATCCACTATTCGTACTCCGTTGAGCTCTACTAAGCCATGCCCTCATGGTAGAATGATTTTAAATCTTTTTAACGGTACAGATAATGACAGCATCATATTTAGTTGAATACGTTCATCATCATGCAGCCATTGGAAGTCAACTGCTAGATATAGGCCTCCCTATGAAAGAATGGCCTATAATTGCCGCGCTGAGCAAGCTGGGCTTTCACGGCGAGGTTGCTACTACCAACCCCCGTGTGCATTTGAGCTACACAGCTTAGAATGGATATACCGCCATCTGTTGGCTCTAGTACCTTCCTCTATAGTCGCCTCTTACGACCCGGTACAGAGGAAGGTACTATTCTATATGTTACATTAGTTTAATTTTATTGCTCGTAAGTCCCAAGTTTCTCGCGTACTTCGAGATTGTGTCGTATTTTTCCGTACACGATTATCTGAGAACGTTATGTTAAACATCAACACCCAAGTTTTTCAAACAATAAACATATTCCTCGATGTTTGTTTACCGTCTCCAAGTTTGCCCGGCTCGGTTTATCCCCGCCCGCCGCTTATCCGTCGTCCTCGACATTCCTCTTGTCTCCCAGGGATGGCCCCTTGGTGCGACTCGGTGGTTTTTCTTGTGGTGCAAGTTTGTTATCAAATAAAACATTTCACATTGTTACAGTGACTTATTTAACACTTTATATACAAACAGTTCTAAAAAGCTGAGAGGCAAATACGTTCATGTAACTTTCTTTGAAATATCAATTTTTATACATAAGCGGATATATATAATATATAATATAATAATGAATTCCCACAACATCTCATACATTGACCTGACTCCGTGGTAAGTCGCTTAAAGCACTTGTGTTACGAATGCGAGACAACAGAGGAATCACAAATATACTACTTAAATACATATATTTTACATCCATACACAGAGCAAACACAAATATCATCATATAAATATTTGCTCTGGGTGGGAATCGAACCTACGACCCCTGGTGCACAAGACAGGATCACTACCATCTGCGCCCGTCAATATGGGTGGTCATAAATTCCATTGTCGTAAGGGACAATGTGCAGGTTCACAGGAAGAACAAAAACGAAAAAAAACACAATTAATTTAAAAAAATATTTCTAAATATGTTTAAGCTGTTTTTATCAAATATTATCGAAATTGAATCGTCCTTGACTTGTTCATATTTTTTAACGCCAATTGATATATCTGCTGTTAATGGAAAACGTCGCCAAAGCCCCTCACTTGCACCGCACATAAAAACTTGCGCCAATATCAACTTTTTATTATTGAAAGTATTTATATTATTTCAGTTGTGTGTCCTTTCACTTTTTACCAAACTTTAGGCGGTTTAATACACTTAGGGTGGGACGTGTACGGAACTTTCGCGATGTTTCTTTCAATCATCTAGAGAAGTTCGCTCTCTATTGGGCAAGTTTCGCTTTTTATATGGCAACACTTCTTACAGCTACACTGTTTTTGCATTTCGAGAATGGAGTTTGGTTATTTTTCAGATATGAACAAGTTACGTTCCGCATTGCTTCATAAGTATATTTTCTTTTCTACACAATTTTAAATTTTGTTTATGGATAAATAACTTTCAATTTGCAAACGGCAAACGCTTTGTGTTTTAAAAATAACCAAGATATTTTAGAAGTCACTAATTGCACGGACAATACTGAACTATTTTGTGAATGAAATGGCGGTGCCATTGTTAGCGAGAGGGGGAGCAAGACAAAGGCGGGGGAGGTGTCGGATTACACACAAACAAACACGCATGCAAACATTTCACATCGAATCTGCGAGCCATTAACAGGCGAAATGGGAAAGTTGGTAGCGATATTATTTATTGATTAAAAGGAAACTAAATATGCAAGATATATTCAAAGATGGCGGGTCCGGTGACGGAAATGGATCCTATCTTGTGCGCCAATAAATTAATATTTGTATTTGTTCAGTTTCTGGATGTTAAATATGTGATTAAGTATTATATTTGGATTTACCCAGTTCTATATTATCCGTAACACAAGTGTTTTAAAGCGATTTATGTCGTTATCTCGTTAACATCTTAAAGATGCTGTGTGAATTATACTAAAACGTAGTATACGTGATACAATATAGATAAAATCAGTGCTTTTAAAGTATATGAAAATACACTCATAAATAGTTATTAGTCCGTACTAATATTATAAATGCGAAAGTAACTCTGTCTGTCTGTCTCTCTGTCTGTTACGCTTTTCCGCTTACACCTCTAAACTGATTTTGATGAAATTTGGCACAGACAATTTTTAGACCCTGAGAAAGGATATAGGCTATTTTTAATTCGAAAAAAGGGTTGTGAGGGGGTATGAAAAGTTGTATGGAAGTATCGCTATTTTTGTAGCTAGAAACTTGAAACTTATTTTTCAAGCCATTGATTCGATATAAATAAACATGACATTCAAAGTTTATATAAGTTAAGGTAAAGAGGTATGGTACCCAAAAAAAAACTATTCCACGCGGACGAAGTCGCGGGCACAGTTAGTCTAGTATAATCTAAGAAGATTTTACTACATAAGTTCAATAAAAAAATTTCTTTCCATTGCATCAACAGCGGTGTGTGCAGACCCGTACCTCTTCACCCACTCCTCGAGCACACTGGCATCATAAAACTGCATTATGAATACACCCCGCGTGCTTCGCCCTTGGGAGCCATGATTTGGGACAGCTTACGCACGAACTAGCGAATTGAATACATCGGTGTGGGAAGAATAGATAATGGTATCAACAAATGTGCCACCAAAAACACTCGCAGTACACTCAACTTTGGATCTTTGGTTGTAAAACAAAATTGTAACGCATTCAATTCTTTGTTTTGTTAACTCTGTACTTGCAGCCGTACACAGTTTCTCGTTGATAGCGATTCATCACCATCATTCATCATAACAGCCATTAGAAGCCCACTGCTGGTCATAGGCTTCCCCAAGAAAGTGGGAATTTTGCCCATAATTGTCACGCTGGGCAAGTGTGTTGGCAATCGCAGAGCACACCTTTAACGACGGGGATGCTACTGCCTATCCCCTTGTACATTTGAGCTAATCAGTCAAGAATGGATATACCGCTATCTGTCGGTTCTGGTACCTTAGTTGGTACAGAGGAAGGTACTATTCTACTCTGCCGGTACCACACGACTTTCATAATAGATAGCGATTAACGTTTATTATTCAACCATAAAAAAGTTATTTGCATAAACATAATGAATTTTGATCGCGCCAAACAAATAAATACACATTCAAAACATCCATCAAAACCACCAGTGTTTGATGAAGCAGCGAAATCACATGACCCTGCGGCACACCCCCGCGGGCGGCAGCGCCGGCAGACAGTAGTAATCTCACCGAGCCATTGTCGAAACACCCCACCACCAACAATACCATGTCCTTTGTCCAAACCAACCCTCAGAAACGACCCCAAATGATTTTTCCTCGTATTTATTTTTGTACCATAATTGCTGTTTGGTTTTCCTTAAATTGGCCGCAGGCGCGGCGTTTGTGCCCACGGTTTTAGTTATCAGCTAATTCATTTTGTCTTGTCACTTTGTGTTCGATTGGGAGAATTGTTAGCGGCTGGCTCGCTAAAACATAATGGCGGTCTTAACTTTAGTAATAAAGGAATTGTTGAATTGTCCGCAATTGAATGAATATTGCGTTATTGTTTTCTCGGATTCGATTACAGTTCAACTCACTCGGATTAGGTATACTTAGTTTCCAATTAAAATCTCACGAACGAGAATATGTAATAGCAAACAAACATAAGCTTCTCCAAGAATGAGGGAATTGTACCCATAATTGCCACGCTAGGCAAGCGTGATAGGGATCGCCAATGGCCCATGCCAGCCCTGTGTATATGAGCTACACGGTTTCGGATAGATATACCACCATCTGTCGGTTCTGGTGCCTAAGTCGCCTTTTACGACGCCTGTTACAGAGGGAGGTACTATTCTACTCTTGAACTTAAAGCAAAACTAATGACAGTAGATCAGATTAAGCTGTTAAAGTACGTACAAGGTTAGAATTCAAAATGTGCAAACGAGCTGCTAGCACAATACAACCGACGTCGTATTCAGCAACGCCGAGCACAAAAACATATCCAATATTCGAAGTTAGAGCTCCAATTTAACCTCATTCAAATCACTTTCCCGAACAAAAGTCGAAAGCGGAAATCCACTGATGTCAAACTCTCATATTAAATCCGTTCCATCAATAGACGCTGGCTTGGATTTTACATAGGCTTTTTACAAAGTCTGCATTGTGGCCGGCTCGGGGGTCGCGACAATACGCCGGGTTTAATTAACCAGGCTTAAAGCTTAATTGTAAGTGCAGTTAAGCTGCGGAACACGTGTCGGCCTCTCGCAGGGTTCCGCTTGGGGCCCATTTTGTACAATTGATATTGAAATTTTCTGGTTCCATAGATTATTTGATTGTGCCTTAATAGGCGCGGCGGAGTTTCTGTTCCGAGTGCTATTGATATATTTACGTTGGAGAATTAATCTGGTTGAATATTCAATATTTAAAGTTGTGCTAGACATGTATGCTGAAATATCGCCGTTTAAATTTTTATTATGGCCTAACATGTGAATAAATTAAAATTTTACTTCACATAAAATACATTTAACATGACGCTACAATAGAGCCAATCATTATATTTATAGTATACAATTTAATAATATAATTACACGAACTACGATATCTCGCAAAGACTGATGTGTTTCTCATAATTATATTCATTGATGGACTGGCCCACCTGCAGCCGACCGGTTCCGAACCATTTTCTATGTAGTATCACTCGCAATTCATCACAATCAGTTAATCTATGCGTAAATAGTGCTTGTCTAGGACACGCTGGCTCCAACACTGACGCAAGTCCTGATAAAACCTCGATCTTTGTTCCAATCCAGTTTATCCCGCTGTGTGCAGGAAATGTTGCTCGGATAGGCTGCACTTGGATTAGATTGAAGGCGTTAGATCTTAATCTGTTATGCAAGCCTGGTACTTTGGAGCGTATTCGCACGTTTCACGTCTTATCAAATCTTATGGATATCATCATAATTATATTTCAAGTGTTGCTCTCCTTGTTGTTGATAAGTCGCTTCCAGACTCGAGTTTGATTAAAATTGCCATATTAAATGCCATGCCATAGAGCTCGAGCAGAATTGTACTGGGACACCCCTAATTTCTTCCTTGTTTATTTTTTATTTGTTTCATCATCATACCAAAAATAAAGTCCACTGCTGGACATCTGCCTCTCCAAGAAAGGAGGCCTTGGCAATCGCAGAGCGTAAATTCGCGACGGGGATGCTGCTACCCATGCCCGTCCTGTGCATTTGAGCTGCACTATTTTGGATGAATATACCGCCATCTGTCGGCTCTGGTACCTTAGTCACCTCTTACGACACCAGATGCAGTGGAAGATACTATTCTACTCCGCCGATACCTCACGGCAATATTTACGAATTCCTATTAAGAATTTCTTGAGACATGGATTAGTCAGGTTACCATTTAAGCTCCCGATGTTTTCGATCCTCGATTGTTCCCGATGGATACACCGCCATCTGTCAATTTGGTAGTAGCCACTTCTTAACACCTGTTACAGAGCAACATACAGTTTCACTCTACAGGCACCTCACATCATACTTCTATACATAATTATTTGTATAAACGCTCCAAGAATCCACGATTGTCCAATCAAAAGTGAAATTTAAATGCGTACCACCAATTACCGCGTGATTTGAGCGCGGGTCGTATAACGCAGACGTTCAATCCCGTTAACGACAAACCCTAATTCGAAGGGAATCTAGGAGCGATCTCATTTAAATAACACGCCTATAAAGTTCGAATTAAAGAATCAATTAGAGTGTCTACCGGAAGACTGCGCTTCCTTCAGGGTTTTCTGACCAATGCCACAGTTGAAATAGGGAGGTGTAATCGCAACATGTGGTTTGATGCTATCACGTGGCGAGCTGGCCATCCGTTGGTCAAGCTTTATGACTTAATAATCCAACTGAGGGAAGGGTTATTTGTGGTGGTTTGATTCTACCTTACATTTGGTATTATACTGCGTAAATCGATGTATATACGTACGTATTTACATCGATTTACGATAAAGTACTGGTACTAGGAAATATGGACAATAATAGTAGTACTGAAGATGATAATTTTCATATTGATAATAATGAATCTGGAGAATTCGATGAAACAGCATTTCTATTAAATAGTACAGTTGAAAATATACATGGTAAAATTTCGTCGGATTCCCACGATCCGGCCCGAACAAGGACACCAATCAAATTGGGAACAAGATCATTATCTCCATTGTTTTGTAATGCTAGGCGAGTTACTTTTTCTCTCTCCACTATGTCATTGGCCTCAGATCCTGAATTATTTATGGGTGTTCGTTCCGTTACATTGAATATCTAATGACGTATGCCTGGCTGGTGCCCGTGTGTGAATATTTACTTATAGTTAATATTAATGCTTGGGCTTTACGTGGACGGACTCGAGACGACGGTCTGCAATGTGTCTGTTAATTCAACTGGATTATACCTAATGATAAATAAATAACCGACAGTTGTACATCGCGTTATGTTCGCGTCCGTTTGGATGTTTGCTTTCTTTGCATTAAAACAGATCATGATCTCTTTATAAATGCATTTTTTGATGGTTATCAATCGTTATTATCTTAATTATCTTAATGTACAAGTCTCATATCATTATCACCGACAACATTAAAGTTTTCAAGTCGTTTGTGCAATTAATACCCAAATTCCGTTACTGATTCGACGTCTGTGACACGGTGAAAGCTAATTTGAGATACGAAAGTTGTTTATCGCGCCGTGTCTCAGTGATCATCCGATATAAACATGTTCCCATGTAAGCTTACACTTGAATTATGTTTTTGAATCAAACAAACGCGATGCAGAATAAACAATACCCAAGCAATATGCTTACTTTCACACATCCCCTAGGCGGGTGCGGGGGCTCAGGTTACACAATGGGAATCGAACCGACAACCCTCTCCATTGTTGATTAGCTCGACTATCGGGACTAATTCTATTACAATAATGTAGTATAGTGAATACACATTACTGTGGGCACGATAACTAGGACGCCATTTGTAACTGTGAGAAAACGCGGTTCGCATAGTTAACTCCGCCATTGCTTCTGCCGTAAAAACGGAAAAAAATTTAATGCGGCATAACGTGACGTTGAGCTAGACGGTGGATGATCACAAATAATAATAATAATAATAAATTCCCACAACATCTCATACATTGACCTGACTCCGTGATAAGTCGCTAAACGCATTTGTGTTACGAATGCCAGACAACAGAGGAATCACAAATATACTACTTAAATACATATATTTTACACCCATACACAGAGCAAACACAAATATCATCATATAAATATTTGCTCTGGGTGGGAATCGAACCCACGACCCCTGGTGCACAAGACAGGATCACTACCATCTGCGCCATCGGGCCCGTGAATGAAATATGAATCTAGGCGCATATATAAAATATTTCAGACCTTTTTGCTATAGCTGCAAATGGTCATCATCATCGAATCGAAGCTTCGGATGGATATACTGCCATCTGACAGTTCTGGTACCTCAATCGGTACCACACGGCTATGTATATAAAAAACAATACAAAAGCATCTTAAATTTAATAATTTACGCCGCACTTAAAAGATTTTCAAAGTCAATAAACTTGAGTGCCACTCGACTAGCTCTCAATTGACACTTTTTGTGAGTCTCCCATGTAAACAATGAAGTCCGACACAACAATACTGAAGTGCGCGCAACAGTCCACATAGCGAACAAACCCGACAGTGTCGACAAAATCAAATGACTTAATTAGACATTACTCGATCAAGTATAGAAACAAAAACAAATAGATTAACGTAATGATATTGCCGGGCAATAAATCTGAGGTACTCGGGCGGCATGAGCCCAAGGAGGCGAGATCTACGGATAGCAGGACACATTGATTGAACTGCACGGACACCGCGATAAGGCTGCAAGTCTATTTGCATTCTAAACGAGAGTGTATTAATTTTGCGAAAGTATTGTGTAGCAAGTTTTAATGAAGCCGCCGTTAAAGTTTCGAGTTAATGGTGCTACTTTTGTTGTGTTTTTAATCCCTTTGGTTTTTTCTCGTAGTGATCTTTAAAAAAAAAAGATACTGGCAGAGTAGAATAGTATCTCCCCCTGAACCAGGTGTCGTAAAAGGCGAAGTAAGGTACCAGAACCGACAGAGGGCGGTATATCCATCCGAGACAATGCAGCTCAAATGCACAGGGCGGGGATAGGCAGCAGCATGTCCGTCACAAAAGCTGCGCTCTACGATTACCAACACGCTTGCCCAGCGCGGCAATTATGGGCAAAATTCCCCCTTTTTTGGGGAGGCCTATGTCCAACAGTGGACTTTTAATAGTTGGTATGATGATGATAACGATTTGTTCCAAGTCTTCATTATTTGACTAATCCCCAATTAATTTTCAATTTGGACTATGATTTATTGGTGATTGCTTTGTCTTTTCAAATCATTATTGCGTTCCACTTTCAAATGTTTAAGAGCACGCGCACCTGGTGTAACCCGAGCGTGCGCACGCGCCGCTCACCAGCGAACAATCGCACAACAACCAACCCTCTCATTGTCCTTTTTACGAATTGTTTTCACTTAATTCATGGAGGGCGTGCGGCTGACGTCTATCCCGCTCGCATTGTTCCTTGAGCAAACTTAACCCTCTTTCCCGTTATTGATTTAACACTCGAAAAGCGGGCAAATAAAAACAGCTATTGGTCTGTTTGAACCGTTTTAAATGCTAACAGCTTGACATTTTAAAGTCATTTTATTCCGCCATCGCGGTTATCCGATACACATAAATTGAGTGTTTAATGCCAAAGGATCTTGACTCGACACAACGCACTTTTGTATATATTACTTACAATTTATAGGTGGGAGGAATCATACCTTTCTCCTGTTTAACTATCAGCACACCAGCCATTAAATGTCCACTGCTGGACATAGCAAGTCCGCGCTGTACAATTGGGAATGCTGCTACCCATCCCCGCCCCATGCATTTGAGCTGCACTCTTTCTATACCGGCATCTGTCGGTTCTAGTACCTTAGTCGCCTCTTACAACACCTGATGCAATGAGAGGTACTATTCTACTCCGCCGGTACCTAATGGCGGAGTTTGCCGTCTCTCCTGTTTATTATTTTTAAACGAATCAATTATTATATTAACAATACATCGCAAACTGATTTATCGTTGGTAATTTGTATTGTAATCGCAGGTGGATTGTTCCTTATTAGTGACATAACATTTGACATAAATAAAAATGCACGAAACGATTAAGTCAAACACCATATATGCAGATGCGACAGTATATAAATCAGAAAGCCGATCAACATTCAAGTCTTCTATCAGATTACAAAAGTAATTACTCTTCCAAATATGTGTTAGCTTCCGGCCAATAAAAAACCATTCAATTATAATGCAATTAGTAAACAATGGGTGATATTTGCATGGACCAAGGCCAATTTTTATCACTATACGGTAGAGACATAGTTTTATGGGTGTCGTGATGACCATAGTAAGTGACACCATGGCGCCTGCAGGTCACCGAACCTATGGGAACACCAGCCCAATATTTCCACCTTCATGCGCTATCATATTATGAAAACATAAAGTCTTTATCATCACCGGTTTATAGTTCAAAATCGTTTGCAGTTTATTTATCATGTTCCGCGTATGTCAAGTGTTTTTTTTTTAAGTCCGATTCTCATAGCTGATAGCGGGGAATGTAGTTCACGGTAATCTTGTAGGAATTAAGTTTATCTGAAATTATCTTGGAGTTAATCGGACGGCCGGGAATATTTTCAGACAGAATCAATATAGCCAACTTCGAGGAGCGATTTTATACATTCCGGTTTTAATATGGCCGTTGGACTTCAATATCTTAAACTATTTGACATCATCGGGACATTTGAATCCTAATTATTGACTTGTGTAAACTGACAGTATTGAAAGAAAAATTCTGTAATCTAATTAATTAGATATGAATGCATAAAAGAAAGAAAAAGAACATTAGTAAAAATATAACAAAACAAGAAATACTTAAAATCAATTCAGAATAGAACACTGCCTATCACTAAATGCAGCAGTATAAAAAAATACACCGTGATATCAGCTGGATGTCCACCACTGGACAAAGAAAAAGATTTTCCCATAAATCTTCAATCATCGCAACTGCTACTGCCCATCCCCGGCCTATGAATTGAGCCACACTGTTTCGGATATACCGCCATCTGTCCGTCGCCTCTTACACCTGGTACACGGAGGTACTAGTCCACTTCCCCGGTACCCCACATTTAACAAAATGTAGGGGACATTTTAAGTTGCTCAATAAAAATGCGTGAGATGTGGTTTATCCGAAGCGACATCTCAACCGGATCGATACAAACTCAATCGAAAAACAGCAAGAGAGGGAGAGCGTTGGAAACATGATATCACCATGTTATAATGTATGAATTTGACCCAATTACCGGGCGAGGGGGCGCCAACAATGGGCACACGCGCGCGCGTCGTGGGAACGCGCTGTCTTGGCGGGTTTGGCGATTATTGGCGCTGGGATTGGCGTATTGTCATGCGGTTGGACGGCTTGTTGGTTGATCAGTGATTATGTTCAAAAACGCGTCTGTGTCAAGTGTTTTTTTTACTGTAGAACGTTGTGCTAATTCGTTGGACCGTATTGTTTTCTTTGGCGTGTTTGAAATTTAATGCATCAAATGAAATTTAACGGATCACGTTTGGAAGGAAAACGCTTCGTTACTTTTACACGTCCTAAAAAATCTGGAAATAATTTGCCAGTGTTTATTGATAGTCTGGAATATTTCATCTTGTGTCCTGTAATTATGTCCCTGATTTTAGATCTGACTTTTTAGTTTTCACTCAGGAATCGCTAGGATTTTTGTACAGGTTAACTGTCAGAGAGTGACTTACACTCTCTCCCGGAGTTCCTCGGGGAGATTGAGGTTATGACCTCGCAGGCGAAGTTGCGAGCGAAATGCTAGCAAGTAAGGAATGTTTTAAAGTTTGATGGGATTAAAATAAAATAATTTAATTATAGTTAAAGAGATGTTATTGAGTTAAGTAATTTCATTATTAAACTTATAGTTGATATGTACCTACTAATAATAAATTTCCACAACATCTCATACATTGACCTGATTCCGAGACTAGTCGCTTAAAACAATAGTTTTACACTATTTGAACACATATTTTTAACACCCATGCACAAAACAAACACAAATATCATCATATAAATATTTGTCATGGGTGGGGATCGAACCCACGACCTTTGGCACACAAGAGAGGATCTATACCATCTGTGCCATCGGTTCCGTCATGAAACTAGTTATGAAGTTAAACATATTATCGTTATAAAATTCGAAATCCTAAAATACCTATGTGCATGAAACGGATGCAGAAGAAATTATTTTTACTGAACTTTTCAAGTATTTTTTATCATGCAATCGAAATTCGTGATGTGCTACGTCGAGCGACTATGTCTCAAGCGACAATCAAGAAACATACCAATAACACAAAATGACAAAATGATCTCGAATTAAACAAATAATCCCGAATTAAACAAAAGAATCTCGAATTAAACAAAAGAATCTCGAATTAAACAAAAAAGCAATTAATAAAAGAAAAAAGGTCGAACTCTCAATATATTTGGATGGCGCCCAAACACTTCTGTACATCTCCGCTGATAAAGACTGATACATGCTCCTTGGCCGGTCTATCCAAGGGGCGGAGGGGGTGGGCAGGGGGACGGACAACCGGACTTTTCCATTACCATTAATTTGGCCAAATGAGAGTTTACTACGGTGTCATCTTGAGGGGCCGTACGTCTTAATGTCAACTCCTTTTGTTTCTGTTTTCTCTGTATTAAAAATGTAGGGAGCGAAAAGGTTTATTTATTTATTGAACTTTATTGCATAACATATGACATAATGTACAAATAGCGGACTTAATGCCAGTTGGCATTATCTCTCGGTCAACCATTACACGAAACAGAAAAAAAAATATAGTGGTGCAGACAATATATACACAAAATAGATATATATATAGTAAATAAATGTTAGTAATCCACCATTGATGTAATAACTCTCACCGAGACTCGATCACTCCTTCATTTTACAAACATGACATACTTGCATTATAATTTGCTCCACCACAAAACGCAGTTTACATTTAACGACACGCATCGCTAGCGTTAATGCAACAAATGTCTCATTTTTTTCCGCGACCGCAAAAACTTTCACCAGAATCACGGGCTGTCCGTTCCGGGAATCGAACCCGAGGATCTGCGGTCACAGCGTGAAATAGCGGCCCGCCACGCCCCTCACCAGATGAATAGGTTTGCACACTAGGCGTCTGGTATGGTCACATCGATGCCCATAGAATTTAATTTCATTGTCTAATCGGATCAAATGTGATTTCAAAATTGGTTTTTAACTAAATATCTAACCATAAATATATCCTATATCAAGTTAAAAAAAAACCGTAAGGCGTTTAGTTTATCTTATCAAAACTGATACAAAACATATATTTTACGCACAAACAACAAAAATGTTACAATTTGTACGTTTGTCCATCTTTCGTCGCAACCGAGAAACGAATGGACGTAATAAACAATGTGCGCGAAAGCTAGCTATAAATTAATTTAATCTCTTCCCAACACTATCTACAAAAACACAGTAAACACTGCTAGTCGTAAACACACAGAGAGTAAAACAAATTAAATTAAAAAAAAACATCGCGTGCCGCATTCACACAAACCAACCGGAAAAATATTGACAAATAATTACAGCAAAAGGTGTTGCTCATTATTCCGTCGAACATCAAACAAACGCTAAGTAGATATTCGCTAACGATACTAAATTACTCCCCCCCAATGCCGTGAATAAACAAAATTATAACAATAACCCCGTAATGATGAACCCAACTCATTTTTGATTCTCACATATGGTGTGAACCGGGCACATTAGCAGTCGGGCTTCCTGCCACAAAAAAGGACCTTTTAAAAAAACAAACGTCAAACTATTTCGTAATTCGAAAAAGGAACGCGCTTATTGGAGCAGACGCGCGCATTTTCGCGATTCGGAACCTTGTTCCTTCACCTTAAGGCGGCACTAATACGATTCCCTTCCTTGGAAGTCCTTGGAAACATGTGTTCTATATTTAAATTGGGAAAGAGTCGAACGGAATTATTGTCACGATAATCAATTTCGACTCTTTTCGCCGAAGAGGTTCCGTCTCCGTTCGGGATTGGCAACCGATCCGGCCGGCGGACATCTGTTCTAAATACGAATTCAAATTCGCCGTCTGTTCGATTTCTTTAATGATTATTGAAATTGCCAGTTGGATATGCGTGTTCTATTTTTGAAATGGAATTTCTAAAGATTGTTCTTGCTGATCCAATTTCATAAACGCAGGGCTGCCGGTGTCAACACTCTAAACGAAAACATCAGCGAAGCGAAGATATATAGTACTCAGTATTCTTTAAAATTATCTCTTTGAAGTAAGCGGATTTATTAGCCAAAATATATATCTATAATATAATATCTTATAAAGCAATAAATGAAACGAACTCCGCTGTTCATCTGATCAAAACGGAATTTACCGCTGAACTCAATATACAAAACTGCAAATTGTTACCATAAATAATAATTAAGAAAATAAACGAGTATTCAGTAATGTTCATTAATATCGTAATGGAGGTGTGGCCGGGTTTATGTTCTAGTGATGTATTCGTATCTTTTTAATAGTTATATATATTCGGGTCAAGGGTGATCTGGAGTTTCGTTGCCTTTCTAATGTTATGTATTCAATTAAGCATGGAGCTATTAGTTGGAGGTGAAACAATGGTTTTGTAATAAGACACCTAACGATCGTTAGCTGGAATAGGTTTCACGTTGCATGAACATCGATTAGTGTTGTTTTTTCGGCGATTACTATTCGAGCAGTGGTAAATTACCCGGTATTTATAAATGGATCTACATAGTTGCGGCCAACCGCAGTGGTCGTGGTGCAGTCTTTAATTAAATCGTATGAATGGATGGCTCCGAGAGCGTATGTAAAGGAAACCGCTAATGTTTTTGCTTGAATTTTCACACAGTGTTATTAATTGTACACCCAGCAACAGATCAACCTACCAAAAACTGGCAAAATTTCGCAATCGATACTAATCTCTAATACCGAGATATTGGGTTCAAAATTAACTGTACAAATTTGAAAGAATTGGGTACACTTTTCTGTATCTTAAATGGAGAGAAGTTTTGAGTCAAGATTCTTATTAACGTTTATGTATCGTCTTCTTTTGCTTTATATTAGGAATTAGCGACAGATTAACGAGAACTTTTTCTGATTGCTTGATCGTGTTGTTCTTGGATCAATACTATACTATACTATATTAATACCTAAATTGGAAGGTGTATTAATTTACGCAAAGCAACTGATAAAAGGCCGTGGTATTTTGAGATAATGCAGCTTTTATATGGGTTCAAATTTATTTATTTCACTAAGTCGACCAAGAAGCGTATCCGCGTGATAGTAAAAGTCACCGCAGCATATAGACGCTCGTAATATCATAAGGATATCACTAGCGAGTCACGAGCCTTGTGACTTGATGGTACTAAGTCACGTTACCTAGTAATTTTACTACTGTTTGGTGGCAGAAGTAACTAAGAATAAGGCACCAAGGCCGTTGATGATATTATGTCATATAACCCAGTAATGTCACTGCTGGTTTGCGACAAAGGTGTTGTAGACCAATGCAGGTAGCCCTTGTATGAGGTCTACCTTCACTTTAATCACATACTCGACATCCACAGGTGGAATTCCACATACATTATTCATCTTTAATTAATCTATGAATAATGGAGAAAGAGACGGGATCTACTAAGTAAATTACATTTTTAAAGTGCATAACGCACTTTAAAAAATGTTAACACGCGTAGTTTCAATGTAGTCCTTTGTGATGGCTAGAGCGAAGCCACCTGCCCTTATATTGCGTCGTTTATCGCTTTCGCACCGGTCCTCGCTCCCGCTACCTCCGCCGCGCCCGCTCCCGCGCCCGCTCCCGCGCCCGCGCACACTCAGGATAAGCACTAAGTGTAAAACCCCATCTAGATTTCTTCCACAGCAGGTGCAAGCGACGGCTCATTACTCCCGCTGCAATGTCTAATGGCAAAGCTACCGTTAAAACTGTTGAAGTATATAAAACATGTTACTAGTACACTTGGAAATCTTTTAAAACATCTAGCTACTGTCAATTATTGAGGTAATCTTATAAGTTGATGGCTTGAAAGTAGTTTTATAAGACATTGACCTGACTCTGTGGTAAGTCGCTTGAAGCACTTGTGTTACGGACGCCAGACAACAGAGGAATCACAAATATACTACTTAAATACATATTTAACACCCAGACACAGAACAAATACAAATAACATTATATATGCCTTGCGTGGGAATTGAACCCACGACCCTTGGTGCACAAGATAGGTCCGTCAAAGTAATAGTGACGATAAGTTGTGCATCTGAAGACGCGTTGTTTATGGGATTCTTGTTTCTGTTTAGATTTGTATAGTCAATATAAATCTGATAATAGCAAAATGACTTCTAATTAAAGATTCAATTTCAACTAATCTTACCTGATATGTTGGATGTCGAACTTTAGTTTTGAAAGTAAATATTTATTAGTTATTTGTACAACTTTAGTACGAACGATAGTAACAGCTTGTTAGACCAACTATATATTGTAAAAGAAAAGGTAAAATGGACTTGTGAGGCGTTCCTTATCGACAAGTTTTTAGGCCAATCTTTAGTACACATTAGAAAGAAGAACCGAGAAGACAACCGCATCTAGAAGACAGCTTAAGTGGCAAGTAAAAGTGAAGTGCAGTTGGTCGGTGCATCGCCCCGCTGCGCGCAGCTGGCAGTTACAGTCCATCGCGCATGCGCGCAATGCAATTCTTACTAAATGAGACATCATATGTCTATTATGTTAATTGTTGTATTCGCAATACATTTTTGTGTGCCTTTTCGAGTGCACTATTATGTGCTGTCGATGCCGACATGTTTTCTGGTCACTGCTCGTGTTACGTCAATTATACCTGATTTTTAATTGGACCATTAGCGATTTATGTTCAACGTAACTGTAACTCGTGTTAACGTTTCAAATTGAATTTCTATCCAGATTTTTTTAAGAGAAAGACTGTCCCATCCTCCTTATCAACGTCCACTTGTCCATCAACAGCGTCCATTGCTGCACAATTTCGTGATCAGACATTATGCAAGTCCATTTGCGGGTCCACAATCTTCCAGTCTATTCGAAGAACATCTCTTCATCTTCCAATGCGATCAGCAGCGCTGCGACCAAAAGCTCGGTCTTCCAACCAGTCTAACGATGGTCTTTCCTTCGTCCACAGAGACCGCCTTCATCGTCGTTATCGTACGGCGCTGTCAACGACGACGTCCGCTCGCCGGGCTCCGGGGGTACCCCGGGACCCTTGAGCCAGCCCCCGCCGCAGACCCTCGACACCACCGACCCAGGTACGTGTTCCTTCTATCACATCTCCCATATAAATCGATCTCATCTGTGCGATATGCTCCTTATGAAGATGTGTGTGACCATTCTTTTATCGGCAGAAGGCTGAACATCTTTAATGTCAGTAGCGTTTAGACTGTCTTCTGTGATAATAGCTGGTTTTGCTGATAGAAGATCTTATTGTTTAATGATATCTGAACCTATTTTAGTTCAAACAACAATATGATTTGTCTTCTCATCAATGATAAATGTACTTGCAGCACTGAACTAGCCAAATTTAAGGATATTGAAAGAACGACGTCTGACTGTAATGGATTATTATCTGATGAAGTTATTTTCGATAAAATAATTGTGCAGGCAGTTCTTCCTTGCTAAGTTGTGCACAGGCAAGCGTGTGTTAGTTGTGCACGCAGTCTACATTTTTATGTCCGCGCTTGTCACGCTTCATCCTATATATTTAATGATTCCCCTGTTATGTCCAATTGCTTCGCATCACAGCGCCCATCGCGAAGCAGCGTAGCGGTGGTATCTATAACACAATTAGGTTTTTACCACAAACATTAATTTTAACCTTTTCCCGAACCGCTACAACGTAGAAACTCAAGTCTGCATTTATCACGTTTGCTAACTGTGTAAAATAACTCATTACCTAATCGACAACCTCCGGGAACCGAACGCAACTCAAGCGTGGTGGGGTGTCGATGCGCTCGTTACTGACGTTTATGTAGATAATTAATTAATCACGAATATTTTCCGATCACGCGATGACCTGCGCGTGCGCTGTCCGTATTCTATAAAAAAGTCTGTTGCATCCTGATGCATATTCATGGTCACTTTGCTATTGCATTTCAGTGCCCCTAAAAAACTCCGCTTATACGATATTTATGCGGGATCAATCAGCGAGTTTGACTGCATTTCCATTAACACAGCGTTCTCCGCGCTGACAATTAACATATTCTCGACGATCTAGATCCGTCGCAACACGTCAACACTTGCTGACAGCCGATTCAGCTCTGACAGCGATGTCGACACGTCACTATCTCGGCACCTTCTTCTCCTACAAAGGGAATTGTCAAATTTGAAAAAAGAACCCGGCGCCACCTCTGCGCGGCCGTTTGTCAACGTTCAGGAATCACTCGCCACAGTCGAGATCACTCGTCAACCTGACTGACATATTACGTTCTGAAATTGTATCGATTGTCATGTACTGCCACGCAAATGACGGATGAGCGCGCATCAGCCGTGCACTTATGCCGTTTCAGAACGGGCTCGCACACAATGCGTATTGAAATGAGGCGGACGGTCTGTGATGCATGTATCTGCATCGCATCTCAGATTATCGCCTTCGAGTTCCTATGCGCCTGGTAATTTGTGTGGGATCACATTGTGTATTATTCAAATCCACCTCATCGCCCGACTGAGGCGAGTAAAACCCGATGAAAAAAACATCTAGGTGTGCTTTACAAAAGACGCAATCAATGGCGGACCATTTGACAGCTGTCAAAAATGGCCGAGGCGTTGGCGCGAAAAACTAACAAAGCGGTCGCGGGCCGAGGCCTTTTTTTCGCATTTTCACGTAGTTTTGGTGGAAAAATTATGGTTTCGACACGCGTTTGTGTAATTGTTTGGTTTGTCGCACGGTTTTGTCGGCGTGAACGCAGCGGAATGCCGTCGAAATTGAATTTTGGTGACCGCGGTGCCCTGATCTGTGAAAAAACATTTTTTTTTATTTAGTTTTTAAAGTCTCGTCCGACCGGAAAATTAAATTATTGTTGACTTTTCTATGGGACACATTTTTTATACACGCAATAAATCGTCGGCGGCTCTTGAGAAAAAGCTATAAATTAGTTATACAAACTTGCGATACATCATTTTTATAAATAAAAAATAAAAAGTTGAAAATAACTTTCTATCAATTGATTTGGTGTCAGGCCGCGACGTCGCGGAGCAAAAAGGAAAAAGTCTGATTTATTACATAATTATTATTATCATGTCAATAACATTAACGTATTAACGGAGAGAGTTATTGCTCTCAAGATTATTACTATATTATTATTCTCATAACTCATGCTGATGCAAAATACAAAGGAGTAAGCGTCTCGTAAAATTTGTATGTGAAATACCAAAGACAATTATTATAGGCTACAACCAAAAAATGTCATTGTCTGAAAATCATAAATGCGGTTAAAAAGTAAACTGTCAGACCGCTCGACCCTTTCCCTCCATAAAGGGCTAACATTGAATTATTCCAAATTTAAAATTTTCCTATAATTCAATGATGGCGGGTCTCCCACCTCCCGGGGGAGGGGAGGGTACGATTATTTGCGAATTTAATATTAATTAACTGACGCGCTCGCGCTATAATTGCGTTTTTCAATTACAACTGACAATTACGCGATGAAATCGGAATGAGACGAGATGATTCCGCTAATTGTCAATCGTGGACGCGTAATATTTTTCCGTGTAATATCCGAATATTCGCCGTAAATTGAGTATTGCTATGAGTAGATAAAATACCGGTTTTTATTTTCCAAACGCGCGAATATACTTTTCAATTTACATACGCATCGTTATTTCTCACGACACTTACCGTTTTTCATCTCTATTTCTAATAATATATTTCACCACACAACAGCTGTGGGAAGTTAACTGTTGTTTGATTTTCTTTTACCTATTGCCAAGCTTCGCTGAGGATACCTGTAGATGTAACGCCATCTGTTCGTTTCAACCTTGTCTGCCAACTGTATTAACAAAAATCATCCAAACTCAATTCTTGTTTTTGTGTTCAGAGACATGTATTTTCGAACGAACTCCGATTTGAATTAAGAACGAACGCATTCGAAAACGTTTTAAGTCTAATAGATTGATATATTCGAATTTAGAAGACATCCAAGTATGAATTTGAAAATGACCAATTACGAAGAAGGCCGCGCCACGAGGTACCTTCGCCAGTTACCGATGCGACTCACGATCATACGGCTGCATTTAGGATGCGCGCGGCGTCTCATCCGGCTTGTTTAATTTAGTTTTTGAACTATTTTGGATTACGATACTAGGTTTTCTAATGCCTCGTATAGTGCTTAGAAGTACTGTACGTCCATTAGTGTAGACGAAAGGTTTGGACATCAAATGCCTGTGCTTAAAATTCTTTGTTGCGTTCCTAGTTAAAGTTTCTTAGAGGACTTCTCGATCATAACATAAAAATGTATATTTTACATATAGCTATGAGTAAAATAAAAATCCTATCCTAGCTTATGCGGCAAGAGTCGTGGGTTCGATCCCATTAAAAGACAAACAGTTATGTCTCGATATTTGTGTTTGTACTGTGTCTGGGAGTTCTTTATGTATTTAAGTATTATATTTGTAATTCATCTGTTGTCTGATTTCGCAACACAAGTTTTTTAAGCTACCACCTCGGAGTCTAGTCAAAGTCATAATCAAATGTGCCAATTAAGGTTATATTTATCGTCATCTTCACCATAAGGGAAATTGCCAATTAAATTTTTTACACCCAGATACAGAACTATGGAAACACAAATATTCACCACGTTTGTTCTGGGTGGGGATCGAGCCCACAACCCTCGGCGCACAAAACAGCAAAACAACCGAATGCGCCATCGGGTCCGTGTAATTTTATAAGTCTAGTAAATATTAAAGTGGGATTCCTCCCTCATTATTGCAGCGGAGCGGTCACCCATCTTAATTCGATAATTAGATTGTCCACCCCAGTGTACCGGTAGCATTTGCGACGGAACTAATGCTACGGATTCGTTCCAGTGTCGGATTGCATTTGTCAACATGATTCCGAATACGTTTTAGAAAATAAATTCACACACTAACATTGACCTGAGATAAGTCACTTAAAGCACTTGTGTTACGGACATCAGACAACAGAGGAATCACTAATATACTACTTAAATACATATAAAACACTCAAGAGACAGAACAAACACTTAACTAAAATGTTTGTCCGGAGCGGGAATCGAACCCACGACAATTGGCGCATAAGATAGGATTATTACTAGCTGCGCCATCGTGGATTCGATTATTATTTTACTATAGTATTTAGCGTGATGTGGCATAATATTATCAACAAGGTTGAAAGGCATTAGTGATATCCTTGTGATATTACGAGCATCTATAGGTTGCAGTGACGTCGCATACAGCATTTTACAGAAAAGAACTGGATTTAGACAAAATCGTTTTTTTTTAAATAAATCTTATGTTTGCAAATGGATAATTTTACAACTCAAATGACAGATGATCTTATATTATTTAAACGCATTTCAGTAGCCGACTTTAAACTAGTCAGTTATTCTTCTTGCATCCATCCTTTCTACATGTCCAAATCAACTCAACATTTCTTTCTCTGCTGTTGTCACAATATCTTATATTACACTATACTGATCTCTTATCACGCTATTCTTTAATCTATCTCTCAAACTCACAGCATCTCTTGCTTAATCTGCCATACCCAACATTCTCAACTAAATGTCAGTGTTGGAACCAACACACCTCTATGAACAGCCAGCCGTGCCCTTTTTAACACATTTTGGCTGCCTTAGAAAGTATATTTAATTAACTAAATTAGCTGAAGTATTGAGATTAGATGCTATCGTATAGGAAGCTTCATTTAAAACGAAGCAAATGGCACTTGTATCATCATCGGTACTTATATCATCATCATCGTACCAGCCGTTAGAAGTCCACTGCTGGACATAGGCATCTCCAAGTGAGGATTTTTGCCTATAATTGCCGTGCTGGGCAAGCGTGTTGGCAATCGAAGAGGGCAGCTTTCGCACCGGAGATACTGCTGCCCATCCCCGTGCATTTGAGCTGCTATGTTTCGGTTGGGTATACCGCCATCTGTCGATCTGGTACCTTAGTCTCTCACGATATCTACCGACGCTAAATATCGACAGGAAAGAAAATACATTGTTCCAAAGTAATCGAGCCAGGGCCGCCTCCCAAGTGATCCCCGGGGGGCTTATTAACATTTCAGTCACAGAATTGAAAATTACCAGCCACCGGACCAGCATAACTCAAATATATCGAAACCAATAAAATATTAACTGGTAACCATTTCCCTCAATTTTTCACCGTCATTCGCTTTCCTATCACGTCTTGGCCGCACTTACACTCCGTACTAAATGTAATCATAAAGCTGTTAATAATTCATGTGCGAACGAGACGGAGGCCCGGGCTCGAGCGGGACGCAGGTTAGTCGCTGGGTAGGAGTGGGAGAGGGATTATTAAATTCTGTGAATGCTCACTTTGTATCTAATTTCCGAATGTGTTTAATATTAGATTAGCGAGCGATGGTAGCTCCCCTTCCGTTATGGCGGCATCGTGATAGATCCCCGTCTCGGCCCCTGGTTATGATTGGTCGATGGCGGATGCGAATTTTCAAACGGAAAAGTCGCTATTGGACTCACCTGTGGAGGGTCGGCTTCTTCGGTGTTTCCTTTTAACGGAGATTAAAGCATTATGTATTCCTAGTAGATGAAACGCTGTTTTCTATGTTATATTTTCTAACATTTACATGCTCAATCACAATAGAATCTTTTAACGGCCTTAAAACGCGGTTTTCTTTCCTTTTTACATTTCTACATCAGGTTTGACAAACATGAATTACGAAAGCGCCGGAATCCATAGGCATAGTGTCTCCATTATAAAATACAAGGTTGCTGATGTATAAACATCTTGAAACAAGGGTTATTCAGCCTGGTCCAACCTCCATTTCAATATAAAATTCGCAAAGTTTCTGTTTAAATTGACTGTACCATAACCCCGCAAGAGATCACGATACCGCAAGAGGTGACTGAGGTACCGGACCCACAGATGGCGGTGTTTCCACTGTAAGCTGTGCAGCTCAAATGCAATAGAGCTGGATTGGACTACATTCCCGTCGCGAAGCCCTATCATGTTTTGCTGCTGCTGCTGTGATTATTATGGTCACTTTACCATAGTTGAAGCTAGTCTTTACTCAGCTGGTAATAGCGTGGACAGTATAAAGTAGTGGATGGAGGCTTGCTTAGAAGGTTAAGTGAAGAGTTTCTCACACTATCGTTTTATTACGTCGGAGTTAAGTTACAAGTTCATTAAAGACGTCAATTAAATTCGACGCGCGACCTCATTCAGGCAGAACGCGTAAACACACCTCGTAAAAACAATCCTCATAAAAATAGGACATATTGGATTAGAGCTTACGTGGCTCAATAAATGTGCATTACAGTCATTTGTGGAATTTCGCCGGAGGAATTTTGCGTAAAATCCTTTATTTCAGGGATATTTAGCGAGGGTATAGATCAAAAGATATCTCAATAGAGAATATGGTTGGAGAATACACCTGCCTGCACTGCCTGGTTACAAGACACTGCAGCACCAACTGCGTGGATGGAAACGCGGAAGTATAAAATTAAAAACCCAAAATAAATAAAAAAAATAGTGAAAGTACCTAGCATGTCATCACCATCATCACGGTTGGTGAAGGATCACTTTCTATCACTATGGTTATATCTAATTATATTTCCTTATATACAATCTATTTATATTATGTATATTTTTATTTTCAATCGCTGTTATTGACACCTCTTACTTCCTCTTTCTTTTATTCAGTTTTTCCATCCAAAGGTTGCCTGGAAGAAACTTTATAATAACTGTTTTTTTCGTATGTTTTTATGTTTGGTGTACAATAAAGTATTTATTATTATTATTATCATTATATCAGCCATAGAAATTTCACTGTTGGACATTGGCCTCCCCAAGATAGGGAGGTTTTTCCCCATAAATGCTGCGCTGGGCAGGCGTGGTGGCAATCGAAGGACAACTTCGTGACGAGGATGCTGCTGCCCATTCCCACACTGTAGTATTTATGTTGTGCTATTTCGGATGTATATACCGACATCCACTTTAGTCGCCTCTTACAACACCTAGTACAGAGGGAGGTACTATTCTACTCTGCCGGTACCTCACGGCGTTAAGTAGCAAGTTGCAATTTTTAAATCTTGATACATCTTTTGTCAGTCTTGAGAACGGTTGCCGTAATGTAACTGAAACGTTAAAGTAAAAATGTAGCACGTAAAAAAATTATAAAAACTGATAAATAGTTTCTTATTTGAAAAAATATTACGATGGCTGTATAACTAAAAAAAATATAGTGTTAAAAGTATTTATTAAGAGAAAGTAGCAAATTTTATTGACATTTGATTTTAGTCGACTCTATGGCGTAGATTGTAGCGATCCCATCTTATGTGCCGATGGTCTTGAGTTAGATCTTCTGAGGACAAGTTTTCTGGTGAACGTTAAACAAGTGTTTTAAGCGACTTACTTTGGAGTCCGGTCAATGTATGTGATGTTGGAATATAAATGTTCTGACATATTACAACCTTACAACTAAGAAATGAAATATCAATGCTATGCCTTAACTTACTACAAATTTGAACGTAGGGGAGCACTGAGAAAGGATTTTTGAAAGTTCACTTTCTAAGGGGGTAAAACGGGGGCGCAAAGTTAGTATGTAACTTAGCTGTTTTTAAAGTTATTCGAATAAAATCCAGTATAAAGGTTCTTCATTGAAAGTCATGAAACGCGTGTAAATTATTTTATAGACCATCATCCCTTAAGGAGATAAAAGAGGGTGCAAAGTTTATGTGAAAGTTCTAGCACTCCTGATCATTACCGAGAGAAATAAGCAACCCGAGGAAGATTTATCAGATTCCCTCCCCTGATTTTGGAGGCAAATTTCGGCTGTTCCCACGTTGGTCGACGTCCGGGTGCAGTCGGGTGACCGCAGAGTGCTAGGTATGTTTTGGTCGTGGAGCGCTATCGGGTTACCAGCAATGCTCGACTCGAAACGAATCGTACGGAAGGCTTTAGTGGATCGAGTGTCAGTTTTTGATTGTACAATCTTTTTAACAAACCACATATTTAGGTTGTTGCACCAAATCGTGGTCTCTGTCTAGTTTTATTGTTAGTTGTCTGTCCTGCATCTGTCTTTCGTCATCTTTCGGTACGCAGTCTACAAGCCATTTTGGAAAATGATTTACAAGTGGAATTCCAGCAATAGTGACTGTTAGGGATGGTTGACTTGAAATTTACTGTCTCAAAATCCTCCGAACTCATGACGGATATTCCGCCCATTGTCGTTTCTGGTACCTTAGTCGCCTTTTACGACACCTGAGAGGTACTATTCTACTCTGCTGGTACCTC
Source organism: Heortia vitessoides (assembly GCA_020976665.1). Lineage (NCBI taxonomy): Eukaryota > Metazoa > Arthropoda > Insecta > Lepidoptera > Crambidae > Heortia > Heortia vitessoides. The sequence continues at coordinate 376,326 of JACJUM010002496.1, forward strand.
ACGGCAATAAATATCATCATCATCATCATACCAGCAATTGGAGGTCCACTGCTGGGCATTTGCCTTTCCAAGAAAGGAGGTTTCTTGGACATAATTGCCGCGCTGGACAAGCGTGTTGGCAATCGCAGACCGCAGCTTCTGCGACAAGGATGCTGCTGTCCATACCCACCCTGTGCATTTAAGCTACACTGTTGCAGATTGATATATCGCAATCTGTCGGTTCTGGTACCTTACCCACCTCTTACAACATCTGGTATAGGGGAGGTACTATTCTACTCTGCCGGTACCTCACGGTCACAAATATAATTAATTAGTGCTGATGCTAATTAATTACATAATTGTTATCAAATGATTTGAAAGTATCCCATCCCATCTTGACTGTATCCTAAACGCTTACGGTGTTCAAAAACCCTTCGTATACCCCCATGTTATCCTAACAATTACTAAGGATAAGTTCTCAAAAGGGTTAGCACAATACAATCACACCATCCATAATGCTATTGTCGGTTTGTCCGTCCGTGGAATTTAATACATTTATTTGTATGAATGTAACTGTAACAAATGTAGATTATTTATTTACAATAGCTGGTTCGGTGCGCGCTCTGTGCATTGATAGTTCGCTGGGGGTTTATGGGAAATCGAGACGGCGATGAATTGAAACGAGAAATGTTCGTAATATTTAGTGATTAAAAAAATTCACCGTTACATTATCAAATATTTATCATAATTATATCAGATATTGGATGTCCGCTGCTGGGCATAGGTCTCTCCGAGAAAGGTGAAATTTTGCCCATAATTGCCGCGCTGGGCAAGCGTCTGGGTAATCCCAGAGCACAGCTTTGGCGACGGAGATTCCGCTGCCTATCTTCGGCCTGTGCATTTAAGCTGCATTGTTTGCGGATGGATATACCGCAATCTATCGGTTCTGGTGCCTTAGTCGCCTTTTACGACTCCTGGTACATGATGAGGTACTATTCTACTCTGCCGGTACCTCAGGGCTTTGCCGGTACCTCGCGGCTTCTTCTTTCAAATATTTTTATGATGCATTACTTGATTTAATCTCTTCAAATAGAATTGTTGTTCTGGTTTATTTATTTTTCTTAATATTTACTCTCACTTTGCTATTTAGAATTGTAAAGTACTTGCATTTATTTTTATGTAACAATGTTTGTAATAATAAACAAGGACACATGCGACGCGAGCAAATCTGCCATAGACAACCCGACTGTCATTTTTAATATCAACAGTCAAAACCCATTATTCCGTACTACAAAACATTCTACATGAATATAATTAAAATTATTATGCCTTTCTACACAAAAAAGGGTGAGAATTACAATTGACATCGGAACAAAAAATAACTGTCAGAATGACAAAGTGATTCGTCATAGGAATGACAGCTGCACGAGAGGGGGACGGGGCGAGTGCGAGCGAGAGGGGAGCATCGACAATTACAACGAGACGCGTAAGCGCAACGAGCTGTATTCTTTTTTTTTCATTCTGTGTTGCTAGCTATTGTCCTTTTTTGTCTAGGATTATTCGTAATCTGTGCGTATTGTGTGCGATAAAAAATGTTTTGAACAAATTCGTTTGGTTGCTTATTTTCTTTTTGAAGCTATATAATAACTCTGCTCGTTTTTTTAAATGATGAACCCATTAATCCCGAATTGACCTTAAACATACTTATATCTGGTGTTTCTCAAACCTCGTTTGGTATTTTTGAGATATTATATTATCGTATTTGTTCATCCCTAAAAATTAAGGAAAAATATTAGGGAGATTCTGTTTTATTTAAATCACTCCTCACAACATCAGCTATCAAGCAGCGAAAGTATCATTACACTCGATGCAACCAATTCCTAGTGAAGCCGTTACAAACAAACACATTTTTTTTTGTAAGAAAGCATTTCCACACATGTATTTTAATTTTTATGTGTAAAGATTAAAGTTACTTGTAAAACCACACAAGTAGATTTATGCAAGTGAAACCAAACCTATTGACTCGGGAGCTTCTTAAATGATTTATCACGCACTCTTCGGCCCTTCATATTACCAGAAACAAATTCAAATAGACTACTTAAATAAATATTTCACAGTGAAAAATCAATGACCAGTGTATTCTGGCATCTCCCATCCGGTGGTTTGTGGCGAGAGATAGAAGAAGCGAAGGTCTATTTACAGTGGAGACGTTTAAAGAAATACTTTTGTCGAAAATTCCAGTAGCAAGATGGTTTGCTTGTGTACCGATGAGGCATTAGAATTCTAACGTATGACTATTGGTATTAACAATAAGTAGAGATGGACTCATTGAATTTGTATTACACAGCCAGTTAGTCGCGTGCATAAATTATTTTTAATTATTACAAAGGAAAACTGATTATTCTTTATAATAAAAAAAATCCTTAACTATCATCACATCAGTTTTTGGACGTCGACCGATGAATGTAGGCCTCCTGATGAGATTACCAAGCTCTTTGGTGGATGTTTGCCCATAATAAATACCGCCGCTGTACCACTATATGTCAAAACCCCCTAAATATTGCTTTAATCTTTTAAACTTGGCCGGTATTCTAACCGGAGACTATATACCAACTAAGTCAAAAACAAGTCATAACTTTTGTGACTAGCTAATGTCCGCGATGTTATTTGCGAAAATTTTACTCCCAATCCCAATAAGTGCCAAGTGATTCTGTATCGCATTTGCTACCTATTAGTGCATGTCTCGTCGTAATTGATCAAACATACATAATTTTGCAAAGACCACATCAATTTTGATGTGTACATAGAACCATGAGATCGCGATCAGGAAAACCATCTCGTGTCGTCTTGGCTGCACAATCTTAGCGTTTATTTAGATCATAACAGAGCTCGGACCGCGTGCAGTGACTCTGTAACGCGTCCTAGCGGGAATGCCGTTCGCCAACTACCTACATGCCGGCGATGCCTCTGTGTTCTCGCAAAATTAGATTTCCTACATAATGTGTTTCGGCTTGCTTAGGAATTAAGATAATTCCGTTGGCGTAAAACAGCTGGCTTGCTAACTTACGTATATGTTAATGAAGCCGCACCAGAAACACTGATAAATCATTTGGATTCATTAAGATAGCAGATACAAGAACGAAGCAATGGATACCTTCGACTTGAGAAAGACCTCTTCACAACTGCCATACTCGATTAAAGATAAAATATTCTATTTTCAAATCTGACATTGTACGTGGCATATTTGAAAATAGAATCTTGAATAGACCGGGAAAAAGTGACAACTGAAAATACTCAAAGGAATTTTATGTGTACAGCCAAGAAAGACAGTGATGGTTTGTCAATTATTTTATTAATGACAATGGAGAATCGAACCGTTGCTACGTCCGCAGGTTATTTAGTGGATGCGTCATCGGACATAGACTAGCTGTACTATTAGAAACGTCAGTGTTCATACAAATTTCCTTTTGAAAAATTGTGAATAGGCGACGAGACGCCCGCGACAAATCGGCGACAATCATCGCTTGTGCCTGACTGTACCTAACTCCGCTATGTACATAACTTTCACGGATGTTAAACGGCGATCGGTTATATTGGCAACTTTTGTCGCCGGCCGCCATTTGCATTGTCTTTAACAGAAAGATGTCGCCGCTTTGTGTCCGCATAGTATTAATTGCTCCGTTTTGTTACCACTGTTGGCATTTTTCGTTGGTTTTACATTGTTCTGTTAGTTGTGGGAATATAATAGTTATATATGTTTTTTTTTCTCGCAAGACAAATACAGCCAGCGTTTACGTTGTGATCGTTTGTTGATTGCGAAATAAAAACTTTTAGAATATCCTTTTTATTCGTTTATCCGGGATTGACTTCTGATTTACTTAAGCACTTTTAATAAATGTTTGCTTGCTTAGATCCGACTTGAATGATAGGATAGTTAAAGTATCAATTTGTGGTTGCAATAATATTTTATCATGATAAACATAATAAGTATAGTTCATCATCATTGCCATACCAGCCATTGAAAACCCACTGTTGGACATTAGCATACACAAGATAGGGGGCTTTTGCCCATAATGCAAAGGGCAAGCGTGTTTGCAAACGCAGAGCGCAGCTTTCGTCTCTGCTGCCCATCCCCACCTTGTGCATTTAAGCTGCATTATTTCGGATGGATATACGACGCCTGGGTGGTACAATTCTACTATAGCGGTACCACACGATTTCAAGCATAGTTAAGACAGTACAACGTCTACAGGGTTAGCTAGCATCATTACACATTTTTTTTTATCTTAACACGATCTATAAATAATCAAATGTAATTCACCCGGAATAATCACAGATAAAATGAGACACAAAAATCATCTAGCTAGCGTGACATTAGAACAAACAAACGTCAGGCGAGTAGAAAAAGACAATACACCTCTCATCCGTGTCGCTTTTATCATAATTTATTCATTGGTAAGTCAAACCGCACCCATTCCGGGCCAGCATCGGACAATGGGCAAATTAACGCGGCGCTGGGGGGCGCGAAAATATTTTGATTAAAAATTTACTCCTAGCGCCCGTGGGGTGGCGCGAGTGACAGCTGTCAATCTGCGATGCATTCGCGCGCTGTTTGTCTATGCGTGTAATATGGCGACGGCGTTTAGCGCGTTATGCCAGCCCGTGGGGGGTGGGGGGTACTTCTAAACAAATCCCATTAACATTCGCCTATTATTAGGGATAAACCTATTTTCGTTATTGCGCTTTTAGTGTATATTATTATAAATTATTTAAAAAACCGTATCTAGTGATGTGTTACAGTTTTTCTTGAAAGATTTATATTTTTAAACGATATATGTCACAAGCTTGCTATACTGACATGTATAGCAGACTAACTTTTACTAGAGTTTAATCACAGATGTTATACAAAAATACATATTAAACACCCAGACACAGAACAAACACACATCATCATATAAATATTTGCCAAAAAATTACTTAATGAGACTCGATTTCTATAATTATAGGTTATTCTTAGAAGTCTTTGTGAGTTTTTAATTTTTTAATCAAAATCGATTAACCTTAGTTTGCGTCTAGACTAAAAAAGTTTCACGGATATCCATTTAGTCGTTTCGAAGTGTTCAAATAGAGAATATTTTAACAGACAAATAAAAATAATAATAACGCCAATATCTCGAACCCCAAAAAGTTATGGCGCCCCATTTTTGTTAAGGTGAGTGTTGAACACCAAGCATTTCAACATAATAGCGTATGACACTTATAATACAGTAATATAGGCACGTCTGTCCGTTGCAATTTATGATTCAATAGTAGGGAGTGGTGATGAGAGACATACCGAGGGTATTTTATGCAATAATATATTTTTTGTTTGTTTTTCTTGACCAAACTTCTGCAGTAATTTACATTTGTACAATTCAAAAATTTTAAAGTATGTTTGTAACCAATTCACGGTTAAATTAGTTATCCGATTTTGATGAGATTTGCTTTACTGATAGCTTCAATGTTTGTTGATGATACAGGCTTATCTAAGATGATCTAAGAAATAATCTCGGTTATAATGTACCTTTATTGTAGGCACTTAAGATAATTATAAATAATTTTCAAGTACATAATCGCATTTTAAGTAAAATAAATCTCTCTAGAAATATTTATTTTTGTTCGAAATTTCGGTTACGTTACGGCAGCATATACATCTTTTCTTCTTTTTAACTTTCAAGGTATAACCGTGTCCCGGGTTCGTCTCATCTATTCTTACACTATTCAATTGTGGTAAAAAAACGTGATATGAGCATCAAGGGGTGAAATTCGAGGAGTCCTGCGAGGGGATGGGTGAGGTTATTCGGAGGTATTTGTCGAGATTCGGGCCTCTGACGTTTGCTCTCTTATTACCTATGGCCCTTGATATGGGTTGGTACAGATAGCAAAAACAACAAAAAAAAAATTTTTTATTTTTTTTTATTGGACTAAAACCATGGGGATTGCATGATTGTACGAGAATAAAATATTTTTATAATTATTTTTACAGTTTACGCGTTTACAATGTAAACCTACTATTTAAAGACTTTAAAATGCGGCTTATAAAACTTTTTTTGTTTCGGTTACCTTCCGGTATCTGTTTTCAGATATGACCAAATTTATAAAAAAATATGGTATGTGAATCTTTTAGAGACCTTTTAAATATATCTTTATTGAAATTATTAAAATTAAACTATTTTTAAATATTTATGTGTCGTAATTGTAGATTGTTTAATATATACATATATTACTAGCGACCAGTCCGCAAAACCGTATCGTAAACCCGTTGCGTAGTTTTAAAGATCTAAACATATACGGGGACAGACAGACATCGGAGAGCCATTTTGTATTTTATGAACAATATAAATAACAAATAATGATGCCAAAAACCATAATGCCAGTACAAATACTCTGGCGTGGCATAAAATGGCATCTGTCACTCTGATCAAGATATGTTTAAAAAAGTATATTATCGCACACGTTCATTAGTAGCATTACTCGCCATTAAGTGAAACGTACACCCATAAGCCTATACGATTTTGACAATAGCACGAGTTTGACAATTCATAGTTTGACGTGTAGAAATAATAAACAAAGCTATTTTCAGTTTGGTTTAAACTGAACATAGTTATATTTTGTACCAGATGTAGGTAGTTTATAGGTAAGTACGTAAGTTCCTACGAGATGTACTTACTTACCTATAACCAACAACCTACGTCTCTCATATGATTCCCACTACCACCGCGATGGATGGCGGACAACCACTATGCGATTTCAGCGCTAAACTCGTTGCCACGGTATTCCTAGACCGTTATGACTTGCACCTGACGTTGGACCTTCAATAGCAGACAATATTCTGTTCTCATAGTCTGTGTTTCCTTTGGTGTTGCATGTGTACTTGAGTGATGCTGATCACTTACCACGAGGACATCCATTTACTACCTAAATAAAAAAAAAGTTTATTTATACCATTTAACGGGCCCGATGGCGCAGATGGTAGTGATCCAGTCTTATTCACCAAGGGTCGTGGGTTCGATCGCCACCTATGACAAATATTCCTATGATGATATTTATGTTTTGTCTGCGTTGAATATATGTATTGAAGTATTATATTTGTGATTCATCTGTTGGAGTCAGATCAATGTATGAGATGTTGTGTATTAATTTATTTTTATAACATTACTATCCAATAGTTAAAGGATCAATCAATCATTCTTCAAATAAAACGTGACTGCTAGCATAATATCATTTATTTTCGCAATAATAAACATCTTGCCTTCCCTGCTGACCGTACCAAAGGTAACACAAGTATTTATTCGGCGAAACTCGCGGTCATTCCGCGGAAAATATATAGGGCAATAGTTTCCCATTGTCCGCCACACAGACGCGCAAACACGGGCCCTTTCATTAGTGGCAACCCTAATTTATAGCGGGAAATATTCGGGCACGCCGCTTTGTGCGGAAAAATACGATACTTCTTTGCATGTTCTGCTGCCCTGGTACTTTTGGGTCGAGGCTGTATTAAAAATAGGAGAATCTACGCGAGAAGTTTATACTAATCTTGTTTATTTTTTGTTCGCAGGTAAGGACTGAATACATAAAGGAAGAGTTTGCTGGTAAGATTGTGTTCACTTTAGTCGTTTCGATTGGATAAATTATATTAGGTCTTCGTTCAATACTACGGAATGCATACGGAACGAATACACGCAAGCATTCATTAAATATACACGAAACAATGTCCAATTTAGACGATCCGAAAATGAATCGTGTTCCATTTTCAAAAATGACGCACACAATAGACGAAGCTTGTCGAATGACATTTTACTTTTTAAACGTAATACTCTTGTGACATTATAAAAAATGTGCGAGCTTTACAGCCAGCACTTTTTTATTTTAATTTCGGTCAATGATCCCACTTCCTTAAATCCTTACTTACCGACCCTTAATACCTAATTCCTATCACGTGTTCCCCCCCCCCCTCCCCCTACCCGAATCCCCGGCGACATTTTATTTAATCAAGGCCACTTTTTAACATTCCTTCGTCGAAAACATAATATTTCCTAAACGTGGACACGGAGAAAAAACAATTTCATTGCTCGTTTTTTAAAACAAAATTTGTTTGAGTTTATTTTTTATTCCTAAACGAAAAATGGCAATGCTTCAAAGACAATTACCTGTTCATAAAAATGGAGGATATGGCCTAGATCAGATTATTCCCACCAAAACGTGATGTTGCCAACGTCTTTAAAACAAACTCTGGTAACTTTTGAAGTGAAACAAAAGAGACAAAAAGAAATATACTTAGGCTATATTCATACTTATATATATTTAGTAATCTAGTTCAAAATAAATTTAGAAAAGAGTTATTTTATGACCGAGGGAAGGGTCTAGAAGGGTTCAATAGTATATATAATGTAAATCATCCTTCAATTAAATTAACAAGGGAAAGATGGTTTACACATCTCATACTTTGACCTGACTCCGATGTAAGTTGCTTTAAGCACTTGTGTTTTCTTTATCAGACGACAGAGGAATTACAAACATAAATATTTATCAAATAAACGACTAATCAAAATTAGAGCACAACAAATACGCCATCATCATGATCATAGTGGTCGTAGACCTTCCACTGCTGGACATAGGTCTTCCCATAAAGGGGGAGTGTTGCCATTAATTGCCGCTCTGGGCATGAGTGGCGGCAATTCCTGAGCGTAACTTTCGCGTCAAAAATTTAGCTGCCCATACCCTCCCGGTGGCATTTTAACTACGCTGATTCAGATAGATGTACCGTGATCTCTCGGTTCGGGTACCTCAGTCGCCTCCTACTTATGTGTACCAGGGTATAGGGAGGGACGCTATACTCAGCCGGTACCCCTCGGCTAGCTTAGGGATGAATGTTTAATTTCAGTCCCTCAAAGTGATGTACCATTTCTGGAATATCATAAGGTTATAAGTACTTCAATTAAATAGGATTTCCCAGATGACCCGCGGGATCCTAAGCATTTTAGTGTGTCGTAAACAACCGGCGTTGTCCGGGCCCCGTCGACGCATAAATTCCAGATTTTTGTCAGATTTATTAAGTAAGTCCTGTGTGAATTTGTCGTAAATGTCCGATTGTATTTTATAGCCGTTGTGTTATTATTATTTTTTTTTTTGGTCCAGTAAAAAAACATACACCTTGTCGCTGGCGGGGCGGTTTTAATTCTGATTTTTATATCCTTTGCCTCGTTAAATATTCTAGAATCATAGACTCAATTAGATGGCGGACAAAGGCTCGCGCTATTTTTTTTCCCATTGAACTTTTATGGGGCTGTAAAAATTTTTAATTGTAATAAATATTTTTTTGAACAGTTTTACGCGCCCGGTGATGAGAATGCGACATCGTTAATGTAGGAAATAAAATGGCCCGTACAATGTTGATAGACGCACCGTTGTGAGCCAATCATAAGAACAAAGGCTTCGTAATCTTTATATGATTGGGGAAGAATTAATTTAAAATTTTTCATTTACTTTATTTTACGTTTTGAATTATTGTTTATGGTGCTTCGTTTAGTTTACGGTTGGATCCAAATTGGGTGTGTTGTTTACGAAATTTCTTTTTTTAATTTCACCGGGTTGGATATCAGGTGTTGGGCCTGGATTTAGTGATTTGGCATTATAAACGTTAAGTACGCAATCTTTGAGACTTAATCAGTTATAATCATAAAATATTTGAAGGATATCGATAAATATACTTATAACGACCACTATTAACCATTGGTCTTCCCAAGTAAGGTTTTTGAAAAGCCTTGCTGGGCAGGATGGATGGATGGATATACATACCACCAGACGGTGTCAGTACCGCAGTCTCCTAACAACATTTGGAATATGTAAAGGTACTACTCTACTCTATCGGTACCCCATAGCTAAACAATATTGTTAGTTTTGATGTCCTATATTATATATCCTGATATTATTTTTTAAATTGATATATATATAGAATCAATAAGTACCTACTTATATTTTTATCAATGCCCGACATTGCCAGGCGGGCGACACAATATTAAAAATGCATTTGCCTGCACTTTTCTCTTTTTCATTCATTTCTCTTATTTTTACTTCGTTCCCTTAATGACTCGAAACATTAGTTATCTTACTGATAGGTGTGCGGGGGTCCAAGGGGGTAAAAGGGGGTCCAACAGGAAAAAAGGTTCGGATTGAAGGGTGAAAGTACTAGGGTGGCAGAAAGTCGAGTCAGTGATAACGAGGACCGAATAGAAGTCTTATCTCCCGCTTTTTGAGATAGAAAAAGTAATTAAGATATTTTTTTTTTGTTTCGAGAAAAAAGAAATTAGATTTGAAGCGGGCGGCTTGTTAATGTGTTTGTGATTCCCTTAATTAAGAGATTGTGCACTCAAATAGCGGATTTAATCGAATTAGACCGACTTTTTCTTTAGAAGAACACAATGCATTATTATTAATATACATTTGTGAAGTTAAGGCATTACTTTGCGATATCAATATCGAAAAGCGCGTCACTCAGTCGGCAATCAGTTGATATGTGTCTACTAACTAAAACTAAAACAGATTAACTCACTTTCTCACTAAAATAGATTTCTTAAACCAATGTCGTGTTATCTAATGGTTAGGTATAAACAGTCTTTCCTTCACGTAATTATTTCTTTTACAGTCTTAATCACGCAGCATTTTAATCTCCTTCTAAAATAAATCCGTCATAAAATTACTCGCCAAATAAAGTAAAACACCGATGTAATTAAAATGGGCACATAATCGGCTGCAAATAATCTAAATGAAGCTTTATCGCCGGCATAATGTCTTTTGCTCCAACCCCCGCTGGCAGTTTCCTTCCCGACGGGAGCGAGACGCGAATATGTAAATTGCCAACGTCAGATAGTGACAGACGACAGGGGGCGCTCGGATGCAAAGAAAGTATTGTTTTAAAGACAGTTTTAATTTCCCGGTAGTGATTTATCACGCACCGCTCTCCGTGAACGCAACACCCAATCGATATTTTTATATTTTTTTGGACTGCGCCCGTTGAATAGGGCGCTCCCCCGCGACGGCCTCGAATTTAGAACGCGTCTGTTTTCGAAATAAGAGGATATTATTTTGAATATGGAATGCCTTTGCGGGTGAGGTGGCGCGGAGCTTCGGTTTGAATTTGGAAGCGTCTCCCGATGTGTTTTTGTTATGCAATTCCAAATTCGAATGTAACAACAAAACATATCGTTGTTTTACCAACATGGCGGCGTCTTAAATCCATGTCACAAAATAGAATATATTATAAACATTATAACTATCTAACATTTATCGTAATAAAACTGCTTTAATACTAATACTTTAAAAAAAAACACTTGTTTTATTTTTAAGTTGTGAAAAGTATTAAAGACTTAACTAACGAACTATTTTTATACTATTTTATCCAAGCAAAGGTTGCCTTATCATTTGTATCATATTTTAAAAATAAACCAATTTTTAATCCTTAATTGAGTACAGTGTATAGCAGTTAATAATAATTGACGGGCCCGATGGCGCAGATGGTAGTGATCCTATCTTGTGTGCCAAAGGTCGTGAGTTCGATCCACACTCAGGACAAATATTTATGTATGTTTGTTTATGTTGTCCGTTACACAAAAGCTTTTATCTACTTATCACGGAATCAGGCCAATATATGAGATGTCGTGGGAATTTATTTATTAATTATATTATGATGCGAGACATGGCATCAACACTTCAAACCACTCCAGCACGTGGGCCGCCACAGCGCCCGCGACATCTCCATACAATTGTCACCTCATACCTGTGTGCAAATCGAGTGCCATTGTAGAGATCATTGTCGAGATTATCAGATTAACATTTTTTGTATCAGTCTAAATTCGAGACGTTGGTGGTCCTTGGTTAGAAGCGAGCTTTTTGTATGTATGCCGCCCTGGTACTTGGGATTGATTCAATCTTGTTTTTTTATATCTATTATATACCTACATATTTACATACAGATACATATTTATGTAAACACATGAATTTTATTGAAGAGCCTGATGGAGCAGATTTTAGAGTAACTATCTTAAGCGCCAAGGGTCGTGGGTTCGATCCTCAGTCAGGACAAATATTAAGTGATTCCTCTGTTTTTCATCCGGAACGTAAAAGCTTTAAGCGACTTACCACAGAGTCTAGTCATGGTCGTGGTATGAGATGTTGTGTCTATTTATAATGCATTTAATAATATTATTTTATACTTTATTACAATGGGCGGACTTATCGCAAAAAGCGATTTAACACAGTAAATATATATGAGATACTGATATAAACCATTTTTTTTGTCTGTATGTTTGTTCCGGCTAATCTCTAAAACGTCTGGCAGATAGCTGATGTTATAAGATTTAGAGAGTTATAAGAAGTACCTGAGCGTACTGTTATAGACTTCGCTTAACACACTTGTGTTACGGACAACAGAGGAATCACAAATATACTACTTAAATATATATATTTAACACCCTGACACAGATCAAACATAAATATCATCATATAAATATTTGCTCTGGGTGGGAATCGAACCCACGACACGTGATGCATAAGATAGGATCACTACCATCAGCGCCATCGGGCCCTATTTAAAGATGATGATCAAATATAAATGTAGAAAATTATCTTTCCGAGGAAAAAAGAAACGGAAACTTCTGCATCCGAGCTTGAACATGAAAGCTCTCGCGGTGCAACTTGAAAAAGGCCACAATGTTTTCTATTATAAGTTTGTAATTTCCGAGAGTCGAACTTCAGACAAAGCGTCTTAACTTGCGCACTTTAATCACGGCATTACCGCGGTCCACCGCGCCGCGAGTTTCCAACCCGAGCCTTTTAATGTAAGCCGCTTCCGCGACTTAGCGAGCCAACTCGGCAAACAAGAGCTGTCAGCTTCGCCACCTTCCCCAAAGTGACTGAAGATTTGTAACCTTGTTTCTATTTACACTGTGGATGCAAATAAAAATGGTGCCTTCAGAGGCGAACTATTAAAATGTAGTGTCTGGGAGTAGCTGATATGCGACATAGTTCGTTCGCGTTGGTAATCTTGAGACCGAACAATCAGTGTACTGCCATCATCATATCAACCGAAGGACGTCCACCGCTGGACAGTCTCCCCAGGAGATATCCATTAGGACCGGTTGTATGCAGCCTTTAAATTGATTGTATTTTATTATTATTATTATTTTGTTTATTATTAATTCGATAAACAAGCATACAATCTCCGTGATAGTAAGCGTGACCGAACAAGGACATCACTAGCTCGGTGACAAGATTATGACTTGAAGGTATTATGCCACATTTCCCAGTAATGCCGCTGCCTCTCTCACCCTTCAAACCGGAACTCAGTAATGCGAACACTGCTATTTGGCGGTAGAAATAGGTGAGAGTGAAGGTATGAACCAAAGTACTGGTTGAAGACTTTATCTTCTATTAAGACACATTGTTTACATCAAAAACAGGTTGGAACATTTATAACTTACGCACACCCGAATATGGTCGTACCTTTTTCAGAAATAACCAAAGTTGCCACGTTTAAAAATGCGCTTCACGCGCCGTCGACACGATGCAACCAATTTATTCAATTAACTACACCGACATTGAAACCTGATAGAAAAACTTGTGTTGCGAACTGTACGTATCTGTAGTGTTTATAAAAATGCATTCTGAAAGTATGTCATTAAAAAAAACCAAGCATTTTTTTGTTAACATTGCAAAGTTGGTAAACAAGCATTCGGTCCGCGTGATGTTAATCGACAAAGTAGCTTTTAAACGGTCGTGTCATTACAAAGACATCACTAGCGAATCGCCTAAAATTATGATCTGAAAAATACTATGTCACATTACCCAGTCAGTCATCGCTTACGATATGTTCTACATAGAAACAAATGTATTTTACAACTTAGGCATTATAACTGAACGCCATAGTCAAATTAAAAAAAAATAGTTCTAAATTCGAATTTAGATTGGTCAAGCTCGAGCTGCGTTCATATAAAAACCTATTTGAAGACATTAGAACACTTATTAGCCTAGCGTTTATATTAAACTGGCGTAAAAAACGTTTCCTGACGAGAAAGCATTGTCGTGCAATTATTCTGCCTCGATGATTACTGGCGTATTTTTTTTTTTTACATTTAATACTCGGTTTCGATCGCTGTAGAAATTTATGATCTGTGGATGGCCGTTCGTACCTACTTGTCGACAATTTACGATCGTCTAATTATAAAGTTATAATGCGATCAAATTATTGACACTGATATGTTTTTTTTATGGTTAGACAATAGTGTGTAGTGACGTACCGTACTTAATATTTTTGTTAACTAAATTGTAAATGAAGTTCTGAATGAGTTTCTATGTAGTTTATTTATTTCCGTGCTGTATTTAAATCACTGTATCTTATTTGGTTTCTAAGATATTTCTAACCGCATTATGCATTCACGCGGCGGGTTTCTTGTGAGAAATCATCTCTGACCGCGTATGTTGGAATACATTCGCGTCTCAAGTTTTGCTTTAAATTAGGTTCTCTCCTAAAGTTAGGAATCTCTGAATGATACACGCACCGTACTCCAGTAGCTTCTCATAAAGAAGACAAAGGGACGAAAAATAATGCTTTTCCCATTTCCATCTGGGGATTGTTTACCAGCGAACATAAGGAGGCACAGGTGGACCCGGTTGTCATTTGCATACGTAATCGTCGAGACAATGGCGCGCGCGGCTAGGCTTGCGCCGTGCCCCCACTTCCCAGGTACTATTGTAATAAATGCTAATACACATTAGGAATGTTTTAAAAATAAAAATTTGTCAGTGGCCACCGTTCGCTCCATTGTTCGCTACAATATAATTCATCATATCCACCATGAAAGTCCACTGCTGGACATAGGTCTCTCCAAGAAAGCCCCCTTTCTTAGGTGGCTTTCCGCTCTTTAATTATGGGCGAAATTCTCCAAATTTGCAGATTATTGCCGCGCCGGGTATGCCTAATGGCAATCGAAGATTGCAGCGTTCGCGACGGGTATGTTGCCCATCCCTGCCCAACCCTACCCTGTGCATTTAAGCTTCAGTATCGGATGGATACACCGCCATCTGTCGGTTCTGCTACCTCAGTCACCTCTTACGCCACCTGGCACACTACAGTGCATCACAAAAAACTGAAAATCTCCAAAATGTAACTGGACGCGACCAATCGATCGTAAACAACCAGATTGCCCACATCTCATTAACATGTAAATTAGTTACAACCCACAACAATAACATAACGTAACCAGAACAGAACAAAACCGCTTTGAAGGATGAAAATGGACCACAGAAAACGGAGCTATTTTAATTAGGGCAGGCCCGCCCCGGGCCTGAACTACGCTCGCATTAAAAAATTAACTGGCGTTCCGTTTTACATTTCATCCAAACACTCGAACACTCCGCCGCCTGCGCTCTATGCTACCCTGGTAATTAAGACTCGTCAGATTTTTACAACTGACGTGAGTTACCGCCGTACCAGGTGTCTTCTGGTATCAGATGTGTCTCCAGTTCTCTAGGTGTCAGAAAGGAATAAGTCAACAGAACCGATAGGTGGCGGTATATCAAATCGAGACAGTGTCGCTCAAATGCATAGGGGGAGGTCGGGCAACAGCATCCTTGCTCACGTTAGCCGCTTTCTTCGCGAACCCTACGCTCAGCTGTGGACATCCAAATGCTGTATGATGAGATTTAACAAGAAATCTTCTTCAAACATACCACCATATTATTCGTAAAGAAAAACCCCTGACCCGTCCATTTATCATTCACATGCACAGATTTCACCCCAAACAAGAGAAAAATCTCCATAGGAATTGTTTGCGGGCAAATATCACTGCGTCTATTTTACCATACAAATGGCCGGGCCTAAATAATACCTACCTTATTATCATATATTTGGGCATAATCGTGCCACGGCGTGCCGTCGCCGGCCCGACGAATCCACCGGAGAATTTAGGGTATTTTTTTTTCTTTTTAAAAAAAGCTAAAATAAGCGGTTATGTAACAGTCGACCAATGGAGCAGAGTAAAACACACCCCAAGGGATCCGAGGGGTTGAAACCGAAAAACCGCAAGACAATCCCAAAATTCATTACACGCACTACGGGAGCATCCGTGGAATTCACAATATTGAAATCCTCCAGCAACATCCCCCCCCCCTGCTCCTCCCCCCGCGCCCCTGCTGCCCTGGTACTCAGCTTATTGCAAAGCTAGCGTATTATTGCTATCTAACACGGAGGAACCGTCTAGCGAGTTGTATAGATACTTGTGTGGAGCGCTGCGGTTCGCTCGAGTTGGCTGCTCTCAAGTTGCGCGTTGAAAACGTTCGCGTATGTAACCCACTGAGAGAGTTAGCTGTGTATAGTTGTTTATTAGACCAGGTCGACAAACAAGCATACAGTCCGCGTGATAGTAAACGTCACTGCAGCCTATAGACGCTCGTAATATCACATGGATATCACTAGCGCGATGCCTAACTTGTATGTTGAAGATATATATCAAATAGCCCAGTAATTTCACTGGCCTTCAAACTGGAACACAGCTGACCGGAACTATTTGGCGGTAGAAATAGGTGAGAGTGAGGTACCAATGCAGGCGACCCTTATATGAGGTCATTAAATATGTTGATGGAATTTAGAGCTTCCTTTTTTTAAATTTATATGACAGGGCCACTGACGCAGGTGATAGTGATCCTAACTTGTGCGCCAATGGTCGTGGGTTCGATCCCCACCCAGAGCAAATATTTTTATAATAATTATTTGCTTTTGTTCTGTGCCTGGGTGTTATTTATACGTACTGTGTTACTTATCTCGGAATCAAATCAACGAATGAGAATTTCTTAAGAATTTAAGTATTAATATATATATTTTTTAATGTTATAATGTGATATAATTAATATAATGACTGCACAAATATATAGAGTGGAAGTGAATGGAAGGGTTGGTATTGGACGACCGAGGCGAACATATCTTAACCAATTAGAAGAGGTATTAAAGAAGGGTCAGTTCTGAAGTAAAAGAAACAAACGAGCGTGTACGAAAGGACTAATGCAAGTAAGGTATGCCAAGTTCGTAATATTTGGTAATCCACAGTCTCTGCCTACCCCGATACGACACAGGCGTGATCTATATATTATTTGTATTGAATTTTCTATCAACTGAAAGGAAAGTTGAAGCAAAAGATACAAATAAGCGAACTCAATTCCGACGCAAGAGTTCCATGACGTCACCGGTATACCATCCAATAACACATTAACCACAAACAATGAACACATGTAATAAAACAATTTACCGGGTAATCCGGCCATAATTTACGAGCGATAATATCGAGTAAATCTGTGTTGTATCATAAAAGAACACTCCACGATGTATTTAGCTAACGTCGGGCCGATTTAATAACAATTATTAAA
This sequence comes from Heortia vitessoides, assembly GCA_020976665.1. Classification (NCBI taxonomy): domain Eukaryota; kingdom Metazoa; phylum Arthropoda; class Insecta; order Lepidoptera; family Crambidae; genus Heortia; species Heortia vitessoides. Next base: position 393,759 of record JACJUM010002496.1, read on the forward strand.
AACTCTTGACGAAATTCCCCAATAATAGTGTCGATAATCTCTCGGCTTCTGTGCGTTTATGGCCGGCATGTGATCCCGTTGAGTTATGATGCCCTGGTACTTTACGTTTTCACTCCCGATGTTTGTTAGTTTGCCCTTATTGGTTTTTAGGGATTTCCTTTTAATAGTTTCAGTATTGCTTTACGAAAATTGATTCAAAAATAATAAACGGTTTGTTTTTGCTAATATTATCCAGAGAGAAGACATGTTCGCTTGTTACACTTCATGTGAAAATCTACTGGACCGATTTTAAAAGTTTATTGACCTTGTTACATGAGCCTATCGGTAATATATTCGAAAATAAGACAGCTGTCTAAATTAGAACTTTGTGAACAGGATTTTTGTAACAATTAAACTCTGAAATGTCTGAATTTATTATCAAAACTCTTTCATAAATAGAAAATTACATTATCATTAACAAGTGGCATGGGTAACATATTGTAACGCGATATTGTCACGGGAAGGAAATTACGTAAGTGAAACCGCGGGATGATTTTAGTTTTTATATATAAGAGGAGGAGTTGACTAACTGATATATCAACGCAGGGCCTAAACTAAATAGGTTAGAAACTGAAAATTTTGCACAAAGCTACCATTTATAAACTAGGGGGGCACTAAGGAGGATTTTTGAAAATTTACCCCCTAAAGGGTTAAAACGGAGTAAATTTAGTATGAAACTGCTGTTGCTGTTTTTGAAGTTATGCGAACGAAGTTCAGTGTGAAAGTTCGTCATTGCAAAATCAAGAAATACGTGTAAAATATTTTTTCTAAAATCATCCCTTAAAAGGTTAAAATGGAAGGGATGGTAGTGATCCTATCTTGGTGTGGGTTCGATTCCCACCCAGAGCAAATATTTACATGATGACATTTGTGTTTGTTCTGTGTCTGTGCGTTAAACATATGTATTTAAGTAGTATATTTGTGATTCCTCTGTTGTCTGATATCCGTAACACAAGTGCTTTAAGCGACTTACCACGGAGTCAGGTCAACGTTTAAAATGTTGTGTAAAAATTAAGTGACATAATTTCTTTAAGTCACAACGTGCTAGCGATATTCTTGTGATAATACCGGCGTATTCAGGTTGCAGTGACGCTTACTATCAAGCGGTCTGTATGATTGTGTGTCGACATGGTCTTATAAAGAAAAACACTAGATTTGGTAGAAAATGTGACAATGTAGCAATCCATGAGACGGAGTCAGTTCAATGTATGAGATGTTGTGCGAATTTATAGTATTATAGTATATTTATAGTATGAAAGATCTCCAACTTAACGCTGGCGAAACCGTGGGGCGCAGCTAGTCAGTTACGACTGTAATTACAACTGAAACCGTCCCAGCAGAGTCTGTTGGTATAGCACTCAAACACCAGTAAACCGGGAATGATCTTCAAGCGTGATATAGTCACTCTGTGATAAAAATGTATCATTTCGTACATTTTACGGGCCGGGCCATAAAGACTGCAGCCCGGGTCCAGCACCAAGGGAACATGTGTCGTAAAGAGACCTCTTCGGCTAACAATTTCCTGATGGTCTGTAAATAGTAAGTTTATTGTCTTTTTATGAGGTACTCGGACCGTAAAAACGAAATAAAAGAGCACCGCCGATGGTGATAATAAAAAAAATAATTTTCGACTCATCTCCGTGATTATCTCTCTCCGTTTTATGAGCCGTTCCGAAGTGTGAGCGGGACGGGTTGTTTTTACAGCGTGTCGTACCGATGTGACCCTTTCGACTCGATGGGGGTAAAGGTCGTAAAATGGGAGCATAAGGATAATGTTTTGGGTTTCCTATACTGCGCTTCATTCATGATTTCGTTTTAGTACAGTCGCTAGACATGTAAATCGGATTGCTTCCACGATGTCGATGTTCGTTCCGATCGAACATTCCCCCCGTTATTTGGTGTATTACACGGTTAATAGAAAAATCAACATGGCGCTTCACTTTTACTCAAAACTAAACGTAAAAAAAAATCGATTTGTTGTAATCGAGTAAAGTGGTCGATTATGTCGATTACGCAACCTCGATAGTCGAGTTGTACAATTAAAAAGTTGTAAAATTCGAAAATTCAAATTTGGAACGGCGCGATAACAGTTTTATAATCTGCGGTTTCATTAGGGGGCAGGGATGCTCCACGCCGGCCGACAACTGGGCCGCACTCCCATTTGTTCGGCTCCAGCGACCATGGGACGCATCCTAATTCTTAAAGGGCCATCAACAGCCCTTTATTCGTTAATAAAGTTGCGATATAAAAAGAAAGGCGTCCGAGGGTGAAAGACAGAAAGGGTAAGCTTAAGTGTGCATTTAAGCCGATGTCGAGGGCGTGCGAATTTGTCAAACCATAGCCTGTGACTATTGCAATGATTAAATAAAGGCGAGAGGTTCTATTGCGGAGGAGTTTCGGCTTCTACATTGTCTTTGGTCGGTTTGATGTGTTTTCTTATCTGTGCTGGATTATCTTTGGGTTTATCTGTCGTATTTATCTTGCAAGTGATAGTAACAGACGTTTGGAGCGACGATGGGTTTTTTACAATAACAATTTCACTATGTTTTCACTACTAGAATGTTAAATTAAGTTTTGGTAAGCGTCATTATATTTTGCAGAGACTCGTGTTACCTCAAGGATATCAGTACAGGATATTATCACTAGACAGGTCCGATAGCGCAGATGGTAATCTCTGATTATTCTGTGTCTGGGTGTTAAATTCCTCTGTTACCTGATGTTCCTAATTTGAGAGCTTTAAGCGACTGATTTCAGAGTGATTGCTTATGATACAGTCAGATTACCCAGTAATTTCTTATATTACAAATTAATTTTTTGCTTCATATACAAAACACTTGCCTTTATGTTAAACTTTGTATCAGTCTTAGAGTTTAAAAAAACTCAGAACACTGTATTATTTGCTCGTTCATTTTACAAAAGCAGTAAAACAAATTTTACGAGCTGTAAGCTTAGCTAAGCGCGCGGCTCGCCTCGCCGCCCCGCCACTGGGTATGGGAACTGAGAAAAAATTATTTCAGCGGCGATTTTACAAAATGAGATATTAATAAACATACTAAAACGTCCCGGTCAGAAGTACCAAGATGAAACGTGCGTGTATGTGCAAAATAGCTAGTGGACATCCATAGACAATGCCCAACCTAATAAAACACAGGCAGACATATATAGCAATGTCGAGATCTAGATTTTTCACCTAACCTAAACTTAATACAGGCTTGTAATAGTAAAAAAAAAACAATTTAGTAATAATTGTCATGAGGTACCGGCAAAGTAGAACAGTACCTCACAATGCACAGGGCGGGGATGGGCAGCACTTTCCCTTCGCGTAAACTGCGCACTGCGATTGACAACACGCTTACTCGGAGCGGTCATTATGGGCAAAATTACCCATTTCTCGAGGAAGCCTACGTCCAGCAGTGGATATCCAATGGCTGGTAGGATGATTGATAGAGCAGAATTTAGACAAGTACCTTCAAATCAAATGTATTGTTTATAAGGGTGACTACAATGAAAGGTACCTCTAACAAAGAGAATAAAATAGGCATTAAAATAAACTTTACGACCATTAGGGCACCTAGGAAAGCCCATAAAGCGTTAGTGATTCGATGTACCTAGATAGATCAGGCTCACAATCTCTTAGTCTAACACTAACACTTCTAAGTAAACATATACATTTTTCCGTAAAAAAGTTTGGTTTGGAGTGGAACAGTCAAAATAATTAGGCTTAACTAAAGGCGCTTTAGAATAATACCGAAAAAGGTAATAAGACTCCTGATTCTAGGATATGCAAAGTCACAATACCACACTGTCATCTATCTTAAGGCTAGACTGTCTTACTGTCACTCAGTCTGTCACTGGGCGTCTTGGCTGGGACTTACAACTAAGTTCACTACAGGATCATTACGTAATCCACCAGAAAAGAGTGCAAGAAAAACTGATGGCGATGAAGGCTTTATCACCTTGGTCGGAACCTCCATCAGCGACACTTACAATACCTTAGTTTTAAGAGTAGCACCCGGCTGGTAGTATAGGCCTTGGTTATCAACTCAAATGTAGAAGCCATAAAATCCTATCAGCATTACATGAGGTAGACCTCATCCAAATATCATCAACATTGATTTACCAGCAAATAGCAGTGTTCAGCTGTGTTCCGTTTTGAAGATTGAGAGAGGCAGTAAAATTAAATGGTAATGTGACATAATATCTTCAAGTCACAAGTTTGGCAACGGGCAAGTGATATCCTTGTGATATTACGAGCGCCTATAGCCTGCGGTGACACTTGCTATCACGTGGACTTGTTTAAAAGTAATAGATATCTTCCATCAGAAATACTGATCGTTTATTATTTAAGAAAGTGTATCGCTTATTGTGAGATCGTCAAAATTGCAGCAGAAGACAACGGCCCTAAAGGGTCGCGCGGGCCCAAGGAGGCCGTAAAAGAGGTTTACGATCAAAGGCTTTATTTAACACGGGCCCTTCCTGCGGTCTGAGGGACCTTTGGAGCCTCTGGTATTGTTTATGGTGGTCAGATTGACTAATACATATTTAAAGTGTAGTTTATAAGAAGTATTTTTGGTATTTGTTGGTGGCCATTTTTATTAGACCCAGGCTTGAGTTTCTTATTAACAAGGAATATTCGTTTACCATTTTCGTCCATGCTCACGTGCAATTGCTTCCTTAACCTCAAAATTGTTTATCGGTAATCATCATCATGATATCAGTCATAGAATTCATATTTATAGCAATAGCATAACCATTAAAACCGTTGGACATAGGCCTCCCCAAGAAAAGGGGAAGGGAAAACCTATTTACCGCGCTGGGAAAGTGTGGTGGTAAGAGCACAACTTCGCGTAGTATTTTACTTGTGCTGTTTCGAATGGTTATACCGCCATCTGTCGGTTCCGGTACCTTAGTCGCCTCTTCCGATATCAAGCATAAGTAAGCGATGACACAGCAAATAACAATACACATTATTTGTGTAAACATATACATAATGATTTATATAAAATACAAATTGGTTAATGACAGGTATCAGTGACAAAAGAGAGTAAGAAAATGCATATCCCTAAAAGAACCGTAGACTATAAAATTCCATCAGACCATAAACCAAATCGGACTGGAGCACTCACTTACTTCAACAACATATTTTAAACCCTAATGAGTGTACAAGCGAAACCGCAGACAATTACTAGTGTAAGTATACCCCAAAATGCAACAAAGACGGTCGTAATGGCCGCAGCATCATTCAATAGGGCAGTAAAGATATCTTTACGAGCAATAGGCTTTGTTTAACGCGCGGCGTCTCTCGCCTGCCCCGGGACGGACCGACGCGACCTTACCAACGCGTGGCTCCGTCAACCTTTGCATTTATTTGAGCTCTAACATCACCTAGTGTTGCCAGAGCTGCAGATTTAATACAATACTGATTTAATATAAAAAAAGTCTTTCAGTTCAGCTTCATAACAGTCATTAGAAGTCCAATGCTGGACATAGACCTCTCTAAAAATGTTGGAATTCTGGGTAAGCGTAATGGTAATCGTAGACTACAGCTATCAACTCATTGACTTTTAATAGGTCTACCTCTAGTGAAATTTGTATACACTGATTGTATACACTTATTTCTATATATGCCACCAATATTTGAAACAGATCCAGACATTTCCTGTTCTATTAAAATACGAATTCATCCTGAAAGAAGGAAATAGTTTAAAACAAAGTCACTACCCACTGTCTGTCTGTCATTATGCATGTTTAGATCTTTAAAACAACGCATTGAATTTTGATGCGGCCATTTTAATTAGTTAGAGTGATTTAAGAGGAAGGTTTATTGAAAAACACAGATCATTAAAATTTACCTTTCTTTTTTTTAAATTCTCATTTATATTGCAAACGCTGGCTGAAACTGACGAGATAGATAAAAATGATGTACTGCATTATTGTTCACCTTAACAAGGTCTACAATAAAGTTCGCGATGGCATATGTCTATCTCTTAGGGATGACCCATAATGACCATTTTCATCCTCATTACACCCTTGAGAAACTTGCCGGGTTGTTAGTTAAAATATAATTTTGTTTTTATTAATACAAAATATTTTCCATAGTTTTTTTCTGCACAAACCACACATTTAATAATCTTTTACAGTTTAAGCTATCATTCAATACCGATACCCTACCCATTCTATCTCCACCAACAAAATTGCGCGTCCATTGCATTCAAAAATAAAGGTCTGGTTTATAGGCCGTGAGCCTTCTTTAAACTGTCTTAAGGGATCACATCGCGTCGTGAGATGGCTGCCCGCTATCTGATGGGAGGGGAGAGACGATCGTGATTCGCAGATAAGGGCCCATGGCTTGTTTCAAATTTCCTTAAAGGCTATTGAAGGGTTTGGGAATGGGTGATGCGTTTGATAGCAGTGATGGAGGGTAAGGTTTCTGTAAAAGTACTCTCTAGAAACCAGTGGTTGGCCTTTTTACATTTAATTGACTTATAGACATTTATCTTAATTTGAGTTTGCCGATGTGTCATTCATCTACTAGTGTGTGTTCTGGTTACTTTAATGTATTTCTAGTGCATTTAGTAAATTCATCCGAACACCGGTACTATTCAAAGGGACTAAAAAATTTCGCTTCTCCTACATCATATACGATCCAAGACACCTTTATGATAGGCGCAAGAACGAGGGTAGAAAAGAGACTTCTCAGCTTTAGTGATAAATATTGCTTTATCTGTCATCATCGTCTTTTGATAAAGAGCTGTTACCACTGATGGTGAAAAAACAATAAATCACACTATACTCCCACATATGATCATTATAAAATCAAATTTTACAAAATTTTCAACCACATTCAAACATTTATTCGCCAATACGTTCTGAATTAAAAACGTTAAATAAAAAAATTCTAACTTTATTAAATACAAGAAATAAGTAACAAATCGATAAATACGAGTATCTAAATCTCATCCATTCTCGAACGATACGTACCTTCAAGGATAGAAATTCGAACATTCAAATTTTAAATATCGAACTTGTTTAATTAGTCGTTACATTACGTGACACATACTGACATTTCATCTGTCACTCTGAGAAAGAAAGCGAGATATCGTACCCGTTGCGTTTAAAAACCGTTCATAAATCTTTTCAATTAAAATTGTTCAAGTTGGAGAATCTATAAATCTTTCAACATCCTCGAGGATTGAAGTACCAGCGTAAGTTACGTCTCCACTCGACAGTATCCACTCGACATCCCTCGCAACATTGACAAAAAACTCGTAAGCTTTCTATTGTAATCGGTGGAAATCGAATGAGCTGACTGAAACCGCGTTAAGTTATTTAGAACACCCCAACACGCCGGTAATCGAATTGTGGACCGCCACTTGGCGACACTTGACGCCGACTGGGCCCCAACAGGCCCTAGCCGCCTGGGGGCGATATGCAAAAATACCTCTCAAACTGTTTTATGGAGTCTGCGAATTTGCGAGACCGACTACGAGTTTGCTAAGTTCTTTGTAATTTAATTTTGATGTGCAATGCAAATTATTTGACCCTGTATACCGAGTTGATGTTCTTTCTACAGATTTTATGTGGAAGTGGTGGAGAATCTTATTTGCACCCTTATTTTTTGTAGCTACATTAGCATAGGTGACGTGAAGACGACAATTTTAGTAGTACATGTTATGTTTGGTGATAAGTAAAACCTTATTTTTCATCATCATCATCATCATAGCATCAGTAGAACGTCCACTGATGGACATAGAAGTCCCCGGAAAAGTAAATTGTAGCACATAACAGAGGCAATCTGTACATTGTCCCACGACGGAAATACTGCGGCCCATATCCGCCGTATCCGAACTATGCTCAGTCGGGTATACCGCCATCTACCGGGTCCGGTACCCCAGTCGCCACTAGATACACCTAGTATAGGGGGAGGTATTTGTCACTGCCTATACAATACATATAAAAAACTTTCCAACAACAAATGTCTAGATAGAACATTAAATAAATGAAGCCATAACGTGATATTGAAAATAATTAATATCTAAATTACGCTTCCTCCATTGTGCCTCGACACTAATAAATGGCTAATTGATTTTGCCGAGATAAATATAAATTTATTAGAAATTGTTTAATGTCTTCTTCTCTCATTTATAATATATCAGTACTAGACGGTTTGTTAGATAACAATTGGGGGATTTGACATTGTTGTAGTTCATCGGAGTAATTTAACAACAATCAGTATTCCGACCACGAACTGTACACGCAAAGTACAACGCAAAATATCAACAAACGGTTGAAAACAATAGAGTACAATGATACAAGCAACACCTCGCTAACGAAATCCGATGGCCATTTACTATGCCAATAACGAGTCGCAATTCAATTTGAATATTTTGACGTCGGCTACGCATGTTAACGCAGCAGCGACAGTTAAGCAAATTGTATCTTACATTGGTAGATTTATGAATTATTTATGATAGGATCGACTGTAAATTAAATGCCGCGCCGGCATTGTATAGCATCCGAGGAAACATCGCGGTATCTGTCGCTCGTACGGATCCAGGCCGTCGAAAAGTTCACACAGATGGTGATATATGACAACGCCTGTAATGTTAAATAGACAAGAGTGTCGTTTGAGTTCATTCAGCTCTATTCATATGGGTGTAGCATTTTGTTAGGAGGATTCTGTCCCAACTTTCGCTGTCCGCGTTTAAATTAATCATCTGTCTCGCTAAGAGTGTTTCGGGGCCGAGAAAAACTTCCAAGTATCTAAAATAGAATCAAATGAATAATGACGCGATATACCTAATGAATGTCGTGTGAAACTGTCGCTTTGTTAATTAATGCGCGTGTTTCCAGGCAGCCTTTTGGTCCCCGCTTATTATCTGCCAACACTTTGACATTTGTACGGCGTGGCACAGTCTGTCTGTGGGTCCACATAAAAATACATTGGCTTGTACACGCGGAGCATCTTTTCATGTAACACGTTACAAACGACGCGTCTGTCCGTCTGTCTGTCCTCGACTGGCGTTTAGAAAACTAACGAGATTCGCTGGCACGAATCGTGAGAAAAGCTAATATGAATTGTTTAGACTACTTCTATTTGTGTTAATGAAGTGCTTGCTATCGATTTGAATTTTCCTAAAAAACTGTGAGCTACCGGCAGAGTAGAATAGTACCTCCCCCCCACCCCGTTACAGATAATCGCGTTACGAGTTCACTTATATACTCATAAATGGTTGTGGATTAACACTCCTGTCGAGGACGTTTTCTTTTATGCCTCAGCCAATCACAAGGGCTTGTAATTAGTTCATCTTCATCATATCAGCCATTGGAAGTCTACTGTTGGACACGGACCCCCCCAAGGAAAGCGGAATTTTGCTTATTATTGCGACGTGAATACTGGTGCCCATCCCCTTCCTCTGCATTTGAGCTAGACTGATGTGGATATATTGATATCTGTCGGTTCTGGTACCTTAATTGCCTCTTCCGACACCTGGTACAGGGGGTGGTACTATTCTACTCTGCTGGTACCTCACGGCTGTGAAGTTAAGCTTTAGATAAAACAAATATTATCCCCAACTGTGTGTTATATTATCTACATTGTTGTCAACGTTCTCTAGAATCGTTCTGAGTGACATTTCGAGGAATCGTTTGACGTAAGGCCAAGATTTATGAGTAAATATAAGATTAGATTGAAATGACGAATATTTAATTTACAATGAGAATTCCACTTGTTCTTCACTTGACGGTAACCCGATGGCGCCGATGGTAGTGATTCTGTCTTGTGCGCCAAGGGTCGTGGGCTCGAACCCCATCCAAGACAAATGTTTGTGTTTCCTCTGTGTCTGGTTGTTAAATGTATGTATTTAAGTAGTATATTTGTGATTCCTCTGTTGTCTGATGTCCGTAACAACGTCATATCACGGAATCAGGTTCTCATTACATTATATCTGTTCCGCTTTGAAGGGTGAGACAGGCAGTGATATTTCTAGGAAATGAGACATGAACAAGTCACAAGGTTCGCAACGCGCTAGTGATATCCTTGATATTACGAGAGTCTATAGGCTGCGGTAATGCTTACTTTTAACGATTTAACGATCATTTACGAATATATACATGCAGACGGAGTCGCAGGCCGCCTCTAGCAAAATAAAAAGTGATTATTTCGCCCTGTACACGTGTTTTTGTGACATTTATTATATACTCTCTAGTGTTTATTTGTTGTTAGAAGTTATTTAATATGTTAAAAAAGATTGGTAGCCATTTTTGTTTTTGACAAAATTTCTAATATAATATTTAAAATTGTTGGCTAAAACTATGTTTTGGTGTTATCAATAACTTAGTATTTTATGAGATATGAGAGTATGAATGTAGATCGTATTAAATGAGATTTACGGCCATTCTGAATTCGGCCATCTTGAATTACTTCTAAAAAGTTTCTTTTTTTATATGCAGAGGGCGCTAGATTTTTCTTCTTCATTATTTTAATATATATACTTGTTGCTGTAGATTTCTGCTGTTATTTTGTAACGTGTGAATATTTAATGGGACCCACACCTGGATATCAGAACGCCATATTGCATCCCGGTCTCCCGACATACGCCCCGATAACTACATTTTAATGAGATAGAAAAAGGTGCGAATCGATTATTCCAATATCATTTGAAAATAATCGTGACACCGATAATGCGTTAAATTCGTATTGGGAGCACCGGCCGTAATTGTCGCCCTCACGCGAAGTGTCTATCAAAATTATTTTCGTTAGGGGTGCCTTTTTTTCTTATGCACCGGGGGTGGGATCGCACCTACCGGACACGCAAGCCCCGTCAATATAGATAATTGTTTCATTATTCTTCTATTAACTCCACTCGTGAGGCAATTTGTCTTAACACGCGGATTTCGGATTGTCCGGTTTCGCTTTTTTCTATTGTTGTAATTCCGTGTGGAAGCTTTTATTGAATTTTATGTTAAATTAAGCTGTACTGTTAAACAATTGGTAAGAATTTGAATTTGGAACATTCGAATTTCGAAACAGATTCGAATTATGAAAGTTCTCACTTTTCGGTGTATATTTTTGGCAAAAGCAAACGAATCCGTTTTTTAAATTCCCAAAGAGATAAATGTACTTTTAGATCGATGTAAATGGAAAAACCCACGGTGGTAGCTGATGATAGCAGATCACAGCAGCCATATCTAATCTCTGGTCAGTGTTTGTCTGAGATACCGATAGCGGTTGAGAAAGAAAATAATCTGGGCGCCATCTTTGAAATTATCCTTCAAATAATGTTACCATAAACCAACATTCGTACTACATTGAACCGGCGACCGTTGTTTTAAATTAAGTTGTAAACAGTATTTATCTGATTGTGTTTAATGCTAGATTGAAAATGAATTAGAATTCATCGTGTTGGATGCAGGGGCGTGGAAATAAAATTAGTGGAATTGTTGCTTTCGGACCCTAAGTCGTGGTTAACTTAATAAGTCACAACGAAAAAGGGCAGAATCCATTTTGGATTTGCGTGCTTAATTATAATTGCTATTAGCACCTCCCCCGGTTCCGCTTGCCAAAATATCTAATTAATCAAATCTTGACTTTACAACCATCAGCGAAGGTTTAAAAAAAACCCGAGTGAAGTGGAAACGAATTAGTTAGATGGACAGAAGAATGAATTGGCTTGGTGACACGCAACAGAAGTAGGTGCCAGGGCGGGATGAGTCCGCAGCTGATGGTTTAATTGGATCGAAGATCAAAGAGGTGGTTAACGAACTGCCTGCAAGTTTTGCGACTTTGGTACTTGTCCGGAGCAATCAGTTTGACGGACGGACGTCGGAGATGAAGTCAACATGGAAATATATATATTTAAACTTGAATTACTGTAAATTCGGGTAACATTAGACTATCAGAGAAACTTTGAATTATCATTTTTCGTAGACTATGAATTGATTTCGGCCGAGATTAAGTTTCAATCGATTGCAAAAACTGTTTTCATGGTAAATCGGAACCGATGTTTTAAAGATTAATATATTTATTTCATAAATAGGACAAAACTACCCGGATAGTTCAATGTTACCCGGATTGACTGTATTAATAGCGCGATCAAATTTAATAGGACTCCAGAAAGGACTGTATCCTAATTGGCACGGTGATTAGGGAACGAATTCAAATATAAATATTGCGAGCTTGTATTGTGGGCAAAATTCCTCCTTTTTTTTGAGAGGCCTATGTCCAGCAGTGGACTCGGACTGTACGCTTGTTTGTCGACCTGGTCTAATAATAAACCAAGTCCCCAGTGTGACCAGCCAAAACGTTATCGGTCGGTATTACGAATGTCAAACATTTACGAAATAAAGGCAACGAGTAGTTTATCTATACGACATTTGCTTGGCTAATCCACCAGATAATATTGTAAGGTGACGTTGTGTTCGCCGTAAAGCAACGAACGTGCGCCCGCGCATACCTCTCTCCGGCGGGAGGCTGCGGCGCTTGTGCGCAACGTTTTACGATTCCGCCCAAGTTTTTGGGTTAAGCGTTACAGACTTGTTGGGGTTATTTGCGATCGTATATTGTTGGGGCTCGTAAATTTTGACAGTGCACTGTTAAAACGCGCTGATCGCACACAAATGACGTTCCAAATGCGAAAAGATGCGCTCGCGTCTTACATATGTGAGGACCGCAACTGTTTATCAGCATGCAATACACCTGGAAGACGCTGGTTTATCTGGTGGTATGAAACTCCTCGTATCAGCCGCATGAAGTCTGTTGGATGTAGGTCTCTGCACGAAAGGGGAGGAGCACAGCATATTTTCTAGAAGTAAATGCAGCTGCCCATTTTCTGTTGCAGCTGATCTATGCTTTTTCAGGTGGCTATATCGCTAGCCGTGAAGTATCGGCTGAGTAGAATAGTACCTTACCTAAACCAGGTGTCGTTAGAGGCGACTGAGGTAACGAAACCGACAGATGGCGGTATTTCCATCCGAAACAGAGTACCTCAAATGCATAGGTAGCGGCTTCCCCGTCGCAACAGCTACGATCTGCGATTGCAAAGCGTGTTGCTTTGCCCAGCGCGGCAAATATGGGCAAACCCCCCTTTATGGGGAGGCCTATATCCAGTATTGTTATTTATAATGGCTGGTAGATGATATTGCTATCTTCGTATTCCGGTGCATCAGTCGCCTCTCACAAAACCTGGAGAGGAACTCTAATTTTCTGATACTAGGGCTAGACCCACTAGGTCTTTTTATTTATTTTACTAGGATGACAATCAAATATCAAACACCTTCGTGTTCTGTTTGGATTTGTCTTGAGTACATACTCGTCTTAAGTACTTAAGTTTCGAGACACTAGCAGCGCTCCGCGGTTTCACTTGCGTAGTTTCCTTTCCCGTTACGATATGGTGATAAAATATAGCTTATGTTACTCCTTGATAATGTATCTTTCAATTGTTAAAAGATTTTTTCATATTGGTCTAGTAGTTATTATGTTTATTGGTTACAAATGTACAAAAATAATAATCTCGTTTTTATACTCCCATTTTAGATTGGAATCTCAATTTTTTTTTGTAAGTATAATATAGCTTATATCACTTTAAAAGAATGTTGCCTTATATTATTGAAAGAATTTATAAAATCGTTTCAATGGTTATTGAGTGTATTCGTTGCAAACAAATCAAATTATTACTCTTTATTAAACTAACGCGGGGCCATCACTGTACATTAGAAAAAGCACCTGTCCATCAGTACGTATTTCTAAATACAGACACAAATAACACCTAATGTATGTATTGACGGAACAAAGGCGCAAGTTTAAGCGGGAGCATTCCGGGAACGCGCCGTCCTTTGATATGCTGTAACAATAAATACTATCGCCTACAAATGCTTCCGCCCTGGTACTTGCTTCCTCGAAGCAATAGGGTTTAAAAGATTTATATAAAAGAAATAATCTGAATGTTATTTTTTAGAACTGTAATAAGAATCTGATACAACATCTCATACATCGATCTAACTCCGAAGTGATCGCTTAAAGCACTTATGCACACAAAGCACAAACAAATACATATTTAACACCCAGTCACAAAACAAACACAAGAATAAATCATATTAATGTTTGTTGTTTGAGATCAAACCCTTTTGACTCACTCGGGTCGGCGAAGTCTTATCCGTAGAGTATCCCGTAGTCCTGGGTTCGAGGCTTGGTCGTGATGGATTATTTTTATTTCAATTCAGACGCAAACCTCGCGAACTTTATGCTAGACAAAATCTGGCATTTCTCCTTTATATATATCATCCTCGAAGATCTCTCAAAACAACGAGAAGAAGTCTATAGCGTTCACTGACAAAACTATGCAAGAGTTCGTGCCGAGTCTATAGTATTAAATAAAAAACCCGACCTAACCTACGGGGACATGATTTAGGGATAAATGTAGCTTTTGTGTTTCTCCCGACTATACTTGTACGAAATTACATCCAGATCTGTCCATCCGTTCCGGCTTGAAAGAGGAAATATGGAGGTTCCACGCATTTATACTCACCAAGTTTTGCGTTTATATTATTAGTAAGGATACACAAAGGCAGGCAAGATAGAAACGTAACTGCAGCGAGTTAGTGAAGTCATTAAGAACCAATCTTGTGCGGGTAAACGTCGACTGCGCGTGATGGCAGACGGAAGCCTTAATAGTGATAACGGTCGCTTCTATTACTTATATAAGACAAAGGCTGAGAATATCGCGGAATTAACCTATTGATCTTTACGCTGCCACAGACCTAAAACTCGAACACAATAGGACAATCCTTTTTTTTTATAACTTTACGACCGTTTGACATTAAGGATTGTTGATTGAACTTTCTATTTTATTGCGCAATTAAAAGCAGCCATTTTGTTAATTTATTCAACATCTAATGGCCTGTCAGAAACTGTTTGGAACGCGAAATGCGTAGCATCATTTGCCTCACAGCAAACACCTCTATTGATTTATCGATATTGGCCGCAACAGCACACACAGCACATGTGCAATTTCTGAAAATGTTCTAACTGCGATGGCCATTGTACCAGGACTGCAGAGACGGACAGGCGCTAGCCGACATAAAATTAAATAATAATGAACTAATCGCGCCATACAACGACCGCCCTACGAACAATGGCCGCGTTAATTTGTGCCCTTTGTCCGTCCGAATAGAAAATTTCATGTTCAACCGACGGTCGAAATGCCGCCATTTTCGTTTTATTACGGCAGAGTTTAAATGTAAATCACTGAGCTTTGTATTGAGACAACGCGTTAACTTGCCATTATTCTTGACGAGCATTCTCCGATTCCAATTTCGAAAGTTCGCGTTCGAATTTTTTTTTTTTTAAGAATTAGTGTTAGGACAATGGCGCGAGCACTGGCAGCCGAGCACATCTGTCCGTTTAGAGTGACAAGTGACGTTTTTGAACGTTGAGAAAGAGAAAGAGCATTGTTCTATTTTCAAATGCGTAATAGACACAGTGGATACTGAGAAATGAGAAATTCGGCTCCGCCTTTGATTCGTTCGTTTAGAAGTTACAACGTTGCCTGGAACAGCTTGTTTGTTTGTCTGGCTGTAAAACTGTTACGATTCGTAAACGGTCGTGTGTGGCCAGCCCTTACGACGAAATACGAACAGATGGACGGAGATCAAAAGACTGTGTGGCGATAAAAAAAAGTTAATGTGAATTAATAGTAACAACTCAGTACTAGAAACTGACGTCGAATAAATTTTCGTGTTGTTTGAATTCAGAATGTTTTATACCGTATTGACCTGTGTATGTGCGATGAAAAAAAATTGTATGCGCACTTGATTTATTTTCTTCGAATGGCGATGCTAGTGCGTGATGGCAATCCATTCTCACAAATGCGTGCGTACTTTTATAAGACCGCATTTTACGTGTGTTTTCTTCCTCGATACACACCATAGACCCCGCGTGTGGGGTAACAAAATAACATTGCCGTTTCGCAGGTATTTCCCGCACTCCATATTGGTAGGATTTGGCGCGTGGAAATCATTAGTGTAGGATCTTCTATGGTTGTGTGGTGCCCTGGTACCTTGGGGGATCTATACGCGAATTTTCCGGGATTTTATCCTTTATTTTATCTTACAGTTTTTTTTTTGTATTTGTAGACAATGTTTGGAGGAATCCCGCTGATGTAGATTCTATTGATATTTTGTCATAGAGTTCGTTCTTTGAATCGCATAAAGTAGATAAAAGATTCTTGTCTTTGGTCTGCTATAAATCGTCTTATATAAAACATATCGATCCATTGCTACTTAAAAGGTCCCCAGCAATTATCGTTAAGCTTTTAAGCAAGCGTTGTATAATTGATAATACTCTTTTATCTCCAATGAATGTGCAGGTCGACATTATAAAGGGAAACAATTACCGCGCACTTACCATTGACAATTAACGGGTAATTTAACTATTCAAAACATCTTATGACGTCACAGAAATGAGGGACATCCGTAATAGCGCTATAACAGGCCAATTATAACTCCAACTAATACTCCATTATCAGCGGTCCCCGACACCCGGATCGGTCGTTATTAACCGGGCTTACCCGGCCGGTGCCGGCGCCGGGAACCGGGTGCCCGGATACGGGGATTTGCTTGGGGATCGGGGACGGGAATGATAAAAGATATGTGCGTGGGCTTATAACTGATAGGCTTTCTTGTTTTTTTTTTTTATTTTACGCAGGCAATATTCTTTCATGGAATTTTCGAAATTGCAGCGTTGGCAACACTGATATTATTTGAATGTTTTGCTACTTAACATTAAATTTTATTAATCAAACAGCTGTCGTTAATTATCTAGTTTGGTTTATTTCATTTGTTCGTGTCTTTCAACTAGCAGTGTCCGTGACTTAGTCCGCATGGAATAGTGACTTGGAGAGTATAGCCTTCCTCGATAAATGTACTATCGAACACTGAAAGAATCTTTAAAATCGGACCAGCGGTTCCTAATATGAACAAGTTTAAACAATCAAACAAACAAACTATTCAACCTTATAATTAGTAAAGATTATGTATATATATGTTATTAATTATGTGCCAAATAATTCAGCTTATCATAGCTAACCAAGAACCCTTAGATTCTTGGGAGTATTTTGTGAGCCTAAATGAAATAAATGAAAATAAATCAATTGTAGTATGAAACATAGTAAATGTTTTTCTAGTGTATTCTGAAAACAAAAATATCTTTATGTCTTTGTATAAACTCTAAATTAACTGAATTCACCCATACGTGCAGTTTCCATAAACAATATATATATCGGTTGTCCTTTAATTTTAGGTTAAAAATAAACTTATGCGTTGCTTCTAAAGACGAAGATTTATTTCGTAGGTTTCTTACAAATACGATAACTTATTTAACTACCCTATTATTATAACTTTACCTGAAAACGAAGAAACGACAATTAAAGTCTATTCTTCCACCAATTATTCTTATTTATCTATTTTAATTAACAAATCACAATAATCTAATACAATGCTATTTTTTCCATAACCTCTCAACTGACCATTGACCTCAGACTCTAGCGCTTGTCAGTTGTCAATGTCATTGGTAATGTAGTAAGCGCGGCAAACTTCAAAATTAAAGAAATATCATTTCTTTACATATATATCCTTTTTTTGCTTCACTTATTTTAATATCTTGTTAAAACTTACAATATAAAAAACACACACTGTCATTTTGCTTCTATGAAGGGTGGATGAAATAGTAACCCAATACACCCAAGGGATGGCAACCCCAAAAGGAAAAGTAATGAGCAAGCCATGTCCCATGTACCATGCTCGCATGAGCGCTAGGCGTCAACGTAGGCTCGATATCGTGGGTACAAGCGATCGCACTTAGCCGCGTCACCGGTATCATATCGCGCTGCAGCGCTATCAGTCAGCGTCGAGCGCTGCATTAGCGCTGTCGCCGAGTCAATAAATTATAGGACATCTCCTCGCATCGCTGCGGACCTGGTCACTCTCCAGGATAATGCTGAGAAAATATTTGTTTAACACTTATTATTTACTAGCTGTGCCCGCGACTTCGTCCGCGTGGAATAATTTCTTTGGGTACCATACCCTTTACCTTAACTTATATAAACTTTGAATGTCATGTTTATTTATATCGAATCAATGGCTAAAAATAAGTTTCAAGATTCTATCTCTAAAAATAGCGATACTTCCATACAACTCTTCACCCCCCTTTTCAACCCCTGACAACCATTATATCGAATTAAAAATTTGCCTATGTACTTTCTCAGGGTCCAAACATTGTCTGTGCCAAATTTCATCAAAATCGGTGGAGTGGTTTAAGCGGAAAAGGGTAACAGACAGACAGACAGAGTTACTTTCGCATTTATAATATTAGTAGGGATAGTAGGGATATCTACACGTATAAATTAAATAGAAGTTGTCCGTTTGTATTTACAAAATAACAGCTTTTCTTTAAAAAATACTGCGGCTAATCTCTGTGGTACCGGCAAAGTAGAATAGTACCTCTGATACCAGATGTCGTAAGAGTCGATTAAGGTACCAAAATCGATAGATGGCGGTAAATCCATCCGAAATAATCTAGCTCAAATGCACTGGGCGGGAATGGGCAGCAGCATCCCCGTCGCGAAAGCTGTGCTCTGCTATAGTCAACACGCTTGCGCAGCGCAGCCATTATCAGCAAAATTCCCCCTTAGAATGGTTTTGTCTAGCAGTGGACTTGAACTTTGAAACGGCGCGACCGATTTTAACACGACATTGACTCGCAGATAGTTGATATTATCAGGAAGAATTGAGGCTACTTTTTTACATTTATTATTCCAATTGGAGCAGGGACTACGCGGGTAAAACACCAGGGCACTGCTAGTGATTTTTTAAAAAAAATGTACGTTTTAAAATTTCTTAGATATATAACTAACATATAACTACTCACCCCCACCGCACTTTACATCCAGACAGATTTTTTTATATTTACTAACTTACCATTTTATAAATTTTTGTTACATACCCAATTAAATATTAGTGTACGCTCATCGATAATTGTTAAATATATTTTTCTTAACAAGTGAATTTATTGTATGTATATATATAATAATATAATATATACACTACATCTCAAAAATTGTCCTGACTCCGAGATAAGTTGCTTAAAGCACTTATATTACGTACATCAAACAACAGAGGAACCACCTATATCATACTGAAATACATATATACACCTAAACACAGAACAAATAACATCGTACACAAATTCTTTATGAGAAAGGTTTTATTATCGCAAACCGTATCTATTGGGCATGCAAAGAGGAACGTCACTCGTGTTACGCACACCGTGTTCGACGCTATAACATTGGGCAGCTGTGATCGGAGCGCGCGGGTACTGGGAATGTCAAAGTTTAGTTTATAAATAGCACGCCGGCGTCAGTGCGTGCCATGTTTGTTAGGTGACTCCCACCCGACACACGAAACGTACACACAGCAACAAATCAACCTACCCAAATCTTGCCAAACTTCCCAATCGATATTAAACTGTAACATCTAGGACATTGAGTTCATAATTGACTATAAAAAAATTGTAAGATTGGCGTAGGATGATCAGTAGTTTATCGTACATTGACGCGGAACACGTCATCGTTGTTTATTTAAAAAAATAATTGTACTTTAATTAGAAATAAATAACTAATTCATACTTTGGTCTGATTCCGGGATAAGTCGCTTGAAGCACTCGTGTTACGGACATCTGATAACAGAGGCATTACCTAGAGGAACTAAAGTACCAGAACCGAAATGGCGGTATACCATCCGAAACAGTGTAGCTCACAGGGCGGAGATGGGCAGCGGCATCTTCCACGCTTGTCTAGCGCAATAATTATAGCTTATGTCTAGCTGTGGATATCCAATGGCTGTCCTGATGATGATGATGTTTAAGGATATTGAAGGGTGATGATCGAATCCAAGAACTTTGCGCATGAGATAAGAACACTCAAGAAAAACTGTCGACAAGTGTTCGTTTATATCTAGATCAAAACTAATTATATCATAAGAAAACCAGGTTCTTGATAAGAACTCCGGAGAAAATCCGTTGGGTCGAACACAAACCAAGAGATCGCTTGTAAACCCGAGTGCGGTGTAAGTGGAATCGTACGTACGTTTCCGAGTAGGGAGTGGGTCCGCAGGCAGCGGGCCGCGGGCCGCGGGCCGCAAACACGAATCGATAGCTTGCGGCCCGCACGCCCGGTTAGCTGCGCACGATTTAACAAATGGTTAGTGACTACAACAACACACATCAACGGGAATCCTAACTCCTTGACCAATCCTTACTTCCTTACTAATATTATTGAGACGAAAGTAACTCTGTATGTTTGTAACGCAATCACGCCTAAACTACTGAACCGATTTCAATGAAATTTGGTTCACAGACAGTCTAAAGCTTTAGAATGGACATAAGCTACTTTATGGAAATATCGCAAAATTTTAGAGGTAGAAGCTTGACTAAGAGTAAATTGTCTGTCACTTGGCTACAAAAGTCTTGTAAAAAAGCAATAACATAGATATAACAATACATATTTTTATCTATTTTGATCTATATTTGAAGTCAGCAAACAAGCATATGCTCCGCTTGATGGAAAACGTGACCGCAGCCTATAGACGCTCGTGTCATCACAAAGATATCACTAGCGTGTCACCAACCTTGTGAACTGAAGATACTTTGTCACATTTACCCAGTAAATGTAAATAGTAATAAACAACGATTCCTATTGATGTTCCAAAAACTTTCCTTTCAACCAACTAGAGGGTTTTGGTCAATAAACTGTCTGGATCATCACAATTTCAACGTTATCAGCTCGTTATAAGGTCGAAAGCCAATTAAGACCACCAAGAGAATTCTAGAGACTTATTTCTTTAGATCTCCTAGTTGCAAATCAAAGCTTCCACATAAATTGATAGGACGAAACACGCACGAAGTAGACTAACTGTTAGTGTGACCGCTAACCGGCCGTTATCCGGCGGTTAACCGGCGGTTAGCCGGCCGCACGGTGCCGGCGGGCCGTCGTGCCGGCGGGGAATGTAAATAGAATTAAAACGGCGCACCACGCAGCGCCGGCGGTTTTTGTAATGATTCATACCAGCGCCTCGTGATCCTGGCTGGCTGATGGGAGTGGGGGCAAGCCTGCATCAGGAAACGTTCTGATTGATGGGTGACCGTCTTATTTTAGAGTTTTCTTTATCAGACCAGTATGTGTCACCGAGACCATAGACGCTTGTAATATCACAAGGATATCATAACAGACCAACCTTGTGACTTGAAGTTATGACATCACATTACCCAGTAATTTCACTGCCTCTCTCACCCTTCAAACCGGAACACAGCTAACACTGCTGTTTGGTGGTAGAAATAGATACTAGTGACGCACCAATGCAGACGACCTCTTTATAAGATCTAGACCTTTTTATACGAAACTAGGCTGATCTGATAAATGTCACTTGAACTCTAATTCTTAAAGAAGTCTCATCTTCAGGAATCTTGGTGGAAGTTAGTAGAGGGAGTCAGGCCAAAAAAATTATTAAAATCATAAGTTTATTTTTATGTCATTTACTGCAATCTTTTGCCTTTTGTAGCCGAACCCAGTGACTCGGCCACACAATAGATAGGTCAGATCCAACACTTTTGGTGTCACATGTCCATGCCTTTTTGAGTCTTAAGTCCAAAGGCGTATTTCTTTTTAGTCTTGAAAACGTAGTTGTCGTTTTCATCAGGTCTGCAGCAAGTTCGTTGACATGGTTTAGAAGTCGATATTTGTATCTGGGCATCACTTCCACAATTTCTCCTTGAATTGTGGGAATTGGTAAATCATGGTGCAACCCACCGATATCATAATATCGAGCCTTTACCGCTGTCTTAGCGTAACCGACAAAACCCAAATTTTACAGGAGAAGGATTTTTATAAATATTACTAAGCAATAAAATTTTAGCAATTGCTATAAGTTATATATATATTTTTCAGCTATAACTTATATATATATATTTGCCACTATATATATATACATTTTTCAGTTTTGTATAATGGTTGACTGGGAGATAATGCCATCTGGCATTAAGTCCGCCATTTGTACATTTTGTAACATTTTGTGCAATAAATTAAATTAAATAAATAAATAAAAAAAAATAACTTTATAACGGTTTTTTTTGGAGGGAAACGTCGACTGGGATATGTCCGTTACGGTTTTAAATACAAGTTACGATAAAAAAAAGCATTTTCAACAAAAGTCTCGCTTACTATAATTTGGCGGTAAGGGCTCGATATCATAAGTAAATAAATATAAGAGACCCTATTTGGACTCGATGGCTGAGTGGTAAAAAATAACAATCAGCTTTATCATAATGGGCTGTTCTGAGCTGATAGAATACCCATCGGATCTCCGGTGACGGTTCCGGAAGCGATCAGCTTCTACAAGGGTTTTCTTCGCGAGAACTTATCTGTCAATAATAAGGCTGTCAAGCAAAGGTGTTTAAGGCAAGATACATCTAACTGTCTTGGGGGTCGTAGAAGATTCATTATGTCTGGCAGGAACCGAAGAAGCTTATCATGAATGGCTACGGTAACAACACGAAGGAATGTGCTAGAATAAAAAACAGATTAAAGAGAGTTAAAGTAACATGTATTTATGGTCCACCGATGGACATGGACTTCCTCAACAAGTGGGTATTTTGCCCATAATTGCCGTGAAGCAGGAGTAGTAGCTATTGCGCGCTGCTGCTCATCCACGCCTTATTACATTCGAGCTTCAATTTTGGGTGGATATATCACTTTTTTTATTTGTTGAGTTCTGGTACCAAAGTCATCTCTTACAACACCTTAAGTACCTCACAGCAAGATTTTAGTAGAATTGTAAAGATTAATAAATAAAACGATAATTGCGTCTCGCAATTTCACCATCGTAATTCCCTTTCTCATTTGTACGTATGTACATGTACAAATGACATGTGTCATATAGCCTATGTGTTATTCAGATGTATTTTTGTAGAGTTTCATTAAAATCGATTGAGTGCTTTTTGAATGAAAGAGTAACAAAAATGCATGCATACATTTACATATGTGTTATAATATTATAGTTAGATTGCACAATCATTAATAAAATGTAATAATACAAGGATTACAAGGCACGTTACACCGCCATTTGTTTAATTCAATGGTGCAACAGCGCTCGTAAAGTTATCATATAATTTAGCAATAAAACTCTAGCGTCTAATTGACACAATAAGACGGAGTTGTGTTCGTTCATTGATCATATGAGGTAAACCTCATAAATGGTCGTTTGCATTTGTACCCCACCCGAGCCGTGGGTACCGGCAGAGTAGTATTATACATCTGGCGACTGAGGTACCGGAACCGGAACTGATGGCGGTGTATCAATCAGAACAAACTAAGTTTAAATACTACAGCAATTATCCCCTTATCTTGGGGGGGGGGGGGTCTATGACCAACAGGGGACTTTCTATGGCTGATATGTTGATGATCATGATTGATATCACATCCTCACGTATCTTTACCGTCAAATAGCAGTGTTCGCATTGCTGTGTTCCGGTTTGAAGGGTGAGAGAGGCAGTGAAATTACTGATTAATATGACATAGTATCTTCAAGTCACAAGGTCGATCGCGCTAGTGATATCCTTGTGATATCACGAGCCTGTATAGGCTTACGCTTACTTCCACGCGGACTGTATGCTCGTTTGTCGACTTAGTCTTATAAAAAAAATGGAGTCTCTATGTTCGTCATAAATATACTTGACTTTACCACACTAGTTGTGCCCGCGACTTCGCACCCGTGGTATTCGAGTTGACGGGCCCGATGGCGCAAATGGTAGTCATCCTATCTGGTGTGGGACAAAGGTCGTGAGTTCGATTCGTAACCAAGACTTATGTATGTCTTTGTTCTGTGTATTAAATATGTATTTGAGTATTATATTCTAGTTTCTTCTTTTGTCTGATGTCCGTAACACAAGTGCTTTAAGCGATTTTTTGTATCATTTAACTCGGACGAATGTTCGACTTTTATCTTGAACAGTTACATCTTTTTTATTTATCAAATGATTGAAATGAAACGTTAACTAAATTTTAAAATAAACCTAACCATTATATATTAGGGCAATCCACTTTGAGTCCTTTCTGAGATGAGCGCGTTCAAACAAACATACGCATAGATAAATAGCTAAAAGTAAAAAATAAAACATTGTTCTAGATGTTACATTAAGAAAGTCCAGTATACAAAAGATTTTTCAAATATCTTCTATGTACAGACAACGTTCAATATCATTTTTATTATATGTATAGACTAGTGTTTTATCGCGGATTCGCTCGTGATGTCCCTCAGAATAATTAGGTACACAACTTCAGAAGGAGGTAGAATACACATATAACATACTTTCCTTGTTTCCTCAACCATCTTTAATCTTGCGTTTGCAGACAGCATTATTTCTTCCATTCAATACCTACACAAAGCTACAGAGAAACCTTGCTTGACAATTTCGAACATTTGTACGAGTTAATTTTTGGCCTTGCGCACAGACATACAAGCATAACTCCTTTATATATAAATATAGATCAATCACTATACAAATCTAATATTCGACATGGCACCCAAACTTGAGCTGTCAAAATTTATCACTTGTCAACTGTCAAATTTGTCAAGATATCGACAAAGTATCTCGTGTGTGGAAATCAGCTGAACATGTTTTATCAACTTAAGAAGCCTCTCAAGAAAGGGGGCTTTTGCTCATATTTTCGGCGCTGGGCAGGCGTGGTGGCAACCGCTGAAGGTAGCTCCGCGACTTGAATGCTCCTGCCCATTTTGTTCTTTCGCATAGCCTAACGCATTTGGGTGGATAGACTATATGTACCGGTTCACAGACACCTGATACAAGTGGAGGTACTTATCTACTCTTCGGTACTCCACGGCCTTTACGAATTTGTTACTTAAATATACATTTATCGCCCAGACACAAAGCGTACACATATATTTATTATGTAAATATTTGTTCTGGGTAAGGATCGAACCCACTATCCTAAGCGTATAAGATACATGCACCATCGGACCGGTCAAATATGAACATAGAGAAAAATATAAAGTTTGAATTAGATAAAGACATCAAAGACACAAATCATTATTATCATATCAGAAACATAGACCTCCCCAAAAAGGGGGAGATTTGCACAAAATTGCCACGCTAGGCAAGCATGATAGTAATCACAGTTTTTACGACGGAGTTGTTCCTGCCTATCCCCGCCCTGTGCATTTTAACCGCTATCTGTCGGTTCTGGTACCTTAGTCGCGTCTTACGACACCTGGTACAGGGGGAAGTACTTTGGTTACTAAACTATCATTTTACTCTCTTGTCCGATCACGACGTGGATATCCTCCTAGTACAAGAGACCTTCCTAAAGCCCAGTAGGCGGACCCCCAACATAGCCAACTACAGGACGGTTAGGAACGACAGAGTCGGCCGCCCGGGCGGTGGGACTCTGATCTACTGTAAGCGGATTTTACAATGTTGCCCGGTCGATCCCCCGCCCGCGCTCACAGACATCGAAGTCTTGGTTTGCCGTCTGGCGATGACCGGTCATCGCCCCGTCACTATAGTATCAGCGTATTTGTCCCCGCAGGGGAAGCTGACAGAGGCGGATCTCGCAGCGCTGTTTGCTCTTGACGAAGCCGTCATTATTGCCGGCGACTTCAATAGTAAACATATACGGTTCGGTTGCGTATCCTCTACCCCAAACGGTACGAGGATGTGCGACCTTTCTGATAAGCTCGACTTCGTCGTGGTGGCTCCCTCGGCGCCGACGCGCTACCCTAACCAGGCTAATCACAGGCCGGACATACTCGACATGGCGCTTCTGAAGAATGTGGCATTGACGCTGCATTCTATAGAAACTGTTCATGACTTGTCGTCCGACCATATGCCGGTCAAACTGCAACTAGGTCCCCCCGTAGGCTCGGCTCCGGAGACGGTGACAGTGGTGGACTGGAAGAAGCTCGGGAAAACACTCGCAGCTACTGACGCTCCCCTACTGAAATCTATGCCGGAAACGATCAAAACCAGACAGGAAACTGACTCCGCGATCGAAGCTCTAACGAGTCACTTGACGGACGCCGTCAGGGGTGCGTCCAAGCAGGTTCCGGCGATGAGAAATCATCGTCTGATCTTGCCCGAGGATGTCAAGGAACTCATTAGAGATAAAAAAGCCGCTATGCGGGCCTACTTCGTCTACCGCACCGAGGAAAACCGCCTTCATATGCGCTCCCTTCAGTACGCTGTAAGGGCGCGCATTAACGAAGTGCGAAATTCCCGGTGGGGCGATCTGCTCGAGGAACTCTCGCCATCTCACCAAGCGTATTGGAAGCTGGCGAGATACCTCAAGTCGGACAAGACGGCGAACATGCCCGCCCTCAATCGTACCGCTACGTCTGCGCCCGCGCCCGTGCCCGGGACCGCACCCGCGACCGTCGCCGCCGCCGCTCCCGCCGCCGTCGCGTTCACAGACGCCGAAAAAGCCGAGTGCTTAGCGGAAAGTTTAGAGTTGCAGTGCTCGGTTAGCACACTCCCCACTAACCAGTCCTTCGTGCAGTACGTCGACGACGAAGTCGAAAAGCTAGAACTCGCGCCGCCGACGGCACCGCCGTTAGACCCGATCACGCCAGTTGAGGTCCGTGACGTCATTCGCGATCTCAAGGTAAACAAAGCCCCCGGTCCGGATGGTATAACAAACCGCGTCCTACGCATTCTCCCCGCCCATATTATTTGCCTGCTTGTGACTATCTTTAACGCGGCCATGTCCAACTGCGTGTTTCCCGACGCGTGGAAGGACGCCGCCGTCATTGGCATTCACAAGCCCGGTAAAGACCCACGAAATCCCACTTCCTACAGGCCCATTAGCTTGCTCAATTCCTTGGCCAAGTTATATGAGCGCCTCATTTGTTCACGATTGCGAGGGTTCGTCTACGATAACGGCCTTATGGCAGACGAACAGTTCGGCTTTCGCAACGACGGCGGCCGAGCCTAGGTCGAGCCTCTAGAGGCGCCCTCGGACACGCCGTCGGTCCCGCTTAAATCTCGCGAGCCCTCGCGGCCCAGTGCGACCGCGCGTTAGCGCGGTCGCCCAGTACGACCGCGCTAACGCGCGGTCGCTACCGCGGGGCACGCGAGATTATTTTACGGGCATCGGACCTCTCATCTATGAGAGGCCCCGCCCTCTTGTTCGGTGGCGCTGGAATTGACGTCTGATTAGTCCAGTACTAGGTTCATCCGAAAAAAAAAAAAAAAAAAAAAAAAATTTACTCTGATACTGGCAGATAATGGAAAATAATAATATTGGTACATACATACATACATACATCACGCCTGTGACCCATCGGGGTGGGCAGAAACTATGGATCTCCATTTGTTTCCTTCGCTCGCATTAGTCCTTTCATACACGCTCGTTTATTATCGGAACTTCTGACCTGGCCCCCTATTTAATACCTCTTCTGACGGGCCCGATACCGCTGATGGTAGTGATCCTGACTTGTGCGCTAGTAGTGATCATGTCGTGGGCTCGATCCCCACCTAGGACAAATATTTATATGAAGATATTTATGTTCCTTCTGTGTCTGGGTGTTAAATATATGTATTAAAGCAGTATATTTGTGTGTTGTTGTGTGATGTCCGTAACACAAGTGCTTATCACGGAATCAGGTCAATGTATGAGATGTTGTGGGAATTTATTTATTCAGTTTCATCCACGAAGAGAGATGTGTTTGCTTTTGCATTTGTAACTTACCAACAGTTATTTTAATTATAATCGTACGAGTGATTGCACATCGATATTATCGATTAGCAATTATTGTACCACGTGATGAGCATGAAGAAACGTAATCTCTACATCCGATTTAATCGTATAAAAAGAGAGGCATATGCATTTAAATGCGCTATAATGAGGTTTTAATAATTGGTTAGGAATTTGTTCAGTGAATCGGAAACGTTTAAAAATTTACTTCGACTCCGCTTACTATAGATACCAATGCGGACACGACCTCACACAAAGGTCGTCTGCATGGTACCGCACTCTCACCTATATCTACCGCCAAACAGCTGGAATACAGCTGTTTAGCGGTAGATATAGGAGAGAATTGAGACAGGTAGGAAAGGTGAGAGAGGCAGTTAAATTACTTGGTAAATGTGACATAGTATCTTCAGTTTACAAGGTTGGTGACACGCTTGTGATTTTTTTGTGATGACACGAGCGTCTATTGGCTGACTTAATAATATATAAAGAAACATTTCGCGTAATTTCGCATCCCGAAGGAATTCTTCCTGTAATAAAATATATATGTTATATATATATATATATGTTTATTCGGTTTTAATGTTGCTTTAGATTAGCGAGAGATTTTAAGTTTTTTCAAAATGGGTCAAGTATTTTTTTTTGTGTACAATACAAATTTGGGTCACATTCTTTGATTGTATTTCATAATATCATGTAATGTGTTACTCGGTGAAGATATATCTTCTAAATGGTGAAAAACAAAAAATCTGTCACGTTTTTGAGTTAAGTCGTAACATACAAATATAACAAATGAAATCTCGCCTCGTTTCGTTTAGATTTATGATATACTTGCGTCGGATCATGGCGACATGGGTGACTGTATTTTTTAATTGATTCAAATGAATGTCTGGGTAACTATGTTCTCGCGTATATATATGTCGACAAGTCTCCATGACTTGTAATGAATTGGTATCAACAAACTAATTTTTATGTCGATATACAAATATTTCTAAATATGTCATAAAATTGTATTGAAATAAATCAGAGAAAAAATATTAAAATATATAGGTATTGCTAAAGTCTATCTGTTAACGATTTAATCTGTGTCTAGGTCTTCGTAATTAATACCTGAAACCTATGCAACAACACATCAGCCATTAGAAGTCCACTGTTGGACGTAGGCCTCCCAAAGAAAGGGGGAATTTCGCCTATAATTGCTACCCCCGTCCTGTGCATACGAGCTGCACGTTATTGATGGATGTACCGCCATCTGTCCGTTCTGGTACTCCAATCGCCTCTTACGACACTTGGTACAAGGGTACTATTCGACTTTGCCGGTACCTCGTATACATACACAGATTATTGTTAACTCTAAATAACATAGGGAAATGTTATCATTATTGTGCTGTCAACATAAAATCTTCTTTTTTGGGTATCACTTGTACCAGTTGCGTAAAGCCTCGTCACTTTGATACAAGAATAAGGTTATATTTTTGAGCGAGTATTATTACGAGAAGACATATTATTATTCTTCATGAAGACGTGTCACTAAGAATGTGCTCTTTGTTCCAGATGCGATGGGTGAGTCCACACATGCCGGAGGAAACGCCATAAATCAGAGTGGCTGTAAAAATATCATGTTCACAAAAATTCCAATCTTCATAAAACTCGAAAATAATTATGCTCGCACCGCTTTTTTACTCAAAATAAGTCAATCGGCCAACACTAGGAGTCCGACGGGGATTCGCCTCGCGTCATAAACTTTGATTAGGTCATTAAAGCATGTTAATTTATTAGTGTTCGAACAACTCTCATTTGCTATAAACAGTCAAAAGTCGACCGTAAAATTTTTAGTGTACCGTCCATTATTCCGCACGGGCGCGCGCGGCGTTTACAGCGTTGCGGCGCTCGCCGGTCGCGTGTAATCGAAAATCACCTTTGCTATAATTAAGCTCACAGTGCAAAATTGTCCAAGTGATATACCGTTAAGGAACACACCCTAATTCTAAATTCGAAAATAGTTCCCACGCGCGCCCGATTGATCCGCGTGCGGAGCGTTCCGTTCCATTTTCAAAATTCAAAAAGTGCCTCCGCTCGGATGGCGCGTATTCATTTCGGCGCGAAATCCGCGCATTGCAACCAAATAAATTAAATCCAAACAATATCAATCGGACACGAGAACACACTCAGGCGATTTCATTCCGCTATTTATCATAAAATACGTACGCGGCTCTGAAATTGAATGCTTTGTCCCGTTCGGGCGGCGTTCGTGTGACAGAGACGGACAGTTGTGAGGTTTTTTCTTTGTTTCAAATCGTGTTATCGACTTGTCCGTCGGGTTGATTTGCTCGTGCTTCTATCGCCGCACAATATTAATTACGCCAGAATAAGCTTTGTTTCTTTGGAGCCGATTGCGATCTGCATATTTCTCGTTATAGGTGTCGGTTCCGCTGTACTGTTCTCACTTGCTAGTTTTTAATGTGTCCGCTTGAAACACATCGTTATTATAACTTCTGCAAAAACCCTTACAAATTGTTGACTTTGAAAAGTATTACACTTGGTACCTTGGCATCTTCAACGAGCGGGTAAGTTTTAATCTTTATTTACTTCTGTGATCACAATTTAACAGTTTTTTCAGGATTGTATTTGTTCGGTTTGGGTAAAGTTAAGAAACAACAAATTTATTATCTAGAAAAAAGCTGAAATTCTATCTATAGTCCATTCGCTCCATAGCAGCTGTAAAACGATCATAAGAATGGACATAGCACCCCCACCACCACCAACACCACCACCAAATAACGGGGAAATTTACCCATTATATACGCTCAAACGCAGAGCGTAGCAATACGTCGGGAATGCTGCTGCCCAGTCCCACCCTGTCCCATTTTAACTACATTGCTTCAAATGGATATACCGCCATCTGTCGGTTCTGGTAAATTAGGCCTCTTACGACACCTGGTGCAGAGGGAGGTACTATTCTACTCTGCCGGTACCTCTCAGCTGATAATTAGTGGTTAGTTTTGATGAATATATATTCAGAATGTAGCAACTAGTGTTTTGATGTAAATTGTGCGCTAGTAAACTCACAATATTGGTAAACAGGTCAATCTAATTTATTTGCAAATGGTCAAACAAATGCGACCATGGCTGAAAACAATGTAGATACATCAAATAGCCATCAGGAAGCGAAAGATAAAGGCAACATTTTTCAAACCGCTGTCGATGTGCAATCGGGGACCGTGTCGACGGTACCCCAAACTTGATTAATGGTTCCGTACCGTTGCGGCATAATGCACCGGTATCGGCCATCTTGGACAATTCGACTTGTTAATTATAGATATAGATAAATGGCTCCGATATTGGGATTGTTTGAGCTTGTGTGATGTAACAGACAGACAGACAACAAAAGCTACAACGTTTGTGTTATATACTTGGCGACCTAAAGGATAATAATACAATAATACACAACGCATGACCTGATTCCGGGATGAGTGGCTTGAAGCAGTCTTGTTACGGACATCAGACAACGGAGGAATCACAAATAACCAGATTTTGAACAGACATACATATTTGTTGTATTCATATTTGACCTGGGTGGAGATCGCATCCACGACCCTTGGCGCTTAAGATGCGATCAATGCCACGAACACCAATCGGTCCCGTCAAATAAGAATATATAGTTTTCATTTAATTCGATTTAACACAAATACCTTATACTAAATTAACAAGAAGCTAATGCATGGATTGTCAATGGTAGAATAGAGGATTATAATTAAGACCAAAATATAGAAAATAATCAAATGCCAAATATATAGGATAGGCAGCAGCATCCTCGTCGCGAAAGCTGCGTTTTGCGATTTCCAACACGCTTGCTCAGCGCGGCAATTATGGACAAAATTCCCCCTTTATTGGGGAGGACTATGTCTAGCGATAGACTTTTAATGGCTGGTGTGGTGGTAGAAAATAATGATACATACATCTATGGATCTATGGATCTCCATTCAATATGATCTTGGCATCTCTCTCTCGCATTTGTCCTATTTCACACGCTCTTTCTAGAACTACTGATCTAGCCCTTTTTTAATACCTCTCCTAACTGGCTAAATTATTTATGTCCTTTACCAACTGTTCCATTACTTTCATCCATATTTTCTACATGTCCAATCCATCCCAACATTTCATTGATATTGATGAAAGTATTGCCAGTTATGTGAAATTGTCACCTCCAAACAAAATTTATGAATTTAATAGGATCGATAATGATTAATTTCATTATCATACCAGCCATTGAAAGTCAACTGCTGGACATAGACCTCCCCAAGAAAGGGGAATTTATTAGCAATCGCAGAGTGCAGCTTTCGCGACGGGAATGCTACTGCCCATCCTCGCATTGCATTTGAGCTGCATTGTTTCGGATGGATACACTGCCATCTGTCGATTCTGTTACCTTAGTTGCCTTTAACGACACCTGATACAGGGGTAGGTACTATTCTACTCTGCCAGTACCTCACGGCTGGATAAATTTAATAAGGGACAATTTAAACTCTATCAATGGTTAATGAGATCCTTTTTATATTGGTTAACAGGTTTGGTAATGGACCCGAGATAGAGATGATGTTGGTCGCTTTGCACGATTATTGAAAAACTAGCAACAGATGTTATGGCAATAGATACTACACCTTTCCATAAAATAATTTCTTGATCACAATCAATTAAGGAATGTTGCTTAACAATGCAAAACAAATCCGTTGACATGTCATCATAATTATAATTTGACCCATCTACATGTTTTTATTTTTTATTGTTAATTGCTCAATTTGCCCACTGCCACGTCAACACAGACAATCGTGCGTCAATCTGACGGGCCGGTCGTGTCATTATGCCGCAAGAATTATATGTATTCTGACGTTTATCGCAATCAGCGACCTGGCTAATTGTTGATTTGCAATGTTTTGTTTATTCTTTAATAAGTACTTACGTACGTTGCCACACGTGTGGGCTTTGCCGTTTAAAAAGTAAAATGTCAGATCATTGATCTCAACTGGTTCGCAGCAGTTGTTAGTTAATATGTTACAAGGTTCTTAACAAAGTAAAAAACCCTGTAACAAATCAATAGGGACCGTCAAATTTCAAATGAAACGTAATGGTAGACAATTTAGGGCGGCAATAAATCTTGCCGCGACACCGGCCCGCCAAAAACATAACCTAAAAAAGTGAGAACACCCGCCAAATGTCAATCTGACACGTCCAGGAACGGGCCAATCGCGAAAGATTCAAATTTCGAACACTACATTCAAGATGGCGACCTTCGCAGGCCGTATATCAATCGTGATTTACGCGCCACGGTCGAGGTCGTCGACCGCCCGAATTTCGTTCAGAAATGCACTCGCCGAGTAATTTATTTGTGACCATCTATTATTTTGTAGACTCACGAGGTCCTAAACACAGCTGACATTAATATATCATTTTACGCTACGGCGGCCTTACTTTACCGTCGTCTCGCTCCCGCGTGCGGGCGGGACGAGCGTTCGAGAGGGACCGCGCTAGCAGTTTGCGTTTTCACTTTTTATAGTAGCAATATATTTGATCAGCTGATCGCTGTGACGTTTAGTGTTTGTGTGCGTAGTATTTCATAATTTATATTATTGTGGTTATTTTTTTTATAATAGTTGGCTAGGTCGGGATTATTTATATAGCTATATTTGTCTAATGTATTGGCTTCCGTGTGGTGTACTGCCCATAAAATTATAGCGCGGTGTTGCGTGCGTTCATTTAACGTTATTTCGGATACATAAATATAACAACAAATTTAAATATCTATGAATTTGAATAAATAATATTTCACGGTTCATTTATTTATGTGAGTTACAGCAATAATAATTTCTATCTATCATATTTTGTTTTGTTTTTATTTTTGTAAATATTATAAATATTTGTAATGTTTATTTGATCATGGAATTATGAATATGTAATGGCCAATCGTGTTTTGCCCTCCCCCATTTTGTTTAACCAAACACCGTGACGTCATACATGTTTTATTCGTTCAGAAACGTATAAATAAAAGCATTGAATATATCATTTGTAATATTGGCTGTTTCCGATGGCATGTCGATACGAATACGGGACCTTTCGGTTATCACTAACTTATCAGTAATCCAATTACTTACCGGTCGTGTTTCCTGCGTCATATTTGGACGCCGCAGATGCAAAAACTTTAAGTCCAATTCCCAGACATCAACATGGATATTAAACATAACGTAAACAACAAAAAATCCCCACATCTAATTTTTGTGAATTAAAAAAAAAAAAAAAAAATACATATTTTGTGACATGTGCATTTATAATTCTAAATTAACAGCTTTTTACTGCGTATGTATAAACAATATTTAAAATCGCTAAGGCTGTCTGTCTATATGCTTGTTCTGGCTTATCACAGAAGCGGCTGGACCAATTTTGACTGGGCTTTCACTGGTAGATAGCTGAAGTACGTCACACTATTTGCCATTACGGCATGGACTTCCAAGAGGAACCAAAAGACTTCAAAAATATGATGCCATAAATAGCGTCACCCCATTTGCCCTCACGACATGGTCTATATATTATGAGCAGCGCCCCGCGGTTTTACTCGTATTCCCCTTTCCTGTATACATCAAAGGTAGCAAAAACGGGCGAAAAATATACGCTTTGATATTGCCTTAGTAATAGTGACTATTTATCGCAAACGAAGTCGCGGGCGCAGCTAGTTTATGAATACAGTGTAGATGTTTGCGTTGTTGCCACTGCCAAAATAACAATCACAAGCGGTAGAGGTACGCACGCACGTGCTCCGGTAAATATTTTTGGAGGCAATCGATTTCCGAAATCCATTCTGTGCCCTCGCAGCGAGGCCCGGCGCGTCGCCGATAGACTAGCGTGGATAAGACGTTCGGCCGGAGATAATGTAGGCCGGGCCCGGTGGAGCAAGGGTCGTGGGTTCGATCCACTTACATGCCTGTGTCTGTAACACTAGTGGTATAAAAGACTTATCTTTGAGCTAGGTTCATGTAACAGATTTAGTGTGAATTTATTTAATAATATATATTTACACATAAGGGGACGCCATTATGATTTTTTTTATGTTTATTTTTTCAACTAACCAAATTACCCCCTACTCCTACTTACTACAAAGATTCGCGATGAGTGTTAAGACTTAAACCTCCCACCCCTTTATAATGTGAATATGTCTCGAAAAAAATCAACACTATTACTATATTGAGTATCATTTTGTATGTATATATATATATAATGAATGAACTTAAAAACAATTGAGCCAATTTCGATTCCGAGTGATATATACATGCGGTGTTTTTTTTATAACGAGAAGTTTAATCTGGGGTTGCAAAATTTATAAATATAAACTGACAGACATTGCAACTTGACGCTATCTCCTGTGATTTTGTTCGTTTCAGTTGAAGTTTGGGGTTCTACGTACGATGAAATGATAAAATCCTGAACAAACAAATAGACGAATGTTAATAATATAAAAATGTCTTTCAATGGCTTATCCACACTGAGCTTGAGGCATTAGCGCGTACCGCACAGGCAGCTATCATTAATCTACGTGACAGTTCAAAATTTAGTTACAGAGGGTTCCAGCCCCCCCCCCCCCCCCCCCACCGCCCGCGCCCCCCTCGCCCTCCAGTAACTTTTTGAGGGATACCTATTTAGGATTTTAGTTTGGAACTATGATCGCTAAAGTTTGAGTGTTCGTTTATACCTATGCGCCCGGGTGCTTGCCCGAAGTTATGTGGGAATTGGGTTCACTTGGTCTCAGTGATATCAGCCTTAACATTTACTGTAGAAAACAAAAATCTCACCTTACCTGGTTTAGAAATGTCACGGATACCATACAACACAGGGATCGCAAATATAGTACTTAAAATACATATTTAACACCCAGACACAGAACAAACACAAATATTCATCATATTACTATCTGTCTTGGGCCCGTGGAAAGCAAACACAATATTTCTCTCTTCACATTAGGTTAGTGATCTTTGCTCATCAGAATTAGGCAGTGTCCGAAACTCATCTCCATCCATAGGTCAAAGGTCAAGTCAATTGCAATCCCGGTTCATAATGCAAGTGATCTCAAATTACCAGGCGCGCATGACTCGCGGGGGATATTGCGAGAGTAATTAGCGTACGGCGTCTGCGGCTGGCAGGTCGGCGGGGGTCTTCAGGGCACCGGCCTGGCGGCGACTCCACGCTTGTTATGGTGTGCTGGTACCTTGGACCGACATTTAATACTTATACCATCCTCATTTTGACACTATCACTATGTGTCTGTGTGTTTATTGATACAATCTTGTAAATCATTGCGTATCCACGCTATGCTTTTAATTTAAAATTATAAAATTAATGCATTTTTGCGTTCGCGTGGAATAGTGGGGCGGGATAGTAGCCTTCCTCGATAAATGGACTATCCAACACTGAAATATTTTTTTCAAATCGGACCAGGGGTTTCTTAGATAGCGTGTTTAAACAATCAAACAAACTTCAGCTTTATAATATTAGTATAGATTCGAATACAAATCAGGGAATTTTACTAGATTGAACCTTCATTATGTTCTTTTTTAAATGGGAAATATTTAATTGTAAATGCTCTAACAATCGAGAATGTAGGGACATCAGATAATAGAGTAATCAAAAATGTAATACATAATATTCAACACCCAGACACAAAACAAACACAAATATCATCCTATAAATATTTGTCCTGGGTGGGGTTCAAACCCACGGCCACTGGCGCAGAAGACAGGATCACTACTCTTAAACACTCTTTAGTTTTATAAATAAAATCAACAACGTAGGGATCTTTTTCTATAAAAATAGCTAAACTTTTTCCCTTTCTCCCGCTAAGACTCAATGGTATGGCGCATTTCTACAATCAACGGGCAACGACCGAGGGCCGTGTCATATCAGCTTGTAATTTTTTTTCTAAGACTCACCATGAATTATCACATTTCTCTATACATTCAGCATTTATTTGAGCGTTCGTGTTCAGCGGTAAGACAGCTTTACAGCCCCCCCATTGACGTGGAAAAGTGCGCTTTATCACTCACGCTTAGGGCATAGAATCGCGTGCCAGTGTATGGGGTTGAGAATTTATGAAAATGACGCTCCTTGGCTGACCTCCGTGACTGGCACAATTCCGTATTGGAGCTTGTTTCTACATTTTTTTTTTAACCGTCGCGCCGATGAGTTCTGCATATGTGGCGGTAAGTTATGCGTTCAGAAACGTCAATTGATATGAATTTAGTAACATTACTGCGGGCGGAGCGGAGTTATTGTCTGTGGTTCGGTTCACGTTCGGAAACACATAATTCCGCAAGTTTTTGGTAAGTCGATAGAAATTGTTTTAGACTTTCCCGCCACTATATTTTGTCAAGAACAGGCTGCATATTTTTGGCGTAGAAATAACTAATGCATTCTTGTTCAAAACTAAAGTATTATTGAATACTCGCAACATATCAAGACTTGTTACGACATTATAAATTTAAAGGTTTGTTTGTCCACGATATCCTGGCTTTGAATTTTTGAAAATATGTATGATTGTACAAGTAATGTAGCCATAGATATTCAGAGTTATTCATGATGATGGCACCAAATGTTACCCCATGATCAAGCCGACCCCCAAAACAAACTAGTGTTAAAAAGCCCACTGCTGGGGCGTGGGTAACGAGAATTTAATGGCGATTGGCGAGTACAGTCAGCTTGTGTTAACTGAGATGATCATGCGAAATATTGACTGACTGTACCCTCCTGTAAAAATACAGTTTGAATTATAAATATGCCGTCCCCTGTTTTTTTCGATATCGCGTTATTGGAGGGTACAATACTTTAGTCATTAGAAATGATCGATTTTGTCAATTTATAATTTTATAAGGACACAACAACGCAATTAACAATGATTTCTTTGAAGAATGATTTTAGAATCATTAGCTCAAAATAGCTAAAGATTCTTTAGTCAGTGATAATCTTATCAGATATAGTTAGCCATTAGAACCTCCTTAAAATACCAACATTAAAGGTAGACAAGACAAGACAAAGATCGCTGGCTTTGGAACATCACACTTACCTATTTCTATCGCCAAACGGCAATATCTTTAAATTCCAATGTTGGCAACGCGTTAGTGATATCCTTGTGATATCACGAGCGTGACGCTTACTATTACGCAGACTGTATGCTTGTTTGTCGATGTATTGAAAAATAATGTTATTGTATAGTAGAGAAAATATTAATTTTTGTACCCAGCTGCACGCGTGCTCGTTCAGTATTTG
Organism: Heortia vitessoides; assembly: GCA_020976665.1. Classification (NCBI taxonomy): domain Eukaryota; kingdom Metazoa; phylum Arthropoda; class Insecta; order Lepidoptera; family Crambidae; genus Heortia; species Heortia vitessoides. The sequence continues at coordinate 431,915 of JACJUM010002496.1, forward strand.
CCTATCGATTCCCAAACAACCATGACAGTTAGCAGCCAACCGCGATGACGTAACATCTGATCGATGACGGACCGTCACTGCGCCAAGGTCGCGGCTGCCTTCCTTGACAGCTGTCCAACATGGCAGCCTGAAAAGCGCGCGCTGTCACCGCGTAATGGATAGCTCCCGCCATGTTGGGGCCGTTGACCTTCCCGGATTTTTTTTATGGCGCGAACTAGATTGTTTGTGGCTTGCTGTTTTGTAATTTTCCTTTTGAAGTTTTGTATATTTATCGTAAACTCAATTTGATTAATAAGTTAACTAGCTTAATTTATGAACGTTGCGTCAATTCTAATTAGTGACTGTATCTAATTAAGATAGATTTTCTAGATCGATGAGAACGTATCACCTAATGCAGTCTGTGTTTTATAGGTCGTGATGTTTTAAGGCTGTATATATTATATTCGTTTGCTTTTACATTACTTGCCTTACCTCTTTCACTTATTTACCTTTCACTAAGCAGTTTAAACTAGAAAATTCAAATACATATAATTTTTTATTATCACATAACATGCAAATGGCTTTGAAAATATAAATTAGATTTCCATGTGACGCACTGCTAGAGCATTTCAATATGTAAGAAATAAATGCTAGGCATCTTAATGACTAAGATTTAGTCTTGTGATATTGGAGATGACCTGGTGATATCGTTGCAATAACACGAGCGTGTTCAGGCTACGGTGACGATTACAATCACATAACAAACAGACATATTTACACTACCCTTTTTAAGCATTAGCTGGGTATTGGCCTTCCCGAAGGAGAATTTCACATATAATTACCACGCTGTGCAGGCGTGGCGGCAATTGCAGAGTGTTAGTTACGCTTTTTCAGATAGATATACCGCCACCCATCGGTACCTTAGTCGCCAATTACAACTATTGTACTGAATATAACTAGGAAAAACGGCCAAATAGCTCTTGGTCGCATCCAAGCAATAACATAGCAATTAGTTTAGTAATTATTTTACTATTTAAAATTCGAATGCCCTCAACAAAAGCATGCTTCAACAGCCGAAAAACAAAACACTCCAATAGGTGCTATCGATCTGGCTCCGTACCTACGATGAGTTATAGCATCGTCACACCCCTAACTTCGGACCCTGGCAAACGCACACGGCTCCCGACCCACCCCCCATATAAACAAGTCACCTTTTCCTTCGACAGACGAAGGTATTCTTACGACGTTCATCCGTCTAGTGCTACATCCCTTTAAGTGGTGGCAGTGGAAGGTAGTACGGGACATGAACGGCCATGCGATTGTAGGCTTTATGTATATGCTGATAGAGAGTTATCGAGGGCGGGCGGCGACTTGGGCGGGCGCAATTAGGCATGTTTCCGGATGCTTTAAAAAATTGCATTTATGTATTTGACGGCGTCAGAATTCGCTACTGTTCAAAAATCGAAGTATCTATTCGAGATTGCTGTGAGGTACCGGCAGAGCGGAATAGTACCTCACTTTGTAGCAGTTATCGTAAGAGAACAAAAGGTACCAGAATCAAATGATGGCGGTATCCGGGACACTGTATTCCAATGCACAGAGCATCCCCATCGCGAAAGCTGTGCGCACTGCAATTGCTAACACACTTGCCTAGCGAAGCAATTATAGGCAAGATTCCCCCTTTCTTGGGGAGGCCCATGTTTTCCAATGCCTGTAATGACTATGATAATTCGAGATTGTCAATCGTTTCCTAAACGTAATGCCGACACTAGTGTAAAAAAAAACAAGTGAACTGTTCGCCCGGTTTTCAAGATGACGCGACAACGTACGAGTGACGTTTATTATTAAGAAATCGATTTTAAAGTAGCAAAGACTGTTATTATAATTACAATAAGATTCTCGCAACTATTTTCTATTATCTCTTATCCCGTTAATCCACGTCAGACATGGAAACTACTCTAACGGATGGATCACCAACTAATAAAAGAAACGTTTCTATTTCTCTTAACTATAGACGTATATATTCTAGTTAAATATTGTTTTGTATTTATTTTTATTGTAAAATTAAATCTACAGAATAAAGTTAACATGGATTATAGATGTACACTAAAATACGTTAGTTTTTCTACATATTTCTACTTGCCACCATCTTGCAATCTTTTTGCAATTGATTTCCTTTTTATTATGAAGACAGCAAAAGTTCAAGTCCACTCCGCTTGTTGGTGACCGCAGCCTATAGACGCTCGTGTCGTCACATAGATATCACTAGTGCGTCTCCAACCTTGTGAACTTAAGATAATATGTCACATTTACTCAGTAATTTCACTACCTCATCATCATTATACCAGCCATTGAAAGTACCCTGCTGAACATAGGCCTCTCCAAGATAAGAAGATTTTTGCCCATAACCGCCATCTGTCGGTTCTGGTACCTTAGATACCTCTGGTACGTTTAGTCTGACACCTGGTGCAGTGGGAGGTACTATTCTACTCTGCCAGTACCTCACTACCTCTCACCTTTCGAACCGGAACACAGCGAACCCTGCTATTTGGCGGTAAAAATAGAGAGTGAGGTACCAATGCAGACGACCTTTGTAAGGGTACCTCTTGTGTATACATCAGAGTGTAAACAAACAGTATACTCTAAACATAATTATATGTACGTGTGTGTGTTGGATCGATCGGGGATCAAACCCGGCACGGGCGCGTCGGCGGACCATTAAGGAAATTGCTTTATGTGAGACCCGACCGTATACATACATACAGACACACATACAACTTGAGTAAATACTGATATTATTAGATACCTATCAAACCGTGTATGCAGTTAAGACGTTCTCTATTAATTATTCTTTTCATCATATAAAACACTTGACGATAACAAAAATGATAAAATCAATTAAAGAAATTTGTGGCCTAGGGAAATAGATATATAAAATATATACTAGCAACGACAGACATTATGTTTTTAATATACTTAATGTATTTTCTTGAAATAAATATTGCGTCTACACATATATTGAGATATTAACTACCCTAATTATCAAATCGAACCCAAATGTACTCAGAAAAAAATTAATAAAATCGATTTAGAAGCTTATATGTTAAACCCGGACAAACATCCGAACACAATTTCTTATATGTATATAAAAAAATCACACATCTCGTACATTTCCTTGACTCCAAAATAAGTCATTATGTAATCAATAATAAGTAATTTCTGTTTGAGGTAATTTTTCTTGATCGATTCTGATGGGGCTTCCTGTGGCAGATAGTTGATATAACAGGGAGTAACTTAGGCTATATAACATCAAACAAATAATTGACATAAACGGACAAAAAATATACGTTTTGAGTAGCGCAGCTAGGAACAAATATAATACTTACTTAAATACAGACACAGAACAAACACTAAATATTTATCCGGGGTGGGAACTCTCGACCTTTAGCGCACAAGACAGGATCACCGCCATCAGCACCAAATAGCCAGTCTATATAAAGATATATATCAATTTTAGGTAAGAACAAGGTCAAACTTGATGACTACAACCATTATTCTCAGATACAAGTCTACAGTCAAATGCCTGCGGGCTTCGCGGCCATTCAGCAGCAATCCAAAATATCCACCTATCGTGTACATCAGGGTTCCGATAAAAAAAAACGCCATCAAAATCGGAACACCGTCGGCCCGGTGGACAATCACCAGAATTGTTCGTTCGGAATCTAAAAAAACAAGCAGAAGGAAAGCGGGGGGGGACCTTCCGCCGGGCGCCTTGGGCACCACTCGCATAAAACACCGGGAGTCTCTGCGGAGTAGAAAAACTCCGAGTGATTTATCGTGAGAAGAGGGACATCTTTGCGGGCCTTTATTCGGCTCCGTGCACAGGTATCTCCACGCAGGTGCTCCTCTCCTGGTTCCTGACGTCGAGGCGCATTATTTATGTCTTTCTATCCAGTTTTTTTCCCGCTCTAATTGTTAAGAATATCAGCCTGCTTTTTTTTATCGGGAATGGAATTGAACTGTGTTACCGCTTGACGAGAAAATATTACGATAATTTAATTTGTATTTTTGTTTAGACCGGTTTCGGAATTTTTTTTTACATATATACATCTACATTTTTTTATGTTTTTTTACACGAAAATTGGAGATCTCTACCTAAAACGGAAATATGTTTGTAACAAACAATCTTCTAAACCGCTAAATCGATATTAAAAAAATGTTTACTCATAGACAGTTACTTTAGTAGCAAATAACAGAAGCTATATGTTATCCCTATATTCATCCGGGAAAGACACTTGGTTCTAAACTACGACAATATATACAATATTTTTTTTAGCGTTGCATAGATCCTTTTTTGCATACAAACCAAAGAGCATATAAACGGACCAAATAAAACTGGAACGTTAAAATAATGCTGCGCGCGTTCCGTTTCCGAACAGCCACAATGGCGGGGCGAGTCGTTCAAAAACTGATAATTAATAGTGATTATTGAGTAAGAATAATTGTACGCCTCTCAGAGATCTAATTTCCGATTCACGCAACAACTGTTATTATAAAAATGCGCCGTTTCGTTTCACGTACGATAGATATCATAACAATTTTTCGGGCCAGCAATTGTTTGATACGAAAAACAGAAATAAAGAATTATGAATGTATAATTGGTATGTTCTGATACAGTCCGACATTGTTCTGTTTTCGTGTTTTAATTGGAGTTTAATAATTGGTTACGACTAGCCTGCTGGTGCGAAGAAGACGGTCAAAATTGGATACAATTCAGTGTTATTGTTTAGAACAACATTTATAACACGCCACAAATTAGTTTTTTCACATTTTTGATTTAATACTACACCAATAATATCTGCTAGGAAATTGATGGCCAGAAACACCGTATCACGACTTTTAAAAAAAAATCGCCATGTGTGTATTCTTTTCATTTGCTCTACAGTCTAAAGTTTTAAACTCTTTGCCATACATAACTCTTTAAATAAACTACTCATTTTTTAACCAGTAATCGAGATATCGAACAAAAAATGTAAAAAGTAAAATAAACGCGTTTTGAAGCCGTTAATAAAGTAGTTTTATTAAGTGTAGTGAACGCGTAGATATTAGGAAATATTACAAACCTTTGCCATATATCGGTTGCTAATAAAAAACACATCGACATTGAAACTAGAATTCCAAACATGGCGGTAATAAATCGTACATTTATCCAATTGATGATCTAATTGTTAATCTACTAACTTTTATTTAAAATTGGAACAGGCCCAACACAAATTTATTCGACAGCTGTTTCTTCAATAAAAAAAAAGTAGCAACTCCGAAAAAAAAACAAAAGCCGCCCATAATGGCGAATTACAACGGCAAGAAACCCGCGAAAACTGCCATAAACAAATACTAAAAATCTTGTAACCAAAATAAGGTGGCACTCTAAATAAGAATTAAAGGTGGTATTGCCGAGTGACTCGGCCTGGGGTGCGATATTCGTAATGCGAAAAATTGTAATAACCTCGAAAATTTCATAGGGAGGTAGCGACGGTGTATTATTTACAAGAGGGTCCCGCCCTTTTAGGGATTTGTTAAGGAAATTGTCTAAATATGGCACCGTGTGTGACACTGCAATATATCCCGGAGAAAAAAACATTAGCCAAATAACTTCCTTGTTATCTTTTTTAAACGAGAACCTATCTAAAGGTATCTACCGAAGATTTAGCACATACTTTCGAAACAGTAAACACAAAGACGAAAGTTGGCCGCGGTTCAACGCTGTTTCGGTATGGGTATGCAAAATATGCTAGGTCGAAAGGTGAAAACTTATTTTGTTCATGTCTTCCGTGTGCATTCATTTCAATTCCAAGAGAATATTCGCTTAACTTTTGAGGAGTAACTACCTACCTCGTACTGTACGAGCGTTCGACTATTTTCAATGTTCCAAGAAGAATATGCTGTTCTTCTTTCCTCTAAAATGAGAAAACAAAGCCGTAAACATTCCATTTTCAAAATTTAACGAGGAGCAAAGGTCAAGGGCTTTTTATTTTTCAAAAATGGAACGTTCATTTGGCGCGACGTCATCGCTCCACTATCAATCATGCATGCACCATTGCGCCGCGCGCTTTGTTCGAATTACGAATTTCGAAAAAGGAACACAACGCGAGAGAAAATTATGGCGGTTGCGTTCTTTTTAAAATTCGAATACGATATTTGCCCCCCGCGGTGTTGCCCGATGCAGACTGCCTGTTGTGTAATTACCGTTCAATTATACAATTAAAATGAGCATCGCATTTACCTTTTACACTTACTATATATAGTTCTTTTTTCAAATTTAATTCGCTGACTCCCTTAGAATGTGACTCACTCCATTATCTGACAAATAATATTATACAGTGTGACACCGTTAAAAAAGTAGAGAAATTGCTAATGGTGTATGATATTGCCTCCCCTCATTTTCGGGGTAAGAAAAGACAGGGGTGGCAACACCTTCGCTCTCCCAAGAGGTGTTTTTTTGAGTGGAGTATTTTTTCTTTTTTGTCTGTTTTTTGCGTAATGACGCGGAGGTCCTGGGAGAGTTGGTCGAATCCATTAGATAGGCGGGAAGAGCTTAATGTACAGTTTTTTTTCGTTCGGAATCGAAATCGGTTGTAAGAACGATGTCGCATGTGTCACAAGAGGACATTAGCGCGAATTGTAATGGCTTTTTATCTGACGAGGGGGGCGGCTATCAATTCTTGTCTTAAAAAACATTCAGAGTTTCCATCCAGGAATCATAATACTCAACTATTTAAAGCTAGTTTTGTTGGCTATCCCGATGTTTTAGTGACAATCTTGCTACTTTATAAAGGATTGGACTTGGTTGTCATGCCCATCAATACCCAGCTCACCTTCAAAGTAACACAAGCATACTAGTGTTAGTTTCTTAAAAGCAGTAAATTCACCTATTAATAGTAAATTTAAGAATTTAGCTGTTGTAAAACATTTAGGAGTGGTAAGCGGTCAGCTTCCAAGTACAGTCCTGACTAGACTTAAAAAAGTGTCAGTGATTGCGCAGCGCAAGTTTAGTATGTTTGAAACGAGCTAAAAAGAAAGTATTATCCAACGTGTTCTTCCCATCCAAAATTTTAATTTCAAATGTGTTCCATTAAAACATTCTAAATTCAAATTTTGTTCACAGGCAAATGGTGTGGGTCGCGACGCGAATGGTCCTCCCCGCCGGACGTAGCGCGGCGGGTGTACCAGTCCGTGTTCCTGGGCAGCCCCGGTGAGTACCCAGGTAAATCGAACGACGAATATTATCGAACGCGGACGTTTCATTTTTAAATATTCGACTTTTAAATTTGGAGGCCGAAGGGGGAAAGTTTGTATAGGTGTTCCAATTTTGAATTCCGAATTCGCGTTTGCTTATAGCAACTTCTGGGTATAATAGAAGAATGGTTTCCATTTTTAAAACAAATCAAATAACAAAGCCGGACTTATTTGACGTCTGAATATTCAAAAATGGAATACACGTGTTTGTTTTTCTTACTTTAGCATACTTAGTTTAGTGTAAGATTGTTCAGTATATGAGGTCACACTTCTTTCAGACCCGCGTGAGGTCTCATTTAAGACCTAGACTATTTGGTATTACTTATAAAATAACCTTTCTTAACGACATAAAAAAAAACATATTGTGAAAATCAGCCATCTTGACTCTCACGGACAATCGAACGTACATTGAATTGTATTAGACAATTTACGAAACAAAAATATGTTCCAATGTCCATCTATCAGACAGCAAGGTCACATCGCCTTGTTTTGGACCCCTGATTTATGAAATGGCATGGCCGGGATGTCGGAATCTATTCCCGGCTAAATGTACCTAAGTCATGTTTTTCAAAATATGTATGTTGTGACGAATTGACAATGTTGTAAATAAAATATCTGTTCACATCACAACTTGCTGATATAAAAGTGTCTTTTTTTTCTCTTTTGTAACGGGTTACCTAAAAAGCCTAAATATATATATTAAACAACAATAATTTCTTACAGAGATACATGGCCCCCTTTTATTAATTAATAAAACATAATAATAATAACAAATGAAATAATATATCTTAATTCTTACACACTAGTTATTTGTTTTTCACTGCTGGATAGAATTGCCCATAATTGCCGCACTGGGCAAGCGTGGTGGCAATCGCAAAGTGTAGCTTCGCGACGGGAATGCTGCTGCCCATCCCCGCCCTGTTTAATTGAGCTGCAGATGTACCGCCATCTGTGTCGGTTCTTATAAATGTAGTCGAAAATTATTTCACGAATTATAAATTATTTTTTTCTTGAAGTTATTTAATAATGCAATTATTAATTACTATTAAAAATGGTCTTATAGGTTTGCGATAGGTATTTTATGCGCGTCAATTGACTTTTTGTTGTCATTTCTAAACGGTATTTTTTTATCAATATTTAATAATGACGGTGTTTTGGATATAAATATAAGTTTTATATAGATGTTTAGTATAAATAAATTCATCTATCGTCTCATACATTGACATGCTTTAAAATACCTAAGTAGTTTCAAGCACTCATGTTAAGGATATCAAAAAAATATAACAGTTTCAGATACAAGAAGTATATATGGACCAACTCTTCCCACCGCGAATGCCGCTCCACAAAATCTATCATCCCGGCGACCATTTGCGCGCCTGTCTGTCCGTCCACAGTTTCACAACGCGTCCCGTAGGATATAGCAGTTTAGACAACCGGATGTGGAAAACTAAATAATGTCGCAACAGATCGACACGAGCGGCCCACCGTTGACAACTTAATCGATTCTCCTTAACGATCCGCCGAAAGGCACAACACTAGTTTCGATTTAATACGCTAGGGTACATCACTTCTTATTTTGAACAGATTTCACATATCTTCACTGCATACTTAGTACAAAACAATGTCGATCTCCTCTGTCTATCCCTTTGAAAGTTTAGATCATTAAAAATTGCGCAACGGATTTCGATGCAGTTTCTTTTAATAGATAGAGTGATTCAAAAGGCTGGGTTATATGTATAATAAATGTATAATATAGTAGAGAAACAATATTTATAATAATTTTAGAGGTTTCTATTGTGATCTCGTTAATTTTTTTTGTTGTTTGAGGTTATATTGCAACCGCTGGCTGAACCCGACGAGATAGATCAAAATAATGTACTACAGTATTGTACAACTTTAAAAGGTCTACAACAAGTATGGAGTAGTTAATGTCTATCTTTTAGGGATGACCCACAACAATTATTTTTATCCTCATTACCCCGTGTGAAGTCAATCCTACTAATATTATAAATGCGAAAGTAACTCTGTCTGTCTGTCTGTCTGTCTGTCTGTCTGTCTGTCTGTCTGTCTGTCTGTTACGCTTTCCCGGTTAAACCTCTCAACCGATTTTGATGAAATCTGGCATAGACAATCTTTAGACCTTAAGAAAGGACATAGGCTATTTTTGAACTCGAACTAAGGGTTGTAAGGGGTTGCAAGGGGGGATGAAAAGTTGTTTGCATGGATCGCTATTTTTAGAGCTAGAAACTTAAAACTTATTTTTCAGGCCATTGATTCGATATAAATAAACGTGACATTCAAAGTTTATATAATTTGAAGTAAATAGGTATGGTACCCAAAAAACTATTCCACGCGGACGAAGTCGCGGGCACAGCTAGTTATATATAAAAATTGCATGTCAAAGTGTTTGTCGGGGATGAACTTCGGAATTAGTGAATTCGTTTCTATTCAATCTTTGCTCACTCTGTACAATTTGAACCAACTTAGCAGATAGGATAGTATTTATATATAAGCCGGGAGGTACCGGCTGAGTAGAATAGTATCTCCCTCTGTATAAGTTGTCGGTACCAGAACCGACAGATGGCGGTATATCCATCCGAGACAGTGTAGCTCAAATGCATATAGTAGCGATGGGCACTAGCATCCTTTTAGTGAAAGCTGCGTTCTGCGATTGCCGACACGCTTGCCCAGCGCGCGGCAATTATGGGTAAAATTCCCACTTCTTAGGGAGGCCTATGTCCAGCAGTGGACTTCCTATAGCTGTTATGATGATAATGATGTATATATACTAATTCAAATTATAGTCGCAATATTTTGTCCTGATAAACGTAGGTATATATAGATAGGACAATGTCTGTCTGATTAGCTAGTATGTATACTTCATGCTATACCTTTGTAATTTTACTAGAGGTAGACCTCTTACATAAGCCGTATGTACTGGTACCTCACTCTCACCTATTTCTAGCGACATATAGCAGTGTTCGCATTGCTGTGTTCCGGTTTGAAGAGTGAGAGAGGCAGTGAAATTACTGAGTAATGTGACATAGTATCTTCAGTTCACAAGGTTAGCGACACGCTAGTGATATATTTGTGATGACACGTGTGTCTATAGTCTGTGGTCACGTTTACCATCAAGCGGACCGTATACTTGTTTGTCGACTTCATAACATAAAAATACCGACATAGTATTATATAAAACGCGTCCTACCTCGATGTACCAATGAAATATGACGGAGATATGTTTGTGAGGCTGCGCCTGCGCATCCATCACTGTTATCGCGCGATCTGTGTCATCTGCGCAAGGTTGGAAACTATCTAGAGATAATGCTGTTATGTGTGAGCCGATAGATTGATAGGCGCCTTTAATACGACCGGTTAACTAGATACCGTTTTGGAGGGTCCCGAGTTCGATTCCCAGCTGGGATATGTAGAATACATACTGTGGTGTGTGTAAAACTTTTTGTGTCTGGGTGTTGCTAGTAGGCTATTGATAGATTTTTATATTCAGTCACATCAGCCATTGGAAGTCTACTGCTGGATATAGCCACCCGAGCAATGTAACTTTTACAACGGAGATGCTGCTGCCCATCGCCGCCCAGTGCATTTGAGCTACACTGTTTCCGATTACCGTCACTTCTACTGCTGTTCTGGGGAAGTATTTGGTGGATATTTCATACATAGCCAGTTGTGACCGCTGTGTTTTTTAACCATTTAGTAGATTTTGTATAAAAGTGGAACAAACATACACGCAAACTATCGATCTAGATTGTGTGATTTGTTGGTGTAAACTCGTTCTACACCAAAGTTTCCGTGTTCGATTCTCGGATAGGAACCTGTAACCCCGAATATTCCATAACCTTTGTGTGTGAAAAATCCTAATTTTTTTTACACACTATCGTTTTACTTCAAATCTTAAGTAACATTAATCTGATACCGAAAAACTGGTGTTATACTTATTTAATAGTTCTTGTTTTCCCTGCCAATAAAGTGCCCCAAATATCTCTGCCCGGAACCCAGAGGACCCGCATTTGGTCTGAGTGATGATCATTGATTGCCTCCGTCAATTGAACACATGAAGCATTCCCTTAATTCGGAAAAGGTCACGAAACTCAGAAGAAATTACCCTCCAAACTAACTCATATCATAATTGCCAAATTTTTATAATGTATGTTTGTAACACTATCACGCGAAAATTACTGTATAGATTTGGCTAAATCTCTACAGGGATATAAAACATACATCAGAATAATGCATAGACTATTTTTTTTAATCGTGTAATATTTTCGCCTTTAATTTTGATTATAGTTGTTGGGAGTGACTTAAGAAAACTGCGTATGCAGTTCAGTGTTATGGCTATCTAAGTATCATCACCACTTGACATTGTATTATACCACCTGATAGCTAAACGATCAAGCAGTCATTCCTCAAGCAGACATCTCTCGTAAATCGAAGAATTTTTAGTAATCCAAAACGAAAAATTTCCTGATACTTATCCTTAACAGAACTTCGCGAAAGCCAAGCTATCAAAACAAACTACTAAATTTAAACACACCAATACATCACGCCATCTATCTGGTAGAGCGTAAAACAGGTGCGAGCGCAAACAAAACAACCAAACTATACCCTATAATGTAAAAAATAAAGCATCAATTACAACAGCAATATTGGGCACTTGCACCTTCGACGCGATATAAATGAAAACAGTATCTATTTCACTCACACGTACTCCGCGCCAGTGCATTCGTCTCTTTCTAATTATACACGTCAATGATACACACTGTTTCCATTACACTATTCATTACTGCACTATCCCGACTTTCTCCAGTTCACATGCCCAAAAACTCCTCGAGGAGTTCCAGAAAAATAAGCTGTCAAATAATAATAAGGAGAGAAATAATAAAGCGGGAAAAGTAAAATGGAGTCGGAAGAAGCGCAGTCAATTTATTCGAAGATTCGTTACAATTCCCGATTTTTATCTGACATCCCGAATGAATGCCGCTGAAGACGGATCGGGATACGTAACGCCGGCAAAAACTCTCACACAGAAAGAGAGGTATCGAAGAAATCGATTCCGTACCCAACTGGCAAGGCCCCGGCCGGCGAGAGAGCGCGCGCGATCCCGTCTTTACGACGTGTGAAAGAGATAAAACAATTCCTTATGTCGCTATTCTTAAGTCGTTTGCGCGTTCGAAATGGCACTTTACTCGCAGTCATTAAGGTCGCAGTTTCATTGTTGTGATTGCGTATTGACGATTGTGGCGTATCGTAATGGAATGTTATAACTTCATTTGGCGGTATTCGTGATTAGATCCTTGTTCAGTAAAAAATAAGGTCGTTATTCGTGCGTGCGGGAAGAGGTGAGTGACGGCTTGGAAGCGAGTCGGCGGTTGCCATGACGACGGGTGCGTTGGAATGCCCGCGCAGGCGGCCAGGGTTGCCCGCTCCCGCCAACTTACCCTGAATTGTTAATTATTAAAAATATTAAATTAACGTCGCATTAATGGTAACGATTCAATATAGGAGATTATTTAAACATCCTTATTTCCGCAATAGACATTTTACGTTTATTTTATTTGTATATTAAACCCGACATGGCGCATTAATGTTGTAGTATCAGGATGTTGTTTGCATTATGGTAATTAAATGTTGTATATTTTATTTCACCAATTCAGTTTAACGAGACGTAAGCAATATTATTTGCTATGGATAATCTACTACGTACAGTACGGTTATTAAAGTTTTTTTTTATTAGACTAGGTCGACAAACTAGCAAAAAGTCCGCGGGATGGTTAGCGTTAACGCAGCCTATAGACGGCTGTAATTTTACAAGAATTGCAGTAATGCGTTGCCAGGCTTGTGACTTGGAAGATATTATGTCACATTTCCAGTAATCTCACTGCCTCTCTGACCCTTCAAACTGGAACACAGCAATGCTTTGGCGGTGGAAACCAGTGAGAATGAGGTACCAATCCAAACGACCTTTTGTATTAGTTCTCATGTAGATTGATTCATATTAGAACCCTTTAATGTTTGACTAGAGGTGCGATGGTTTGGACATGTAGAAAGGATGGCGAACATACCTTTACTAGGTAGAAGAGGTATTTAGACGGGCCAGGTCCAAAGTTCCCGGAAACGAGTATGAAAGGACTGATGCGATTAAAGGAAGCGAGTACATTCACAATTCATAGTGTCCGCCTACCCTGATGGGACACAGGCGTGATGTATGTAAGTAGTGTTCTAACCTTTGAGGAGGCAACATCTGTATGATGTTGATGTTCCAAATTTGAAATCCGCGTTCCAAATTAGTTGGAGCGAGAAGGAGTTACCCGTAGGAGCGGGACGGCACTAAATTGCTCAATTTGTGCTGCGCTTATGATGCGACTTTTTTCAAAAATCCAATGAGATCGATCGCTCGCCATGTCCGCAAATTAGAACGGGCATCGGGACCGGGTCGTGAGGAATTAACTCTTATCTCTTGCACCGTTGGGTTTGTTATTACTTGCCCGGCATTTAAATTAAATAAAACAGCTAATGCAAAGATCTGTTCTCATTAAATTTTAGTTAATTAACTTGAAGAAGAACTATTTTTTATAAATATACATATAATCTATAAGAGGATATAAGTAGCTACTTCCATCTTCTTTAATTAATTAAATCCTTCCCATTAAATTGTTATGTGCCAGAAAATTACTTACAGTTTCATACTTTCATATTGAATCGTCTTATTCAGTAAACCGATGTTGATAAAATTCGGCACGCAGATAGATGTAGCCGTGGGAAAGAGCGTACGCTACATTTTATTCTGGATAAGTTCCTGCGGGACACGATATGTTGAAATACATGCGGCTCACCCATTAAGCTTCAAAATATGACAAACATACATACATTTCTATATATGTACGATATAAAAAAAATGTATAGAAGATGGTTTTGGTGGTTATAGAGTGACCTCTGATTCAATATCCAGGCGAGATATGTTCAAGAATATTAATTAGAATCTTCTTTCGAAGTATAGGTACTATGAATAAACAAAATATAAACAATTTATTATAAAAAAAAATATGCCTTATAATCACGCATCTTGTAACCACAACCCCGATCTTACGAATAAGACAGTTAGTATACAGTAAATGGCACACAGTATACAGTATTTGTATACACAAAAGCGGAATCCGTCAGTGCACGAGCGCCCGCTTTCCGCTTGACCCTCTGAGAGCGAGCGGCGGGGTCACGCGGCGGAATCTAGGCGGCTTCATTACGTGCATCGCGAATAGATGAGATTGCGAATTCTGAAACCAGTTTTTCTCCGGCTAAATTACACTCGACTCTTGAACAATTTAAATAACAACCCGCGATATGTCGTGTTAAAAGTTTATTTCGTAATTTGTTGTTTTGTTACCCGAACGTGTTGTTTGCGGTAATTTTATTTGTTGATTCGATTCGGCCAAACTTTTTTGAGTTTGGCAACATCATTCAATATTTAACCATTTTTTTTTATAATTAAAGCACTGTTTTAACGACTTTTGAACGCAGTTTCTTGAGAGCGGTTGCCGCGAGGTCACCTAAATGTTGACTTAAAAATGGAAAATGTTGAATAAAGAGTAGAGTTTGAAAGTCGTAAAAAGTATTGTTTTTTTTTTTAGTTAATACTTGCCTTTTAGTTAAATGAAAGCCTTTTTACGGACCCGATGGCTCATTTGTTTGTGTTTGTGCGTAGTTGTGGATTCACTTCCCTCTCCGGCCAAATATTCCTATGATGAAATTTTGTGTTATTTCTGTGTCTGAATGTAGTAAGTAGTCATATATATTTAAGTATTCCATTTTCGATTTCTTTATGTGTTATATCCTTAATAAAAGTGGTTTGAACGGCTTATCACGGAGTCTGTTTAATTATCTAAGTTTGAATTATCTTTTTAATATCCCAATGTTACGAACAAGGTGTTCGGGTTCAAACAGTTTGATGGTTTCTTAAGGACTACATATGCAGCCAGAACTAAAAAAGCTTATTGTACCCTCCAAAGATTCAAGTTTGTTATGATACATTTTAGGTCACCCATCTAAACACTAACCGTTGACAATATTCCTTAACTTCGACGATCGCTATGAATTACTCTGCTATGTATATTATTATTTGCCCATTGTTTGCTGTACAAGTCTGTTTTTTACTTTTGTCTTTATGCAAGTAATGGAATGGTTATAATTTTACTAGCTTCCCGGCCGGGAATCAACAATATTTTCCCACGTTATTCCATCAAGTTCAGGCTATTCGCGTGATAAACTTTAATATCTGTTTCGACAATAAACAGATAGACACACGTCCTACATTTTTAGTATGTAAATATATGTTAGAAATTATAGCAAAAGTCAAAAACTAAGTTATAATTGAAGTTTGAATTAATCAAACGTAATCTACCTATATATTACAATGAAACACGGGGAAGAATAACCCTCAATTTAGCCAGCTTCGTTCATGAAAATACTTGTCATTAACATTTTTAGGTATTCTTCGATACTGAGATCCGATATTACGCCTACTTCCGTCATCTATACCATCACCACCATCCAATAGATTATCACATATGATGGTAGAGCATGGTAAATACAGAAATGAGATATTTAATCTTCAATTATTTTTGTTCACCACAAAGTTCGCAAACAAGCTTGCGGCTTGCTAGTTACCACAGCCTATAGACGTTTACAACACCGAGGCATTATTCACTCGTTGCCGACCCCGTAAAAACCTCTTTTACTCCCTTTTTAAAGAACCCCATTCGTCCTCTGGTAATACCTTGTTTGTCTTACAGTTATTAGAAGCAGTATCGTGAACTGCATTAAGATCAGTACAAGAATAGGACGCAATATCTTTATCCTGGAATGAATTAAAAGATAATCTAACGCCTCTTTATTGATAATGCACCTCTGGTCTCATCACAGCTATCTACTCATAAAACCGAGTCGCCGCATTTCAATAAACGGAAGTATACTAAGCAAGTATGTTGCCGCAGTAAAAAATAACTCGTAAAACTGGCAATATTAATAACGAGTATCAATTTCGGTGACATCTCCGCTCGACGCAGCGAGATACTGTTGCGTCTCGCTCGCTCTGAGCCTATTAATGTGAAGTCTTCTTAATTTTTTAAACTTGTTTTCTGGTGGTCGTGCGTGAGAATGCAATTTGTAGCCGCCCGCCGCGACCTCTGACCCTCGCCGATTATATGCTAATACCCGAATAACTCTCCTTTAAGTGCCCATGCTCGATGCGCAACTCTCGCGACCTGCACCACGCGAGATACTCATCACGCTTGTAGAACAACAGCTGAGTGATAGATCTAACCGCGTTTCGGCCACTAGCTGGCGTGGATAGCCTACTGTCGGAGATTGCACGCCCACGTCTTCATTAAAAGCGTATGGCTTATCGCTAAAATCGATCTCGTTACGAACAATGAAACGCGTCGAAACAAAAACCGGCCGACCGGTAAACGAATACGAGAAACGTAATCAGGGCGAACGTCGCACTGAATAAAATAAAACCTCAATCAAAAATCTAAAGGCATTCGGTATCATAACCGGAGCGGCGCGTCGACCGTCGACCGTCGACCGTCGACCGGCCGCCACATGAGAACACGCTCCGTGTGGGTTACACGGCCGCGACGGAAAAAAAACAAAAGTATAATAATGTAACGCACTAAGTATCCGTCTTAAAAATACGCCTCGATCTGTGCGCGCGTCGCGGCATTAACGCACCGGCGGCCGCCCGCCGCAGGAAATGGGACCCAGTGCACGGCGATTAGGGTCGAGAGTGCCAGGAGGGCCGCGCGGCAGGCTCGGCTGGAGGGCCGGGGCGCGCGGGCGGCGGCGGGCGCGCGGGCGGGGGGCCGCGTGATGGATGGCCCAATCAGGCGGCGCGGCGGTGCGGCCGCGCTAATCGAGCAGTGCGCCCCGAGAGCCAGACGCACACTGGCGCACACCGCCGCACACCAGTCCCGCCGCACACCAGTCCCGCCGATGCCGGCGATTACACGTAAAAGCGCAACGAGAACCTTTTCGGAGATAATACACATTACCGCCCCGAGCGACTGTCCGGTGGAAATCGATGAAAAACTCGGGCCGAGCGATGAGTTACGTATGTACCTACGCGGCGAGCGCGCCGATCGATGCCCGCCAACTGTTGTAAACAACCGTATGAGAGGGAAAAAGCGCTATTAGCGGCCACGTGACTAATTTCGGGAGCTGTCACGGGCAGAGCCCGCGCGCGGCCGCTCGCCCTCCGCGCGGCGGGACACGCTCTCGGCGTGGCGCACGCTCTCGCCCGGCACCTGCACCCAAATACGGGGACAATTAATTGAACCCCGAAGGGATCTTTATAAATCAACGGACATCACATTTTATCCTTAAGAGACCATCGCCACTAATCCCGACAGAATTGAAACGAATCTAATGAAACGGGAATACGTAAAAAAACAACGACGAAGATACACTACGATCGCTTCTACTTTTTTCCGTCGCTCGCTCCCGAGGCGTATTTTTTACCGAGCGCGGGCTTGTGTTTCTTTTGGTGCCTTTTCATAAATATTTTAAAATCGGATTCAGTCGGGGACAGGCGAGTCGAATGGATTAGGATTTAGATATTTTCGGGCCGCGTAATTTATGCCCCCCCCCCTGCCCCCTTTGTTGAGATATGAATAATGAGAGAGAGAGATATATAAATCATTCGTCCGATATCAGCGACTTGCGCCCGCCCGACATTTGCCTTAATAGTTTCCGCTTTATTTGGCGTGTATCTTTATGATATTTGCTCAAACACTCATTCAATTGCCCGCCATAGTGACGCGCCAATTATTGACACATTTGACCTGTCAATAAACTGTTGTTATCACATCGGAACAAAATGGTCAAAACAAAAAGATAGGAACCAACTATTGTATCGTGTCTGCGAACATGGTCGTTTGATCTCTAATCTTAAGTAGAGTAAAATTTAAATGTCCTAATCCGACATAAATTTAATCCAATTGAAAGAAGCGTAAGTCATTTAAATTCCGATAGAAATGATCCGGCCATAATGCACCAGCAGATATTCCAGATATGCGTTCCGTTTAAAAAGCTCTTAACAAAATTATTAAAGTCTCACAAAAAAGGGTCTTGCCAATGATTTACCGACGTCAGTTCTGACAGCTCGTAGTTTTGTTTGACCGAAATTATAGTAATTTTATAAAATACCCATCTACTTGTAATAAACGATTTGAAAAACCTTTTGATGGGTACTTTGTAATAGACGAAATATGTCAGGAATCCAGTTAATAGTGCGGAATTGGAGACTTGGACAAGTTTCTACGGTAGCCATGATACAACGTCTTTAATGAATATGGTACTAGCACTTAGTTTGTGATTAGGACAAAATATGATACTATTATAAAAAAAAATACGAACATGTTATAATCAAGTTGACTTTATGAACAATTATTCTATTATAAAGTTTTTGCCTATTTGTATAACAACCAAACGAATTTTGATGATTAAGAAAAGAACTTCGAAATCATAAAAGTAACTTTTCCCCATAGAATATCCAAGTTTACGCGAAGGAAGTCACTGGTAAAGCTAGTTATATTTCCTAATTGCGAAGTACTAAACATGTATTGCAAAAAGTTTTTTTTTTTATATTGCAAAAGAATGTCACAACCGAAATTCCCAAACCTTTATGGATAAGAATAAATAATCGCGCCAACAACGTAGAAGTCATAAAAATAGCAAATGATGTTTCAGATGCGGCCGGACAATGTCAGCATTATTATTATTTATTATAATCACTTCAGCATCAGCCGAACACCGCCGCCCTTCCCGCCAATAACTTTTTGCCAAACAATATTTTTGCATCAAAATAAAGACAGCTTTTTATTCATAAATGGCCATTTGGAACGTTCAAAAATAATAATGAGGGAGTTATAAAAATTGCGAATTTATATGGGGGCCGACCTCGGCTCCGTGTGCCGAGGACTGCTCTTTAAATAAACTTTGAAAATGAAAACGATGTCCCAGCACGGGGCACAATAAAACCGGGGATTCGCCAAGATTAAAATTGTAAGTCAAGTTATTTTTGACATGCGTCTTATTGCTTTTTCGATACGGCCATGTTTTTGTTGTTTTTTCTTTTCGATTCCACGCAAGGCGCAAGGAACGTAATCCGCGGTCGGTCCACCAAAAAAATGCGTGTTGCACACAACTCGCATAATTAAGAGAGTAAGCCACTTAAAGTGATATTTTCATATTTTATACGATCTGTCAAAGCAATCTCTGTTTTGAAATAAGGCAGAAGTTGGTGTTTGAAAACGGTTTTTTTATATTATGACGTCAGCAAACAAGTATATGATCCGTTTGATGATAACCGTAGTCTATAGACTCTCGTGTCATCACAAAGATATCACACATGTCTATGTCACATTTACCCAGTAATTTCACTGCCTCTCTCACCCCCCTAACAACAACGCGAATACTGCTATTTGGCGGTAGAAATAGGTGGGAGTGAGGTACCAATGTAGACGACTTGTATGAGGTCCACCTTATGGTAAATGTAAAAATCACAATGCAAAAATTTAAAAAAAAAATGTAAAATTTAACGACATTAATTTGAAACATATAAAAACAACGCATCAACTGCTATTATATTAACACAGATGCTATAAGTGCACACAAAAAATAGTTGCCATAACTCCGCAGCGGCGTCTCCCATCGTTCGCAATATATTGAGCTACACTGCCGCGATCGCCATTACGCCAGATTACTCTAATGTTACGTGCCGGTGATTTGAAATAATCACGCAGATTACAGCTACGTATCCGCCATTGTCGTTTTAATCAATAGTTAGTTGATGTCCCGGCATATGGCTGAATGTTATGGGCAACATCGTTCGTGGTTTATAAGCCAAGATGGCGGATCATTCTCTGTGGCGTTTTGCCTCCGGAAAGTTAATTTTGAATTGTATTTTGATTGGAGTATTTGGCAATTAAATATGTCTAAAAAGATTCAGACATTTGCAATTATTTTTTAATATTGGCGGTAATTTGGTTAAACAAGAGACGATGACAGTAAAGAGTTTAGTGTTGTAGCTACATAACTATTATCTAGATCTGACATTGAGTTATACAAATCGAAAGTTAAAAGATTAACGGGTCATTCCTCAAAGATGCGTCGATGTGTTCACGAAAAAAGTATATGGTTCTTCTGTGTCAAATACTTCAATATCTATTATTATCAGACTAATTTAACCTGTATGTAATTATGTTTCACCTATAAAGTGATAACTCCTAAGACTTCAAATGAAAACTGCGGGAACTCATTTCTAAGCCTTTACTCGTAATAAGCTAACAGACAAATTGATATAAATTACCATGTAGTTTTATTACTTATAAGTTTTTTTTTATTGCTAAATATGAAACAATCACGCAAAAACCTAACTCAAGCGGAGCAGCCATTACGGATGCAAAACATCCGCATTAAAACACAAGCGTCAATTTGGACACACAAGAAATTATACTTGAAGGTAGCCGCATGTCACCGTGACGTTGACAGAACACGACTAACTGTCACCGCGGACAGGCAAAAACATTCCACTCGGACAGCCATCAACTCTACATATTACTATGGCGGTTTTATTGGACAGGCAGTTGTTGGAGTGACCGCACGCATCTGCGGTACGCCTTTACTAGTTAACGAGTGGGAAAAAAAGTGCAAAGTAAAACGAGCTAACGAGATCTAGCTAATACTTTAAAACGTTGCGGTCGATGCTGTAACCGCAAAGCGTTTTGTCCTCGCCCGAGCACTTGGGCAGTTCAGGCTGTACCCGGGTACTCTATGGGACCTCACTCTCACCTATTTCCACTGGCAAGCAGCAGTGGTTTGTTTCAGTCTGATAACAGAGAGAGAGAGACAGAGATATTACTGGGAACTGAGAAAGAGATATCTTCAAGTCATAAGATTGGCGAAAGGCGTAGAAATTCGGAGGCTAACAGGTTCAATGGTTTATAAATATAACTGGCCAAAATATATGTTCCATGGGGAATCGGCAGATGGCGGTATCTATCGGAAACTGTTTAGCTTAATTGGAACAGGGCTGGGATGGGCAGCGGCATATCATATTATGTTCTGCGTTTAGCTGCTATGATGATGATAAATATGAATGATTGTACTTTATGATGACCTTATCATCATATCAGTCGTAGGACGTCCACCACTGGATAAGTCCTAGTTCAGGACTGGCATCTACCCGCCCTGTTGCATCCGACCTGCGCTATTCCAGATGAATATATATCGCCTGTGCGTATACCTTACCTTACTGTAACTTACGACACCTGATACAGAGGGATACTGTTCAACTCTGCCAGTACCTCCCGGAAGGTACCTTACAAGAGGGGTCTCTGATTGTTCTTTTATTATAGATTCAGCGGACTATTTGAATGATAGAATATGTCTTCTAAGAAGTCTAGTCGATGCTAACTGGAATTGGGTCATTTGACCCAATTCCAATGTTGAGTCCAGTTATAATTTAATATATTTTTTTAATTGATAAGAGCTTATAATTATGTATTTGAAGATATGGAAAAGCAGTTCGGCATTGTAGAGTTTTAATGATTTTCTGGTTATTTTAAAAGCGTGCTCGGGATGAGGATTCCGAATCGATTCCGCCTGCCCGGTCCCGCTATCCGCCGGTAGATGGCGTTGTACCTGAAGCCCATTACTAAATTATACAAATGTCTTACGCCGTGGCGTACCCTAAACAATAATATGACTGTTTATTCAGCATTCCATATTCCGAGTGCTGTAATTGAACATCGTATGCAAATGCGGCGCGCGTTCGCCATCTCTTTAATATTTATGGCGGCCTGGTACCTGCGCAGGTGGAGAGCGTGCCCTATATCGCTTATTGTTTACATTTTACATCTCGTTTTAATATATATTATTCTTCATGCCCGCCTTATTATTTCATAATCGCGAGGAAATGAAAATATGCGGCGCACCTTTCCCCTCGCCGGAGTTGCGGTGGCGAACTTCTTGCTTGTCTATGCTAAAATTTATTAACGACACGGCTTCTTCACCGTAATTCTTCGCGAATAGTCAACGTCGCGTCTTATGGCAGCTGGTGCTCATATTTTAAATGGAATATACAAAACCAAATACATAAGACGCAGACAGACAGAAAAACGCGCCCTCGGACTTACTAACATTAATATTAGACAGGGTAAACTTCCCTAGACACGTTTAGAAACAGAAAGAGATCATGCCACGAACGCTTCTAATAAACATAAGCTTTTTCCGAAAACTTTCTAATCCTGAACACGGAAACTAAAATAACCGTTACCTATCCCACACGAGTCCCGACATTGTAGGCAAGTCTGTTTGTACATCACTTGACGGCCATAAATCTCTACGATTCCACATAAATTTACATCTTAACCGTGGACGGGCGACACTCGAGGACATTTACCGCCATAAAATTAGAACAAAAGAGTCACCCAATCAAAACACCGCTCCAGGCGAAAATAAATTACAGCACACAAAATTGGACGCATTTAAATTATCAATAGTTTAACTGGTAATGATGTTTCAAATTAAAAATGGGTGATTAAAATTTTAACTAGCAACATTGGCCGGCCGGCCGCCGGTGTCGCCTGGAGCTAGAGATAAACAAAATGTGTTCTGTATTCAAATTCGAAATGTTTGATGCTTTTTAATATGAGTGGCCGAATGCGCGGGCTTTCGTTTAAAAATGGAATCCAAATCGGACATTGAAGTGTTTAAAAAAAAATGGACACAAACTCCTTCATACAAAAAAATTTGAATTTAGAATCGTCCGGAACAAACTTCTTTGTGTAAAAAATGTCGAATTTCGAATTTAGAAAGCGTTCGGAAACCGCGCCGGTTGCCAAAGTGCTGACGTTCAATTAGCGATACAAAAGTGCAGAGAAGCGCACGGGTCGCGTCGATGCGCGCCGGTGCGGTATCGGTGGCCGTAATTAAAAATAAACGCTGCGCCGTCGGTGTTTACATTTCCCAAAAGCTCCCGTGTAGGGTTACCGCGTCACGCGAAAAATGCGCTCTAGTGTATCTTTGGTCTTAAAAGGTCTTAAGTTTTAAAATTGTTATAATCCCAACGTTTTATATAGCTTAGGGATTTCTCTTTGACATATAACATTAAAATAGGACTGCTTCGCTGCAGCTTCGTGATACAGCTGCCCATCCCCGCCCTGATATGCGGCCATATGTCGGTTTACAACATGACAAGTATTTTTTTTAGGTGTATCTTGATATGCCTAGATTGCATCTGATTCATGATGTAGGCCAAGTGATTTCCAATAGGATTGATCGTCAGAACATCTGTCCACCTTGCCGGTACGTGGTCTTCATTCCAGAATCCATAGGTTCTGCGTGTGTGCCCTGCCCACTGCCACTTCAACTTGCTAATGTTGGTAACTTTGGCTCTTTTACGGATCTCCTCATATCTGACTCCGAGTGTAGACTATCTGATTGTCTTTATTGTTATAAATAATGAAGGAATCTTACAAATCAGACAATCAAATGGCGGCACCATTGCACTCATTGGAGGCGTGTGCACAAATTAATTAATGCCTGGAATAGACAATTACGGAAATGGTTACTGGTTCGTAGTACAAATATTGTATGTTATTGTTGTAGCGTTAATATTGGTCAGTTTCAATTAACGTCAAGTGTTTGGTATGTGACGACGTTTTGGTTTCAGATATTCACTTGGTCTCATTACTGTTTTTAGTACATCTCATAATAAAAAAAATGATGACAACATCTCACACATTGACCCGACTCCCGGAAATCACACATACACTACATAAATACATATATTTAACACCCAGACACAGAACAATTATCATCATGTAAATATTTGTCCCGGGTGGGGATCGAACCCACGACCTTTAGGGCACACGACACGATCACTACCATCTGCCATATTCATAACCTGACTAGAAATTACTTCACCATGATATCAGCGCTGCTCTGCAGTTCCTAAAAATATAATTTGCACTTTCACAAACACAAAAGTGTTTATCATTAATCTGGGTAATTATTATAGGAATGGACGAGAACGATTCCTTCATAATTGCCACGATTATCGGCTCGCATGGATAATCGCCTCGCGAATTATCGAATAAGCTTGCGAATAGCAACACTATGTCGACATTAAAAAGATTACTGGTTTTGATGTTGTCTGTGGTAGTTGTTTTTTTTTAATTAAAAAGAAATGTTTAATTGAAATTATACCATACGAAACAACTTTACAATATTTGCATTTAGATTTCTCCCCATTTATCTACCGAGATGGGTTCGTTTTAATGACATAACAGATGAATTACTTTCGCATTTGTAATATTAGAAAATTACAGTTTTATTTATTTACTAGCTGTGCCTGCGGCTTTGTCCGCGTGGAATACTGACTTTGTATAGAAACGTTCCTCGATAAATGGGCTATCCAATGATAAGAGAATTTTTCGAATCGGACCAACGGTTCCTGAGATAAGCGCGTTCAAACAAATAATCTATTCAGCTTTATAATATTAATATAGATTTATTGTATTGGGCACATAACGGGAAAACAACTCAAGAAAACTTACTTTTAAAATGTATGGGGTCTTGGCAAGTTGTGACTCCACAAAGATGTTCGCACAACTAGTAATTCCTAAATTAACAAATCTATATATTAACAATAAATACATAACTTTCAAATAATCTATACTAATATTATAAAACTGAGGACTTTGCTTGTTTGTTTAAACGCGCTTATCTCAGGAACTTCTGGTCCAACCCGAAAAATTATTTCAGCGTTGGATTGGACTAAAGCACAAATGATGTAAGGTTTGTTCAACAACTGCATCTTAACAGCCATTCGTAGTCCACAGCTGGACATAGACAAAAAAGGGGAATTGCTGCCCATAATTGCTGCGATGAGTAAGCGTGTTGGCTATCACAGAGCGCAGCTTTCGCGACGGGGATGCTGCTGCCCATCCCCACCTTATGCATTTGAGCTACACTCTCGGATGGGTATACCGCCATCTGTCGGTTCTGGTACCTTAGTCATCTTACACGACACCAGGTACAGTGGGAGGTATTATTCTATTCTGCCGGTACCTCACGGCCAACTTATCGCGGGTGAAACCCCGCGCTCTGTTAGTTTTATATATTTGAGTAAATGGCAACTAAAATAATTTTAAATCTAGTAAACATTTTACAAGTTACATCCAGATAGACATTATACGGATAGTCAAACCAATAATTGAGGAGTTTATAAGGAGGCGTATGGCACCGGCATAGTAGAATAGTACTTCCCCTTGTTGACGTACCGGAACCGATAGATGGCGGTATATCTACTCGAAACAGCATAGCTCAAATACAACAGGGTGGGAATAGGTAGCTGTATAATAATTGAGCAATCGTATCGATAGAACAGATAAGCGCATAATTCCTCCTTTCTGGGGAAGGTCGATGACCAGAAAGCTCAGTTCTAAAAAAGGGCATATTATGAAGGTTTTTGAGTTCAAAACAGTTTGTAATTAATAAAGAAGGCAGAAGAGAAGGCAATAACATCAGCCCTATTCAGCCTGTCTGAATAGCGACACCGTCACCGCGCAAGCGCGTGTCGTGACGTCACGCGGCGTCTCGACGCCCGCGCAAGATGGATGCGCGCGGAAACGCGCGACACGGCAAACGCGCGCGAACATTTGACGTTTTACTTTTTTTTTATTGCGGTTTACGGCTTCGGAGTTTATGGTTTTCAGTTGGGTTTAGCAAAATGGGCGTCCAGAAATTAAGTGCGCTGTCTTGACAATCATTATTTATTTTTACAATGTTCCAGTGTTCATGTAATTTTTGTTAATGTTACGAAAAGCTTATATTTTTTTTAAACACGCGTCTATATCTTTACTTCGTATGGATTACTAAAAAAATATTTATTTATTTTATGAAATCAAAATTATTATTTTGATCATATCAGCTGTTGGACGTCAACCATGGCCACGCTCTGATTATCTTTGGGATACCATGTTGGGTGGAACACCCACCCATTTGTCAGTTGCGGGTACTGTTCATGAGGTAGACCTCATACAGAAGGTCGTTGGTACCTCACTCTCACCTCTTTCTACGAAATAGCAGTGTTCGCATTGCTGTGTTCGTATTGTGTGTGATAGGTGACATTGTATTTACTGGATAATGTGGCATAATATCCTGAAGTTATGAGTTTGGCAACGCGTCAGTGATATCCTTGTGATATTATGAATGTCTTTAGGCTGCAGTGACGCTTACTATCACGCGGACTGTATGCTTGCTTGTCGATCTGGTCTAATAAAACAACCTTCCCGATACCCAACTTGTATTTTCTTATTTCGTTTATAAATAAAAGAGAAATGCCAGACAAGTACAAATCGATCTATCGATCCTGAACTAAAACCGGGACCTTCGGCATCGTGCGCCACTGTCCCCGGGAGCACTTGTGAAAAATCACTCAGCGGGCCAGCGAACGTAAACCAAAATGTCGGTCCAGCGAGCACTTGAACGATGCGTCTAACACTAACAAACAGACGGAATTAGCCGCTCGCAGCGCCACCTACGTGCGTACTATATTTAATTTCGCGTGTGCCGCAACATGCGTTAGGCATAATGAGACGGGCGGCGGGTCGAGACTTAGCTTTTTGTCAAATGTAGGTGGGCTGACCGTTTGTGTCGAATACACATTGGTGAATACTGGTATATTTTCTTGGCCGGCACAGAGCAAATATCTTTACTTGACATTATAAAGGTGAAGAGTTTGTTTGTTTGTTTGAACGCGGTTATCTCAAGAGCCACTGATCTGATCTGTAAACTTTTTAAGCGTTGGTAAGTCTATTTATCGGAAAAGGCTATAGGTTATATTGAATTTTCTAAAAGTTATGGATCTGTTTTGAAATAAATAAGTCCTGAAAGTCACTTTGCCATAGTTTGTATACGATTTTTTAAAGCAACCTAAAGCTCCTGTAAGTCTTCATTTATATGTATCTTTATAAGTCGAATATCATTTACGATAACTAAGTTTTACAATCCTTAACAGGGTCGCTCATAAATGAGCAACCTCGTCCTCTATCCCGTTGGCGCTAGAATGGACGTCCAGCACCTCTTACATCAATTCTTTTTTTATTTTCCTTTTCAATTTAATTACATTCCACTTTCAATCAAATTAGTCAGTAATTATATCATGAGATATTGATGAATCCTGGATATACAGAAGAATCCTATGAAGCTCCAGGTATCCGCAATCAACTCGATCTCCCACCCCCTCTCATTAAAAGTCATGCACACCCAGATTCAGCATAAAAATGGCGCAATAATTAAATATATAAGTCTTAATTAAACCGGCCCAAGTACCAGGAAAGCATAATGCGCGAGCAATTACACCAGCTTACGAACGCTCTTATTTACGGACATAAGACGCGCACCAAAAACGCGTCGACATCAATCCCGCGTTAATCCTCGGATTATTTGCGAAATGAGCAAAACTGCATTTAACGAGGCGACGCGCGCATGCGGTTATTTTAGTACGAATAAATAATTGCGAATACCTCGCCGTTTATGACGCCCGCCCTCCGACTGGAATATTTGCCGTGCATCTGATTTATCCCGCGTCTTCTGGCAACACTGACTTCTCTATCGTAAACAGGCCGCTTTATTGCCCGGCCCGGCGACCAGCTAACGACCGGCGACCACTCAATTAGACCAACTCCGATTTCAGATGTAATAGTCGGTGACAGGGACCCGATCCGTCCGCGCGACGCTCGCCTGCGACGAATGCGCGCCAAAACTTGGCAGCCATCTTTGACTTTTCGGGGACGCTAACGATTTCCCTCCCTAACTGACGCGCCAAATTCTCGTTTCCCGGAGGTACAGCTAGTTCCGTCACGAAGACGCATCGCCTAGATTTATTCTTCAGTTTTTCACTAAGCATTACGCAGTACGCAGTCGTCCGATATTTCAAATAACAATTAGCTGCAACCTCCTTGAGGTTCGGAACTCCGCGGAACATTTTCTCGTCCAACGTCCTGACTGACAGATCGGCCGTTCCGTAATTGCAGTTCAATTCTCAAATTTAAATTTTCGAAAGACGCTCGCTGTATCCGGTGATCTAACTAACCGCTGGCGGCCATTTTACATTTCGTTAAATTGCCGTTAAAATTGTGAGTATGAGAGCGCGATTCCATCGGCGCGGGCTCGTATCGGATGATCAGCGCGAGGGCCGATGACATGGCGCGGTTTTTTGATAATATTCCCAGCGGACTTTTTGTTTTGGGTATTAATTTACGTGTTGAGATACGAGGATGATACTCGTCGGCTCGGCTTACGCGACGTGTAGCGCGTCGTTGTTTATTTCGGTCAGTCAGTGACGAGCTGTACTTGGTCAGTGCACCTCGCTCTCGGCTGACAACTTTTGTATTCCCCAAATGGATTCGCGTTCGTCATCGTGTAAATCCGAGTTATCTCTTAGTAAAGTGTTGTCTTTATTTTGAGTTGTTTTTTTGTCGCGCAAGTCTACCCACGCTCGCTCGAGACCAGGAGTGCATTAATCCAATCGCTGTGTGAGGCCTTCATATCTCGTATTTATGAACACTGCACCGGTCCTGGTCTCCGGGTATCTGCTGTAACTTTAAACCTACTCACTGTTGATTAATTTCCAACTGAAGTCTGTCTGTCACACGACGCTGTCATTATTTATTCCTTTGTTATTACTTTTTTCTTTCACCTTTACCTCTCTGGAAGATAATACTGAACACATTTATAAATAGCTTTGAGAGGGCGAACTGAGTTTCAAATTCATAATGGCGGATAGATTAAACCCTTCACGTGCAGCGAGTCGCGCGCCGGACCTAAAGGTCCATAAACAGGACATTACCTAATCCCCATTGAGATTCCTTCGCCGTTCCCGATTTATTTGCATTTAAATGAGGTCGCGGGCGGGAATCGAACCACGTCAGTACCGCCGCGGGCTGGCGGCCGTCATAATCGGCCCCCTGGTTGTGCCGTTTAACCCTATTTTAGGGATGGATGGGGACTCCAATCTGGATTTGTTGGATAACTAAACTAGGAGGAGATTAACTCCCTAATAAAACAATGGGGTTAACTCAAGTGTACAGGCAATTTTGCCTATTTAAATGTCTTTGCTATTGGAGTGACACGATGGTTTTAGTTTTAGTATGTTTGCCACCACCGCATTGCTATTAGGTACCTCTTTTATCCATTGGAACTCCAATGCTGGACATAGGCCTTCCCAAGAAAGGGAGAATTTTGCCCATAATTGCCGCTCTGCGTAAGCGTGTTGGCAATCGCAGGGCGTAACTTTCGCGAATTGGATGCTGCTGCTCATTCCCGCTCTGTTACATTTGAGTTACACTGTTTGGAATGGATATACCGGCATCTGTCGGTTGTGGTACCTCAATTGTCTACAACATCTGGTACCGGGGCAGGTACTATTCTACTCTGCCGGTACCACCGATACTAATAATATTAAATCCACAAGTAATCTCATACCTCACTCTGAGATAAGTCGCTTAAAGCACTTGTTTTACGGATATCAGACAACGGAGGAATCACAAAAAGAACATTTTAAACACAATTAATACAGAAGAGACATAATTTATCCTGTCTGGGGATCGAACCCACGACCGTTGTCGTGCAAGATAAGAACACTACCAAACGCGCCAACTGGCCCGCCAAAACACTTCAATGTACTACATTCATTTACATGTGCAATAACTTAGTTAAAAAAAAAACATATAATCTGAAACATCAGAAATAATCGAAAAAAACAAATTCGTGGGCAGATCTCAGAATTCGAGTCTCAGAGTCAAGGGGCAATAAAACGCTACCTATCTCGACCGTATCGGCAGAAACGAAACCCCGGGCAGACCCGGGCAATTTTAATGTATTCGATTTTTATCACCGCAGCGAGGGAGGGTTAGGAATATGCAAAATCCTGGCCCCGGGTGAATATTAAGCAATGTAATTTTGTATAATATCGCACAATTAAAATTTAAATTGAAATCAATGCCCGAGTGGGCGGGGTTGGGTGCTTTTTTAATGTTTTAACACTGCGCGTGACGTAGTTTGGCTTAGCCCTTCGTTGGTGTCTAAATAATTTCCTTTGCCCTACTTGAATAATTGTCAAATATTTCGATTCTCATCTAACATGGCTTGTGTAATTAATGGAAGAATAAATGTAAATAAATAATTAAAAAAATATTGTAATATTTTACGATAATTTTCTTGACTTTGTTCAAGAGTTTTTTTTCTTATATCTCATCCCTCCTATCTATGTCGCTCCCTTACAGATCTCATAGAAAAAAATAATAAGCCAGATATTTCCACACGCGGACAAGTTTTCGGGATAAAAAGTAGCCTATATGTTATTCCGGACTCAATAATCTCTGTTTCAAATTACGTGCAGATCAGTTCAGCCTTCCCTGTGTGAAGGAGTAACAAACATCCATTGCTGGACATAGATCTCTCCAAAAGGGAATGTCGCCCATAACTTTTCAACAAGACTACGCTTGGCGACGGGGATGCTGCTGCCCATTCCTTAGTTACGATTTTCTTGGATATATGGATGGATATACCGCCATCTGTCGGTTCCAGTACCTCGTCTCTTAGGACACCTGGTACAGGGGGAGGTACTATGACTCTATGCATGGTATTTCACGGCACTTATATCGTTATATTATTTATAAACTAGATTTTGGAAGGCGTGATGGTGCAAATTGTAGTGATCTCGTGCACCAAGGGTTGTGGGATATTTACCAAGGACCAATATTGACATGATGTATTTTTTAGTCTTTTCTATGTCTGGATGTTAATGTGTATTTAAGTAGTATATTTGTATTTCCTCTATTGTCTGATGTCCGTAACACAAGTGCTTTAAGCGACTTATCTCGTAGTCAGGTCAACGTATGAGATGTTGCGAGAATCGGTTTGTTATTAGCTGTACCCGCGACTTCAGCCGCATTATTTTTAACGCGACCCGTTTACGCTTTTTCGAGCGTTTTTGCCACAGGTTTGATTGATGCGCCGCTTCTTGTAGCTTTCTTACATAAGCTATCTGCCAGTGAAAGTCCTGTCCAAATCGGTCTAGGTGTTCCAGAGATTAGCCAAAACAGACAGAAAAAAACTGTAAAAAAATATATATTTATGTGTTGCGTATATACATGTAGTAGAAAGCAATGTAGTAGATTATGATAATATTCCAACGGACACACCAATTTTATTTATATATATATAGATTCTTCTCGACTCTTCTCTTCTAGAACTTCTTCTAGAGCATACGTTTTCTTCTGTAATCGCAATTTAATTACAGAACATTAACTATTAGTCTAATATCACAAATTGACATACCCGCGTAAAGCGACTGTAACATCCCCACCAGATAGCAAAGTTAGGGCTCTCTTTATAGACCATTTGGAGGGCCCACTTGGCCCCGCGGTCTGCTAAAACGTTTAGGGACCATATCTGGATTTCGGTTAATTTTAGTGGTCATAAACTTGCCATATCGTTTTTACGGACGCTGGAAATGTCCGGAACGCTCTTTGATTCTCACACAATTGCTTTTAATTCTGTTTGAAATGTATGATGGGATATCTGTGTTGGCCTTGTGCGAAAATCGCCTGCGTTGGTAACTTAATCTCACCTATTTCTACTGCCAGCGGTGTTTCGGTAAAGGGTGAGAGAGGCAGTGAAATCATTGGATAGTGTGACATGATATCTTCAAGTCACAAAGTTGGCGATGCGCTAGTGATATCCTTGTGATGTTACTAGCATCTATAGTGACGAGTATTATCACTCGGACTGTTGGCTTGTGTGTCGACCAGGTCTAATAAACAGTTTGACAAGCCCGATGGCACATTTGGTGGAGTTCACCTTATGCGCCGGGTCGAGGGTTCGATCCCAACCCAACAAACATTTGTGTGATGATATACTACTGTGTTCTGTGATCGATGTACATCAACATTTGTTGTATAATAGCAGCCATTGGACGTCCACTGATGGACATGGGCCTCTCCAAGAAAGGGAGAATTTTCCCCCCATAGTTGGCGCTAGGAAAACGTGTTGGCAATCGCAGAGCGCAGTTTTCGTGACCGATGCTGCTGCCCATCTCCGCCCTGTGCCTTTGTCCTATACTGTTGTGTGAATATACCGCCATCTGTCAGTTCTGGTAACTTAGTCGCCTCTTACGACACCAGAAAGAGGTACTATTCTACTCTGCCGGTACCTCATGGCTTGTTTGAAGTGACTTATCTCGGATTCAGGTCAATTTATAGGGATGTTATGTGAATTGTTAATAAAAAATCGTGAAAGCACTCTTGTTACGGACATCAAACAGCAAAGGGGTTACAAATATAATACTTAAATTCATATTTAACACGCAAACACACAACAAACACAATTATAAATTTGTGTGTGGGCACCGAACCCGCGACCCTGACCGTACAACATAGGATCACAACAGTTAATTTATTAATTATCAAACCATTCACGCCGCACCATAATTATAATCAATTGAACCACTACAGCGAAGAGTAATGAACAGCGAAAATCTGATGCTGCCTGCGTGGTGGCTGAGGCGGCAGTTTCTATACGCTAATTAAACCGCGAAAATCACCCTCTCGTCTCGTTAGGCAGAGTCTGCGATTTGCACCCCGGGCGATTGTCATTAAATGCGTACACGAAGTTTCTAATGCTACCAAAATACGCGAACATTCTGTCGTGTACGAGTAATATTTATGTATTTATATTGCGTAATTGGTAGCTTATCATTATCATCATGTCAGCCATAAGACGTCCACTGCTGGTCATAGGCCTCCCCAAGTAATCTCCAATAGAACCGGTTGTATGCGGCCTGTGTCTATCGCGATCCTGCGGTTTTAGTCAGATCATCTAGTTCATCCATTTAATGGGTAGACTCCCTACGCTGCGCTTGCCGGTACCTGGTCTCCATTCCAAAACCTTACGACTCCGGCCATCGGTTCTGGGTACCAAATGTCCTGCCTGCTGCCACTTCAACTTACTAATCCGCCGGGCAATGTCGGTTTCTCCTCCGGATTCGTCGGCAGAGACTCCAAGCATTGCGACATTCTTACCTCGTTGAGCTGTTTTGAGTTGGCTTAGAAGGCCAATGATAAGAGACCACGTTTCTCTGCCATAGGTCATTGCTGGTAACACACATTGTTAGCTTAATTCTTTGGAAAGAAAAAGGTACGGGTTCAAGCCCTGTGAAAGAGAAATGTATTTTTTTATTCCTTTAAATGTGTATATAGTAAAATAAAATCCCTCGTCTGGTCTGTTTATACTAATATTATAAGAGAGTAATTCTGTCCGTTTGAAACGATTTTAAAACGAAACCTGTGAATGGATTTTGATGGAATTCGACTCGAACGACTCTAGAAAAGTATTTTTGCTACTTTCCGTTTGATTTTCTGTGACTTTTATTACGCTTACCATACAACAGGTATTATAAATACATTACTTAAACACGTATTTAACACCCAGACACAGAACAAACACAAATGTTCGTCACGTTAATATGTTCCTAGGTAAGGATCGAACCCTGGAGCACAAGCCCCATCATTTTGGGAATATATCTAAGTTTGAGTATTTCTTTATAATTGTTTCACAATATGACGGTTTCAATAAATTGCAGCATTGCAAATTTTAATGCGAAATTAAATACTAGAGTGCTTGCAGCACGGCCAACGATGTTTGTACTCAAACTTAACTTTCCCACGAAAACTTGAGTCACCCAATATTCTCGGTAGAGCTTTATGCAATCGAAGCCAGCTAGCTGACACCGACTTGATCACGCAAATGTACTAAGGTAAAATAGCACTTAACCGGCACGCAACAAGGCGCTCGCCCGCTGCAGTGATCCCGGGTCGGGTGCCAATTTTAATTAGCCCTCCCCGCCCCGCCGCCCCACCCCCCGCTCCCAGATAAGGGTGTTTGCAAATAGGAGGGACGCAAAGAAGCCAATCCATCAAATCGGCGAACATAACGACGCCGCGGTTGTCGCTGCTAGTGACGTCGAAAACTATAAATCGCAGCGGTTGTCGATGAAATGAGGCCTGCCCGTGTCGATATCGACATGTCGCGATTTATGGGCCGGCTCGTATTCAAATAACGGCATGTCTTATGACTTGGTTGACTAACGTGTCAGTCAACGGTCTGATGTTTATGTATATTGTGCGTGCGGATTTGTTTGTTTGCCTTTGAAGGAGATAGGAAGCTGCGCTTTTGTCTATTGCTTACTTGATTCCGCTAGAAAGGTAGAGCTTCTACAAAAGTCGCATGCATTGGTACCTTACTTTATTTCTACCGCCGAATATCAGTGTTCGCATTGTCGTGTTCCGGTAAGAAGGGTGAGAGAGACAGTGAAATTACTAACACAGGGTTGGCGACACACTAGTGATATCTTTGTGATGACACGAGCGTCTATAGACTGCGGTCACGTTTACGATCGAGCGGACCGTACGTTTGTTTGCTGAATTCATAATATAAAAAAAAATACAATTCAGTTCGCATTAATTTCATAAAGTAACTAAAATCAACAGCTTTTTATACTCAATTGTATATATTTTTCTGTTAATTTAATATCAAAAGATGTATAAACAGGAATAGTTGGAAGTCTTTGTCAAAGAATAAGCTGCTATTGCAAAAAGCCGATCGTAATACAGTATGTATTGGAAAATAGCAGTAAAGGGTCATTAATATCATTTATTTATAATATATTTTAGTGTTACCGCAACATCGATATATCGACATCGCGTTAGCGCATCACTAATAGCGCGTGCTTTCAGCTGATTGGCGTAATTTGATAGTCCTGCACTCATTTGCGCCCTGCACCGTCGATAAATCGAGAGGGCTCTGTCTGTCACTTGCGGGCGCAAAGTGATGCATTAGACAGAGCCGGAGTCCAACCTTGATAGGATTAGCAAATCTTTATATTAGACAAACGTAAAGTCCCTTATCAATTTAGCTATGACTAAAGTTTAACATATTGACGGGCACGATGGCCTCTGCCTAAGTCATTGGTTCGATACCCACTCAGGGCAAAAAATATGATTAATATTTATTTTTGTTCTGTGTCTGGATGTTTATTAATATATTTAACTAATATTTGTGATTCTGTATTATGATTAGACGTGTGGTACCGGTGGAGTAGAATAGTGCCTCCCTCTGTATCAGGTGTCGTAAGAGGTGACTAAAGTACCGGGGCGGTATAATCATCCGAAACAGCGAAACTCAAATACTACAGAATGGGGATGGGCAGTAGCATCTCCGCCGCGAAAGTTGCGCTCTGAGATTGCCACCACGCCTGCCCAGCGTGGCAATTATGGGGAAAATTTCCTGTTTTTTGGGGAGGCCTATGCCCAACAGTGACCTTTCTATAGCTGATATGATGATTTCTGTTTCCTCTTTTGTCTTTCACCCACAACACAAGTGCTTCAAGCGACTTATCTCGAAGTCAACACAATGTATGGGATGCTGTGTAAATTTATAATTGTATTATTTTTATGTACCTGAAATACGTGCACCGTTGAGATTTAAGTGGAAAGAGTCAATTTTCTGATAATTTCAGGACTTCCTTTATATTTAATTTTTAAGTTAAATATAATATTAATATTTTTGATTTGTTTATCCGCATCCAGTTATTTCAGAAATTTTCTATATAATATAAAATTAAATATTGTTATTTATATTTCTGTAGAAAATTATATAAAAAAAATACTAGGGTAAAATAGCAAATACTGATAAAGACAGATCTAATTATTCATAAATTGGCATGCTTTACCTCTTATAGCTGTTATCAGGTTTGTTTCATATTTACTTTAAATAGGAAATAGAAATCGAACGTCAAAAATTGGCTTTTTATTGAGCAATTGATAAAATTGTGAACTTATTTCGTTTTAATGCAGCAATAATGTAGGGGTAAATTATCAACTGGCAGTACTGTGAAACAAAAACCTGTTTATTCTTCCACTAACAAAACACTGATACAACGACTCAACCCATTATGACCAACTACCAACTATTGGGGCGCAGTTAGTCCCGGGTGGAGGCGCGTGCCTCCGCAGCGGGGTCGCGGATTCGGTGTCGGGTTGCGCGCAATCCGCTTATGGCGGGGATGAGGCTTAGGCACGTGGATTACAACTAATGAGCAGCCTCGGCGTGTTACACTGCTAATCAAGGGATGGTTTTGTAAAAATACTTAGGGAAGACATTTGTAGAATGTCATCTATCCCCTCAGATACTTACTTGTTTGTTTTTCTTTACTAACAGCTTTGTTTTCGTTACTTGAACCAATTCGTCTTGATATTTTATCGGCCCGGCAGTGCAGATAGTGATCCTATCTTATACGCAAAGGTCGTGGGTTCGATTCTCACTTAACACAAATATCTATATGTTGATATTTCTGATTCCTCTGTTTGATGCCCGCAACGCGAATGCTTCAAGTGACTTACCACGGAGTCGAATCAATATCTGAGATGTTGTGTGAATATTTATTTGAATGTAAGCTCGATATACTTTTGGAATTTGTTTGCGAGGTCTCTAATAATAATTGTATTTTTTCTGGGATCATTAGTAAACTAAGCCCTTCTTTACGGCTAAATCTATTCACATGGCAAATTTAATTAATATCGCTGACCCGCAAATGCACGACAGCCATACAGACACTTTTATTAAAAGGTATGTCAAAACAAATGTAATCGAATAAGAAAGATACGTGCAAAATTTCGTACAGTTGATACCCTTAAATGCGTACAATTTTCAATTAGAGAACGAGAGCAGTAACACGTTCAAGGGAAAAAGTGAATCGATACGCCCAAAAACCATTGGAAGCCGTAAAAGCAATTCTATCACATTAGACTAATTTAAATTCTCTTGACTTTTCACACGAGGCCCGCGTGTTTGCACACACACCAGAGGGTACTGCAGATTAAGGGGTCTGTGTGTGTGGGAGGGGGCCCTAAGATGAATTAGGGGATTACACACACTGCATCATGCAACTGCACTCTGATTTTGCACGCTGTTACACATACAGGATGACGTTTTTCGGTGTAACATTAATTATTTCGATCAATTCTAGCGATGTCCCGAAAAAATGTGTTACAGGCAAAATCCTAAGTAATATCTAGTTTGAATCTTCCACGTTATTTCCGCAAATACAATTAGCTCAAGCAAACGCGGCCAACAAAATATCAATTTACGTAACGCGCACCAGAAATTTGTATGCATAAAGTTTAAAAACAGTACAAAATTCACGGAAATAAATCACAGTAAGCGAATAAAACAATTACACAGACAATAATCCCGTTGTTTTTGTCAAACTGAAACGGTTTTATTGTGTCTTCTACACCCTATATCGTGCTGGGGGTAGCATGCGACATCGAGGGGCGGCGGGTAATGGCCTAAAAGTAATTTTATTACTTTGCCCCTATTACCATGACAATGTGCATGCCACCGGTCAAATACGATACGCGCCACTCGATACATTACGAATGACAACAGTTTGTCGATAACGCGTTGCGCAACGCACATCACTATTCATTAAGCGACGCGTTCCATTTTGAAAAAAAAAATGACAATCGCAGCGGCCATTTTGTTCTTTCTATTTCCAAATGCGAATGATACGTAGATGTATTTCTTGTTCTGTCGGTTCAGTGGCGAGGTAGGACAGGTAGCAAGGGGGAAAAATGGAGGTAAACAAGGGAAACGTTGCAGCGGATTCGGTGCTACATTATTAACAGTACAAGAACAGAAATAAGACGGAGCACACACTGTAGTGTGCTGATTCGATTTGTTCGTGCCGCGATGAATATTTAACACAGCTCAGTGCACACTAATTTGTTTATCGTGTACAGCCGGCTACGCTATCCTGTGCTCCTGGTACACGGGAGCGTGCACAGTGGAAATGCACCTTAATTATTCAGGGAAAACAAACGCTCGCCGGATTATATCCCTTGTCTTTTTTTGTAATAAGACGTATTGTTTTTTTTATACGTCCGTTTGTTTAGTCGGTTATTTGATGTGCTGAATTTTTGTCCTGAGGTACCGGCAGTGTAGAATAGTACCTCCCACCAGGTGTCGTAAGAGCCGATTAAGGTGCTAGAACCGACAGATGGCGGTATATCCATCCGGAACAGTGCAGCTTAAATGCACAGGGAGGGGGTGAGCAGCATACAAGTTGCGATAACTGCGCTCTGTGATTGCCAACAGAACTTCCTTTCTTAGAGAGGTCTATGCCCAGCAGTGAACTACAAATGGGTGGTATGATGATGATGTCGACACTACATTGATATATCAATGCTATAAACAGCCGGGTGGAATGATATCTTTGTGGCAATTGAGGCTGTATATAAATTCGATGCAGGCCTCTCCAGGATCAGCGATCTTTCACGAATCTATCCTGAAACACTTTCTCCGTACTTAATTTACTGATGCTGCTTCTATAACTTTATAACCCTATTTCTGATGTACGTTATTTATATAATTATTTTTTATATCATATATATTTATTGTGATTATTTATACAAATATGTATGTAACGTTTGTCATTTTTTTTGTTTGTACATATATATTGTCTGCACCACTATATATATTTTTTCTGTTTCATATCGTTTCAATGGTTGATTGGGAGATAGATAATGCCAACTGGCATTTGTACATTTTATAATATTTTGTGCAATAAAGTTCAATAAATAAATGAGTGAAATCTCTTAGGTAATTGTTCTACAGCAAACACCTTCCTCATTTGCAACAGATGAATTTGTGACCGTCAAATCGAGCAGAAAATATACAATGGCCGCCTAACAGCTTGAAGCTGGTTATACTCAATAAAGTTGGTGGCTGTCGTAAAATCCTCTGTTCGGTTTTATTGTGGGGCAACTGTGCAAATATCGTTCCAGGATAATATGAGTATTAAAACACTTTTAGCGAATAATTGACGTCGTTAAAAGGATAGAATAATATGTAGGGACACAATAAAAACAAATAACTGGCCTTCTGGATTGACTATAAAGTGGACTATAAAGTGCTGAAAGCATTTAAACTACTTAACTGTTTTTGGAAATATTTTTAATAATAGAAAGCCACATCTGGAGAGAGAGCCTCCCTGAAATGGAAATGTGTTAACATAATACCGAACCGATTGCAAAAACCCGTTCACTAATAAATAACTATATTAACAACGAAAGTCATAAGCTGTATTTTTAACCATATCCTTGCGGGAAACTACGCGGAATAACTAAAACGCTGTTATTGGACAAAAATACTAGTCATTTTACAAAACAGCGCATTCTACTAACTAGCTACGTGTATACAATACAGCGTATACAGACGCGCCGGTAGACGGCTCATTTCAAGCGTCCCTCCAGCTCGGAACGAGACACCAAGAATTAATTAACCATCTAACGTTAGATACGAATCAGTGGTATGGCAGGTGATTAAATAAATACAACTTGGCATCTCTAATTAATATGCCAGACGCACAGCTGATAAGCGACCGCCCGAGACATCTCCCGCTTTTCCTGCGAGCCTGGTACTTCGCGATTAACACATTATTATAATTATGCGAAATTTGTCTGTCTGTACGTGCAATGGATAACGCTTGTTTGCGGGAAACGACGCTGGCCACGATTTATTAATCGTGTATGGTTAATTTACATTTGTATTAAATTTAATTTGCCTCGTACTCCTCATAGTACCGCTGATGTTTACGCATTCGGTACTCTTTTACGTTTTCCGAGTGCAATGAGATATATTCAAGTAACTTGACATATCGTCGATGATACTTCAATACCGCGTATGTAGCTTAAGTTAATAAGGTCCAAATCCCTTTTTTCTAATTGAATTTTTAACTTTATTTGCTACCGCTGCTTACGCGGTATTGCACTATCATCGACGATATTTCGTCGTAGACGACAAACCTGAAACCAAAAGAAACCTATACAGTAAATGTACCAGCAATGGCTGATATGATGATATCATATCAGCCATTGCTGGACATAGTCCTTCCCAAGATGAGGGATCTCCCCAATCGCAGAGCACAACTTCGCAACGAGGATGCTGCACATTCCCGCTTGTAGTATTTAAGTTGTGCTGTTTCGGATGGATCGGATATCCCGCCACCTGTCACCTGATGACACCAGGTACACAGAAAGGTACTATTCTACTCTACCGGTACCCAACGGCTTGTTCCTATTAGAATTATTGAAATAGAATGACCCTGGTGAACGACCTGCCGGCACCGGACGAGTCTGAAAGCTTAGCTTAGTATGTTCATTACTCTAGCCACTATAACGGAACGAAAAGAAACTATATTAAAACTGGTATTGGTAGATAAAATCAACATCCAGTGGTTGGTGTTGGAACCTTGATCGATGCCGGCGTTAACAATCAATCCACCAACGTCAAATTAAATGTTTTTCAAAAATAATGTTCCGAATGAAATTTAATTTCAATAGGTATACTACGCAATTCACCTTAAGATGTGAAGGTCACATTAATTATACAGCAAAAATATGAGTAAGTGTTGCTATAGAAAAATAAAATGTTATTGTTATTCCGATTTATTTTGTTGTACATTTTTGTTCTAGACAACATTGCTAATGAAGGTTAAGCTTGACAGTCTTACAAACATGTCGGAATAAAAATACTGATGTATCCCAAAACACATCCCATTCCAAACAATTAACATTTTTTTTTTCAATATACGCTGTCTATTTTTTTAGGCACCAGCTAGTCAGCTGCTTGTTGCGACGGCGTCCTGGCTTAATTTTAATTAATTTTTAACTCGAATTAGTATATTAAGATTAAATAATTAGCATTTTACTTAGTAAATTATTTTGATAAAAAAAAGTATATTCATTATTCTAATGCTTTATGGTAAACAATATTCTTAGTTTTTTTTTCTTGCGCGTAAGTTTTGGACAATACAAACTTTTTCAATGTAACATTATGAGTTTTGACTTAGACAGAATGCGTGCTCATATGGTTGTTAAGTAATCGTAAATTGTATCATTTCCCGCGCAATTTTCATATTTTTTTCTTTTATAAGAACCATCTCTTCACAATAACAAACAACAACAAAAATACAGTGAAATCGGTCCAGCCGTTCACGTGTGATGTCGTGGCTAAGGGAAACAGGAATTTATTTTTATATTGGTACATAGGTTCTATTTTGACTATGACATTAAAAGTCGGCCATTTTGTCGTGCAGGTGATGCAAGCAACGCGAGCATCGGCTCGGGGGAAGGCACGGGGGAGGAGGACGATGACACCAATGGCAAGAAGAACCAAAAGAAACGGGGCATCTTCCCGAAGGTGGCCACCAACATACTGAGGGCGTGGCTCTTTCAACATCTAACGGTGAGTACTCCTTGCTGCTTCTGGTATCCTAATATTTTACTGCTTTTATACAGATTTTGGTATAATTTACAAGTGTTCATTCTTGATTATGCCAAATAATATTATTAGTTTGTTTCTAGAATTGTACATACATATAGGTAGGAGTCTAGAAAAGTAAATATGCTACCTTTAATTCTGAAAAAACTGACTTTTCCCGTAGGATATACGATAAACGATAATTTGCGTATTACAAAAAAATCAATGGCGCTGAATGGTTTTAAATCGCGCTATCGGGTAAAAGTTAACATAATCCGAATATTTTCAAAAACTATTCAAAATCCATCTCAACTTACTAATAATACAAATGCCCAAGTTAGGGGATGTCTGCCCATAATTTCCACGCTGAGCAGGCATGGTGGTAATCGCAGAGTGCAACTTAGATAAGGATGCTGCTGCCTATCCCCACCTGCTGCGCTGTTTGGGTGTACCGCCATCTGTCGGATCCGATATCTCAGCCGCCTCCTACGACTTCTGGTACAGCGAGAGGTACTATTCTACTCCACCGGTACCTCACGTGATATAAGTTATATATTCCACTCTCGTCTATTCCTACCGCAAGTTATTGGTAAAAGTGTGTTAATCTTTGGTGACACGACGAGAACACATAAAACCTTCTCGGCACATTCAAATTATAAGTTAAAATGGCAGATAAAATCATCCACTACCAACCAAATAGGTCCGGTTCATTAAAATAATGCAAGTACCTCGCGTAATTACGTTCAGAAACCAGGAAAATGATGAATTACAACATATATAAAACGGGCAGGAATTGACAATTATTGTTCCCAGCGTCAGACAAATCAAGCTTTTAACAACCAGCGATACAAAGCGCAATTTTCATGTAGTTCTTAGTTCGCCATCGAATAAAGTGAACCAACGAAACAATACCGACAATACCCCAATGAAACAAACACCTCCAGCGCTTCAATAGAAACTACTTTCCAATGCTCAATAGACTGAAA
Organism: Heortia vitessoides; assembly: GCA_020976665.1. NCBI lineage: Eukaryota > Metazoa > Arthropoda > Insecta > Lepidoptera > Crambidae > Heortia > Heortia vitessoides. The sequence continues at coordinate 474,640 of JACJUM010002496.1, forward strand.
TTGCCATGCGCCGCTGAAAGCGCTTGAAGTTTTAAAAAACAATGCGCTGAAGTTGAGGCGATTCAATTAAAATTTGCGCGGGTGTAATAAATTTTTCATTGCGCGCACAATGGGCCGGTGCAAAGGTTGTATTTCTAAAGACATTGCGCGACTACAATTACTGTTATATTCGACAATCGTAATTGGAACAAAGGGGAGTTCTGATTGATGGCCTTGTAAAGGTATGCTTTTGTTGTAGTGTTGAAGATTCTTTTTTTTGTGGTTTATACATTAATATTACCTTCCCCTGAAGAGGCGACTAAGGTACCAGAATCGAAAGATATAGATACAGGCTGTATGTCCATCTGATACGGTATAGCTGAAATGCACAGGGCGGGGGTGGGCAGCGGCATCCCCGTCGCAAAAGCTACGATCAGCGCGGCAATTATGAGCAATATACCCTCTTTTTCGGGAAGGTCTATGTCCAGCAGTGGACTTCCAAGGGCTGATATCATGATGAAGATAACTTAATAAATTAATTATCATTATTTACACTATAGTCTCGTCCTAAGTACTTACAGGAGCACGGAGTGAAAAAATTACCCAAATTTAAAGTAGGTGCGTGATCAAACACAAGAAAAAATTAATCCCCTATATCTTTCGCATGTAAGTCGTGAAAATTACACGCCATCTTGTTTTTTTTTGTTTCAAAGTTGGATATTAAAAATAATTGTTAAATACATTTCGACAACTAATAGACATAACGTCTTGGGATACGTGTCGTGCACATATTATTCTAATATGAACTTCTCTCCGCACAATTAATTATTATTTGATTGTAAGTATTAATGTTCAAAATAAAAATTATATAAAAGGCCAATAAGTACCAGGAGAACATAGAAACGAGACGGCATCCGCGACTGCACGACTCAGTGTTGCGTAGTAATTTCTAGAATGGGTTGGGGTGCGGGCGGTAGGGTCGCGTGGGCCAGGGGGGCAGGGGGACGCAATTTCATTACCGGCCGGATCCGCGCCCATAAATCACCGCGGCCGAAGAAGCTCACTTCAGGTGACGCTCGCAAAGTCTCCAGAGCCTGGTATTTCTGTTTCATTCCCACCGAATCCCACTTTCTTTATGGCTATGAATTCCCCGAAATTCCCGACACGATCCACTCCGGTAACAATTGCGAATTTTAATTACACAAACGCGTTCACAATTAGCTAGCACTGAATTATTGGGACATTAATTTATTAGTGTTCCAATTTTAAAATTGTCCAGTTCCCGCTTCTAGACTTCACGCGGCCAGCGACTGGGAAGTTGAAGATTTATTTCGGTTGGAGTTCGAAGTTTAAAAAAGTAACCGTCGACAATCGAATTAGGGGCTTTTAGCGCTTTCCGCTGGTTTTTGCGCGCGCTGTCCCCGCCCATTATGGCGCTCCAAATTACTTATAATTGCTTCGCTTAGCGCTAAGTGCTTTCATTACGGGCTCCCGTACACCAGTTCCGGTATAGCTCGTGGCATGTCAATATTAACTCTACTTCCTAAAATGTGTTAGCGTTAAAATACAACTTTAAAACAGTTCAGTTTTAGTTAAGAGCTCCTATTATATTTTTACCGAATCTCGTTAAGTAATTGACACATCTGACAAAGCTTCTAAAAAGTTCCCAAATTCAATTTGCGCTTTAAATAACCCAATTCTGAATTGCACACATTAAACCTAAACGCCGCCCTGTCACGGCGATTTTGATCGAAAACATGAATCGGGCGCGCGGACGTGGATAATACTTCAAATTGGCGTAAAAAGATCATTCGACCCACATATCGGCCGTGAAACTGCATAGCTGTCAACGTGACGTTTGTAATATTCATTCGATTACGCGCCGCGGGAAATGGAACGCCGCGCGGTGACAGCGCGCCACCTGCGTCCGCCGCGTTCCAAATTCGAATTCAGAACCGAACCTGATTGGTCAGTGTGCGGAGCTTGCTGGAAACAAATGAATGCAGTGTTAGACCACAAAGGTTGCATTCGAATATGGAACGTTTGATTTGCGATTACAGCTGGAGCAACAGCATGATCGAATTGAACGTTCGAAATTCGAATTAATTTGAAACTGCGTTTGTTAGGAAAAAGCGTATCGCTCTGGATTGATTCGTAGTTGCAACACCAATAACTCACTATGTCAATGTATATATTAAAATCAACAACTTGGAGGCTATTAATATCACAAGAACTGTCGCCAGTAAACAAAACAATATCGTTTAAATTCAAACCATTTCCTCCATAGGAAATTAAAAGCTCCAATCAAATATGGCGTCGCAAACGCTCGGCTACATTTTCGTTGACGTATTTTTGCAGCAGCAAGAAACATTCATTAATTCCGGGCAAATCTCTTAATGCCGTACCTGAGACGTGTCGCGCCGAAAATTGCCTCAGAAATAATATTGAATAACGCGGACCAAGACAAATCCTGCGCGTAAGCTGCCAGCTAAAAATAATTATATGAAGAGTAATCCACGCTTGCCGGGGAATATTGTTCGCTATTTCTTGAATTTATTTATTTTGGTGTGTTATTTTTGGGACCATACCTCATGGTTTCTATTCTGAACATACTACGTGTATTTCTTTACTAATATTTTACAGATAAAGGCTTATTAAGACTAGAGGCAGTCACTTTTTTTTTAATATAGACCAAAAAAATGCTATAGCAACAATCCTATCTTAAAATTAATCTGCCATTTAAAAGTCTGGTAGTAAGACTATTGATGATGGGTCACTGGCCTCTTCGCTCTCAGCGGCCTTCTCAAAACAGTCTTTAAAAGGTAAGAAAAAAGCCTAGGCTGACAAAGTGCTAGACATCTAACCATAAACCTAGGTCTATTAATACCACCAACGTTAGATAATTAAACGTACAAGTACCAGGCTGACATGAGGCCCGAGGAGGTATTGCGTGACGCGGAATTCCTAGAGCACCGGTGTCGCCTTACAAGTATCGAGTTCGCTTTGAAGAGCCGCGTGCAGTTTTCATAGCCCGATATATCTGACGTCACATGTCCACAATAACCTTAAATCAAGGGGATATGGCTGTTTTTTGTCCGGCAACCGTTTCTCAGGTGCTTCCGACTGGTTATACCTTATTTATGTTCGAAGAGGCCGTCCAGCGTTATGCACGCCTGGTAGTTGATGTTTATTACGCGACCATGTCAAATGATAATAGAAACTGTATATTGTATATACGTGTTTCAATTTACTTGCACGTCGGGATATCAGACTCATTCGTGTTATGTTCCATTTGACCTTTGGACTTTTATCGATTGTATTAATGGGTATTATGGCTGTTAATGGCGATGCTGGAAACGTTGAAATATCTTTCTAAACATATTTTTTCTTCGACAATTTCCTATGAAAATCATGTGCAAAAGTCAGTCAGGGAAATAGTCCTCGTAGGTAAACGAAGCTACTCCGTAACGAAGCTACGTTGCGTTTTACGGTAAATATCTTTGGAATTTAGGTACGCAACATAATCATAACAAACATAATAATAGAAAACTTAATTCGATGAATAAAAAAAACGAAGGACACATGAATAAATATGAATTAGGAACACAAAAAGCAAATTCAAAATTGTGTTCCATTTCCTTTCCATGTTTGAACTGTTCTTGTCCAAAACCTATTTGATGAACACTAAATTTTTTAATATTATCTATATACGCTATATGCGAAAATCCGTATATTTATTTTTACGCTTTCATGCATTTAAAAGGTGCGCCAATTTTAATGGGTTTTGACGTGCACATCTCTGGAAACATAGTGAAAGATATCGTGCCCTCTAAACGTAAACATAGTGTTAAATATTACTATATTTTATTTAATATTATAATGAACTGAAGGCTCGCGATTCTCCGATATAACCAAATTAGAAGATGCGCCGTCCATTCTGTCTCCGAAGCAAGAACCTAAAGCTTTTATTTGTATTAGCTCACCCCGACTAACCTTGTAATGTTCCCCCAAAATATGGCTCAATTTTCGGGCGTTGGTGTTAAAAATCTCAAGGAAAGCAGTGGCCCCTAGCTTTATTTAGGCAAAGGGCAAGTCGTAAGTTTACCGCTGTTCCCGGCAAATTGCAAGCGAAGCCGGGTAACGAGAATTTATTAATATTGGAAGACGTGGACTCGGGGAATCTCCGGGAATTAAACGGTAAAGACCTTTTTTATTCCCGATCCCGATATAAATACTCGTTGGAGCGTTGACATTGCGTTTTGACGGGAATTTCGCAGTGGCTTTGTTTGCGGATAGTGCGGGGCAATATAAGTTTGCTTTTTTTTTTCTTATTAAGCCAATGAAAATTTCTATTTTATACTTGGTTTTTTTTTTTATTATTTAGGAGCTCATTGTTTTTTAAACAGATAGAAGTTTTAAATAGAAATGTCACAGAAGTCATAAAGAAAATTTTTTACTTAGCTCAAGGTTTAAGTTACTTTTAATCTGTAACAAAACATTTAATACTGTGTTTTTTTAATATATTTATATAAAAAAATTGATTTATTAACATTTCATTTTTATTTTAACTATTGAACCTAACAGTAACAGTAATGTATATCAATGATTTAGGTACACACAATAAATTCATTACAAGTACTGGCAACATTAATCTATGGCCCGACAGTCGGAATCCGTCGCCCCCAGCAACGGCCGACAGAAATCATTTCCGTCTATCCGGAGAACAGATTTCCGAAAACTACCCACTTTTTAAGTAAGCGACATTTAATACCACCACTATCCACCGGACAGGAAACTTGGATCTGCCGGAAATAGAGTGTGTAGGTGAGACGGGTGTACGCGTTAGACGGAGAGAGAGAGCGCGCCTCGGCGGAATCTTCAAAATTTGAATTTGGAATCTGAGCGGTCCGCGATTAAGGCGATTGATGGGACTCGCGTTCGGATTCCATTTTTCAATTCAATAAACTGTTCCATTTTCATATTTACTCGTAGAACGCAACACGTTTAAGTTAAAAAGGTTTAACGGAAAATAGTATTTCACAATGGCCATCCATGTTTTATCTATGTTGTATTGACAGTTTGAAACATCACGGGCTTTGACTCGTCAGATAGCTTCTATGATACCTAAATGTTCATTGGAAAGTTCACCAAGGTCGGAATCCAATTTTGAATTCGTAAATTAAAAGTTAATATAAAAAAGTGATTTAACCGCTTTATCCACTAATGATGTAATTGTGATGTACGTTGCCATGTAATTGAATTGGCCGAGTGTTTCGTGGCGTTAATAGTTCACCGATTACCGTTAGAGAACCGTTGATATATAGCGGAATATATATTTAATTGAATCAAAGAAAAAAGCCAACAAAACTTACATTTTCCTTAATACCCATTATGTTGTTTAGCTACCAGTTTAGCTAAAACCAGTTTAAAAACATTCGTCATCATCATCATGATACCAGCCATTAAAGTCCTCTGATAGACATTAGCCTAGAAAGGAGATTTTTTGTCCATAATTGCCGCGCTGGGCAAGTGTTTGCAATCACAGACCGCAGCCTTCGCGACGAGGATTCTGCTGCGCATCCTCGCCTGGTGCATTTGAGCTGCACTGTCTGGGATATACCACCATCTCTCAGTTTTGATACTTTAGTCGCCTTTTACGACACCTGGTGCGGTGGGAGGTACTATTATACTCCGCCGGTAACTCACGGAAATTTTTAAATATTACAATTAAAAACTCTTCACTGTATAATTTTTTTTTCATAAAAAGGCACTTTTCTATTTTCGAATAACATACTCGTAACTTTTTCATTCCAAAACACACTTTTCAAATAGTTCCTGACACGAATATTGCCGCGAAAATTTTACCGCGCTTTCGAGCAAAATGGCGGAGTTTTTTCCCCGGTTAATTAATACCGTCACTTGATAGGAGAGTTTGCAGAAAGGGTTTCCGTGTTTGTCAGGGTCCCGGGTTATGTTCCCGGAATAGATTAGAGGAGTTATCGTATTCCTTAGTTTGGTTAGGCCCCTTGACATTAGATATTAGGGGTTTGCGTATATTGACAGAGCTTTTCGGTGGCCGAAAAGATTTAACGGAAAACCCGGAGTTGGTGTTTGTGGATTATTGATAAGAAAAGAAAATATACTCTCGGTGGCATTACAGAATATTTATAGTCAAGGGATGGTTCGAAGATCGTATTTTATCTAAAGTACACATAACTATTGTTCTGTATCTATCATGAATATAGGATATTTTTGAATTAGCTAGTGATCACTTGGTGTTCGCCATTTTGACATTTGTTTGACATTTACTATTGCCTGTTACAATTAATGTTAACTTTATTTAGGTAATGGTATTTTTAATGTATTTCTAGTGAATTTTGTATAAATGACATAGCTTTATGAAGATTTTCTTCATATAAACTATAACTTAATCAAATTTCATAATTCATCGTTCATTCCGTACACGCATTTTCTTTAAAAGGGGAGAGGGGGCGGGGGAAAGTGTCCACTTGTTGTATTAATATATATATATATATGTGTGTGGGTATATATGTGTGTGGCTATATTATATTTAATTTTTGACCTTAAAATATGTAGTCAACACTTCAGTCTCAAAGTAAGATAAGTCTAATCTATCAAACTTTGTAATTATATTTACTTATATTACGATCATAACTATATTTATCTTTTAGGCAATCAAAAAATTGTGCATTTATCTTTTTTTTGTTATAATCATTAATTATTAAATTGTTTAAAAATTCTATACCTAAAATCTGGCTGATAAACAAAAATATATTTTGCAATGTATCACCAAACAGTTTCGTTAACAAACCCACCCTTATACCTAAGGGGGTATACACAAATATTATTTTTAGATCACACACTATGGGGGTTATTCTCTATTACAAGACCGTTACTGACCGTTATCAGCATCGGTCCCGAATTTCCACCGGATCCTGTAACCTTAGACGGCGTCCACTCCGAGATATCTTATCTTAACGACCCCCGCCTGCGCCCCGCGGCCCCCCGCCCGGTGGGGGCCCGGGGGCCCGGCGGTCCGGCAGTCCCCGATACACCGTCCAGATATGAAATGGCCAATTTTGGTCAACTGTGTAACTACATCGGCTTTTATTGCTGTTGTTAGTAATTGTTAGATTTGACGACTTTGGACGTGTTCCTTAAATGGTATATTTGTTTGTTTACCTTGGTTTTGTGTTGGTGATAATGAGCGACGCGCCGCGTTTTCACACGCACAGCTCCTTATCCCGCCAGGATATACGAATCAGGATATAGTTTATGTTTCTCTTTGATAATGTAACTTATTATTAGCGAAAGAATTTCTGAAATCGGTTCAGTAGATTTAAAGTTTATCCGTTACAAACGTACAGACATGCAAATCCCGTTTTCATAATTCCATTTCAGCGAGGCTCTCTCTGCAAAAGAATGTAGCTTTTTATTATTGATAATGTAAATTTTCATTTATGAAAGATATTATGAAATCGGTTTAGTGGTTTTTATCACAAATGTACAAAAATGTGTGTCCTCAGGTATCTGCAAAGTAGTAGTACCTTCCCTTGGACCAGGTGTCGTGGGAAGCGGCTGAGGTACCAGAACCCACAGATCGGTTAGCGTAGCGGTATGTCCATTCGAATCCGTATAGCTCAAATGCACAAGGCGGGGATGGGCAGCTGCATCCCCGTCGCGATAGCTGCGCTCTGCGTTTGCCAATACGCATGCCCAGCGCGGCAATTATGGGCATTTCTCCCTTTCTCGGGGATTTTCCAATGACTTATGTGATGGTAATAATAATAAAATAAATAGAAATAGAATAGATCGTCAGAGAATTTATCACTCAAAATGCCTCCACATTCCACAAGCTTCTATAGCAAATCCTTTACAGTTCAAGTCGTTCGTTTGTGGAATGCGCTCCCCCTTGAAGTGAGATCTGCTCGTTCTCTTCCTATTTTTAAGAGAATAGTGAAGGAGTATTATCTGTCACTTTGATTCGGTTTTTGATTCTGTCACTTTCCTTGTTCTCTAACTTTATCTTTTATATGTATTTGAATGTATGTGTATTATATGTATATATGTATGTTTATTATTATGTATGTATGTACTAAATGCTTCCAAACTTCCACCAGCTTTATCATTATTTCTATGCAAAGGTTGCCTCTAAGAAATTGCATTTGGCGATAAGGCCGCCTCTTGTACCTACTATTCCATGTTTTTGTGATGTTCTTGTATTGTTTTTCTTGGTGTACAATAAAGAGTATATTTTTATTACAACAGAATAAATAAATAGAAAATATACGATGATGATTTTGACATGTATTTACAAATGACTGGCTTGTTTTCAATGTAAATACAAAAACAAACATATTATGATTCAGGAATGTTAATGTCGTGCTATTGTTTTGTTTAAAAACGCCTTACGTCATTTGTGCTATTATTTATTTTTAACTGTGAGGTACTGGTTCAGTAGAACGGTACTTCCCCCCTAACCGGATGTCGTAAGAAGCGACAGAGGTACCAGAACCGGAAGATGTCTGTATTAATCTGCAAAAGTCTACCTCAAATGCACAGAGAGGGGACGGCATACCCGTCGCGAAGGCTGCGCTCTGCGATTACCAACACGCTAGCCTATATTTAGCCGTGGAGTTCCAACGGTTATTGTGATGATAAAATTGCTAAGTATAATTTTTTTTGTGATTAGTTAACAATTTACCGGAGTTGAGATATTGTGATGTTGAGACAACAGTAGAGAAAGGAATATTGAGATGGTTTGGACATGTAGAAAGTATGAAAGTAGAATGACTGCACAAATATATAGAGCGGAAGTGAATGGAAGAGTTGGTGTAGGACGACCGACGAACATACCTTTACCAGATGAAGAGGTATTAAAGAAGGTCCAGGTCAGAAGTACCAAGAATAAACAAGCGTGTATGAAAGGACTGATGCGAGTAAGGTATGCCAAGATCGGAACAAGTGGAGATCCATAGTCTCTGCCTACCCCGATGGGACACAGGCGTGATGTATGTATGTAATATAATTCTGTTGTATGGCAATGTATAAATGCTAGGTTGGCACAATTGTACGGAATTGCTTCTTCTGCATATACTGATCCCCGTTGTGTAAAGTACGTTGTAATAATTAAAACTAATAGTTAAGTAAATAATGAGCGTCTTTCTTTATAAAACTTTCGCAAATTCAGAATCCTTACTAATATTATAAATATGAAAGTAACTCTGTCTGTCTGTTACGCTTTTCCGCTTAAACCTCTGAACCGATTTTGATGAAATTTGGCGCAGACAATCTTTAGACCCTTAGATTCGAAATAATGGTTGTAATGCGTCGCAAAGGGGGATGAAAAGTTGTATGGAAGTATCGCTATTTTTAGAGCTAGAAACTTGAAACCTATTTTTCAAGCCATTGATGCGATATAAACAAACATGACATTCAAAGTTTTTTTAAGTTACGGTAAAGAGGCGTGGTGCCCAAAAAAACTATTTCACGCGGGCGAATTCGCGGGCACAGCTAGTATAAAATAAAACGCACACCCAAACAATAAACACCGAAATAAGACGTGTAAAGTACCAGGCCACCATAAGTATGCGAAAAGTAATATCCTTGGAACGGCGAAAAATCCTCGCGAATCCTGGTCCTTGTGATTAATGCATCCGATGTCACAGTTATTGCCTCGCTCGCCTCCTAGAATCCCCTATATCAGGTGGTGTTATGCCAAATCTAGGGTATATTAAAAAGGGCAGGTATTTATGCGAAGGGAGACACACCTGCGATGTCCCGCGCGTATTCGGGTTTACTCTGATATATGGCACGTCGCTTTTTCTGAGGCCCTGGTCGGTGTGCGCGATAGGATTATAAAGCTGACTTATGCGATAATTCTGGGGGTGTATTTTATGAGGGATGAAAGATATATGCGGTTGGCAATTCTAATCTATGATATCGCACCCCTAGATGAAAACGTTTTAGTAATTGTATATTAATAAATTACCACAACATCTCATACCACTTAAATACATTTATTTAACACCCAGACACAGAACAAACACAAATATCGTCATATAAACATTTGCCCTGGCTGGGAATCGAACCCACGTTAGATTGGTACCTACACGTTAAGTTGTTGAACCTTCAAACTGCCTCCACCTTTCAAACTACCTCATTTTCCCAATTACACGTGTATCATATCATACCTTTCAATGAAGAACCTTTATATTAAATTTGTTTAAATATCTTCAAAAATAACGGAGTTTCATACTAACTTTCCATCCCCGGTTTACCCGTTTAAATCTCAACTTAAAATAATCTATTACCCATAATTCTAAAAACAGCGCTATTTGTTTGCAGACTTGAAAATCATCTTTGGGTAAAAAGGGGTGCAAATAGTATGAAAGTACTTGAAATTATTGCGCTTATAACGCAATTACGAATTTCCCATATTCTGTCTATCAATATCATCATACCAGCCATTAAAAGTCCACTGTTGGATATAGGCCTCCCCAAGAAATGGAGTATGTTGCCCATAATTGCCGCGCTGGGCAAGCGTGTTGGCAATCGCAGAGCGCAGCTTCTGCGACGGGGAAGCTGCTGCCCATCCCCGTCCTGTACATTTGAGCTGACTTTTTAGCATGGATATACCGTCATCTGTCGGTTCTAGTACCTTAGTCGCCTCTGGTACAGGGGGAGGTACTATTCTACTCTGCCAGTTAATACCTCACGGCTAATTTCTGTCCGTAAATAAGTGGTGTTACGTAACCTGTTCGTTTGCGTTTAAGTTTTCCTTTTATGTCGGTGCAAAATTGAGTAGGGTAGTTTAAAATTCTATCGGCACAGAGAGAAAATTGTTTTACAATTCTCGAAGGGTCCCACCGCAACCCTATTGAAGAAAGTCCATAATTCGTGTAGCTTACAATCGGCAGATCGCTTTAAAAATGCACCAGTGGACAGGCGGCCCGCGGGGACCCGCCTAATAGCTGACCAAAGCGGTACCGTGATGAATACTTGATAAGGGCGTGAACCCCACGGCTTATACCGCTCTGGTAACCTCAGCAAAACAACACCATATTCTTTAAAATTGACAAATACAACGACCCACGACTTCACCTGCGTGAACTTGCATACTAACTTTGCATCCCCCTTTAAACCACATAATGGTAAAAAACAGTAAAGTTGCATACTAACTGTGCACTCCTGTTTTACCCCTTTAGGGGGTGAACATTAAATTAATCAAAATAACAATGAACATTTTGAAATAATCCAAGAGTACACTAAAAATAAATGAAGAAGTCATGTGTCGAATATACATAAATAAAAACATACTTGGGTATAGACAAGCGCGTAATTAAAAAATTAAAATCCTTTATCAACTTGTAATAAAATAACTGGCAACCCCGCCCAACAAAACCGACCGCGAGACTTAAGAAAACCAAGTCCGTAATCTAATTTCGTTGTTTTGCATACAACATTATAATTTGGAGGCGAACATCTAACTTGGGCAGTAAATTTTAACCGAACCGAATGGGTTACACGCGGGAATTTTTCCACGAAGAAAACTTAACATTTTCCCGGGAAAGTCGGTAAAGTTTGTGCAAGTAATCTAAAGTTAGGTACCAGGGAGGCAGGGCTATTTAGATGCACATCTTAACTCCGCCATATATCTAGATTGTGAGAGAACTTCTCGGGGCAACTCTGAAAGTGTTCCTGGATGCTGCCTTTTTTCCCCGAGCAAAATTGCAAGTGAGGACGTAAACCGAGTAATCCAATGACACTCCGGCTAAATGATTACGGCGTCTCGCGCCCGTTTTCCGATTCTATCGACTTAATTAAAACAAAGAGCGGCTCGAATTTACGTGAGCCTAGTACCCGGCCAGTATTTATTTAATTTTAATAAACAAGCCATTTGCATACGCAAGCGGTGTCGGGTGTGTTCCACTGATAATGGGACATTTGCATCGAGTTCGTGCCGATGAATTATCCGCCAGGTGTTTGCGATCTGACTATGCGTTTGACGTTCCATTTTACGTTTAGGAAGATTAAACTTACTGTCACGAATGTTGCAGCTTGCCTTTATATAAACGGATACCATTTAAAAAGTGTGAAATACCGGCAGTGTATAATAGTAATTCCCCCTGTACTAGTACTGTACGGTATCGTAAGAGGCGACTAAGGTACCGGAACCGACAGATGGCGGTATATCCATCCGAAAATGTGTACCTCAAAGGCACGGCACTCTGCGAAATTCTCCTTTTCTTGGGGAGGTTTATGTCTAGCAGTGGACTTCAAATAGCTGATATGAGGATGATGGTTAAAAAAGTATTAAATTACTGGGTAATGTGACAATATTTAAAAGTCTCAGGCTTGGCAACTCTAGTAATATATCCTCATGATATCACGAACGTGTATAGGCTGCAGTGACGCTCACTGGGACTGATTGCTTGTTCGTCGACCTGGTTTAAAATATTACATCACGCCGGTGTCCCATCGGGGTAGGCAGACACTATGGATCTCCACTTGTTGCGATCTTGGCATACCTCTCTCGCTTCCTTTACTCGCATTAGTCCTTTCATATACGCTCGTTTATTCTTGGTACTATTGATCTTGGCCTTCTTTAATACCTCTTCTACCTGGTTAAGATATGTTCGCCTCGGTCGTCCTATACCAACTCTTCCACTCACTTACGCTCTGTATATTTGTGCAGTCATTCTATTTTCACCCATTCATTTTGAGATGGTTTAGACCATCTCAAAATTCCTTCCTCTATTGTTGTCACAACATCATCTTTTACACCACATCTCATGATCTCTTATAACTATTCTTTAATTGATCTCTCAAACTCACACTATTCATACTTCGAAGTGCTCTCACTTCAACAGCATTTATTCTACTCGCGTGCTTCTTCTGTCATACCTTATGAATAGCTGGTCTTTATGTAGATAATCAAAAGAAAATGTTTGAAGATTATTGAAACTGCGCGGAATAATTAAACTCGCATAACTTCAATGGTAATCCCGTTCCGTTTTTATCACTATCCCGTTCCCAAGCGGGGTCGGGGCACACAGCAAGTCGTGCCTGCATAATCTAAGTGGCCAGGGGGGGCATAGAGGCCGGCTTAGCTAATCAGGGCCGGCGGCGATTACCGGACGCCGCGATAATGCCTCTCGCGCGATTAGACGCGGTGACCACCCCTAGACTCCTGCTCTCCGGGTATCTCGCCCTCGAGGCATCCTGGATAATCCGGGATACCGTTTAACGTTTGATTGCCGAATATTGTTTGGAAAGTTGGTTTTGATAGGAATTAGTTGACGGGACGTTTGTTGCATCTGCTTGAAGATATTGTATTTAGAGAGACTTTTTTGTTACACAAATACATGTAAAGAAAACTTCTTTGATTGTCGTTTTTCTTCAGTTTGTCTATGTCGTTTTATTGACAGGACCACTAGATGTCACGACTGACGGTTGTGACATTTAATGGCAAAATATAATTGTGGTGTTTCTCATCAATAGGATACATTTGGATTTAATTGTAAAAAGACCTGAAGTGAAGGCTTTAAATGTTGTTTCTTTCATAATTACAGGTTTTCATATTTTGTTGAATATAAGAACTTCGCGTTATTATTTAAATGGAAAAAAATGCATTTAGTAAATATTCCTTTCATTATTACAGAGAAACGCAATTACGTCTTTAGTATCATTATATACATTAAAAAGTTTCTACTTGTGTTTAATTTTTTTTTAAATCGGATTGTACCTTATTTGATTTCACATTTCCATTTGTTTGTTTCCAGGTAAGTTTAAACAACAATTGAAGATCTAAACCGAAATCAAAATAGTAAGTATGTAGGTAAGTGATAGACCTATGTGACGGAATAATGTCAATTAAAAACACTGGTGCTAAGAAAATCCGTGTATACAGTTATTAATTTAGACTACTCGATAGGAAAATTATCAAAGATTAAATTTAATCAAATGGTACCGGCAGAGTAGAATAAATAGTACCTCCCTTTGTACTTGACAACAAAGCACGTCAACAATTTATTAACACAAATAATATTTATATACTTTATTTCAAAATCTAGACACAGGACATCACAAATATCATCATATAAATATTAGTCCTAGTTGGGGATCGAACCCACGACCCCCGGTGCATGAGATAGGATCGCTACCACTCGCCGTGTATAATTGTTTTTCGACCTGACTAAAAAACAATTCAACATTGATTCTCTAAAACTGGAAACTTTCAAATATGTACTTGAAGACTGTATACAAAATGTCGGTTAAAACGAAAGACATTACTTTTAAAACTGTACAAACAAAGGGTAAAAAAAGTAAAACTCATTGGGAAACGTCCGGTGGACTTAGTCTATGAAACAATTACTTAGAGGGGGGTGTCTTACGCCCGGGGTGGGAGTAAGACACCCGGTGGGGGTGCCGCGGAGGTACCTGGGGCCATTTTCATAATGCACCAGAGTTCTTGTGTTTAAACTTAACACTTTAAATAATTGGCTGGGTCTGGTGTAGGTACCCAGGTGGAGTGTTCGAAGGGTTGCCTTTAATTGGGATTAACAGATGTAGGATGGACATTTTTTCCCCCTTGACAATATTTTTGGATCCGTTGATCCGCGGCTTACGAACAGCTGGGTCTGGGTTCGATGTTCTGTTATGGTCAGGTGAAATAAAGAAGAAAATTACAATGTACCGTGCGTTATAATTGTTTAATCTTTCTGAATTAACAATTTATGAATGCAACGAACTTGTGTTTTAATTTATTTTTAAATGTGTTCGCCGTTTGTGTTCCACTAATGGGATATAAGGAATAAAAATATTATAATAAATTCCCACAACATCTCATACATTGACCTGACTCCAAGGTTAGTCGCTTAAAGCACTTGTGTTACGGATATCAAACAACAGAGGAATCACAAATGTAACAAGTATATATGGATGGTTAATAGATCGTATAATGGTTTGGACATGTAGAAAGAATAGATGAAATTAGAATGACTGCACAAATATATAGAGCGGAAGTCAATGGAAGTGTTGGTATATGACGACCGAGGCGAACATATTTTAACCAGGTATAAGAGGTATTAAAACAGGGCCAGGTCAGAAGTACCAAGAATAAACGAGCGTGCATGAATGGACTAATGCGAGTAAGGGAAACGAGAGAGATATGCCAAGATCGCAACAACTGTAGATTCATAGTCTCTGCCTACCCCGATGGGACACAGTGATGTATGTTCATATTTTAACACCCAGATACAGAACAAATACTTATAATATTAGAGCTATGGACTGACTAATGTCTTACGGTATTACTTCTTACTCTACTGGTACCTAACGCACGGCCCAAACATTTGAACTTATAAAAATCGATTAATCTATACTAGTATTATAAAGCTGAAGAGTTAGTTTGTTTGTAACCGCTGGTTACTTTTGTATAGTCGATTCATCGAGGAAGGCCCCCCTTATACCCCCTTAAAGTCACTATTCATCCCAGACGAAGTCGCGGGCAGTGCTGGGTAAATATATATAGCTAACAATACACAAATATTTCCCAATCAAACTCTAGAATTAACATTTGAAACGCAATGAATTAAATGTTTTATTAATATGGCATGGCATCCGTCCAATCGGGAGTCGAATCCGGAACGATACGGAGCCAAGCCGATCAATCCAGACATTTATGACCGTAGCCGCGTCTTGTAATTGTCGTTTTTGTCTGTGTGTTACAAAATTCAGTGGTAAGTCCGTGTTGTATTTCAAATGCGGAATAGATGTGTATGTTTGTAACACATTCACGGGTAAATTAGTTAGCCGATATCGTTGAAATATCGTACGAAGATAGGTAGTGTTGTGGTAAAAGTTATAGGCTAATTTTTATATTGAAAAAATCACTTTTTTCTTACAAATTTGAATAAAAAATACAAACTGTATCTAGAATGTTCCAAACAAATCCAAATATATTGTTGTTTTCTGTAAAATGTATTGGAGTTATTAGATATTTTATTTATTTCATATTTTATCTATGTTATAGACTATTCCATTGTAAAATGTTAGATATTAGAAATATATAATAACATTATAAATGCAAAATTGTGTCATGTCTGTTTGTAACGCTATCACAAATTAAACGGTGGGCATATTTTGATGAAACTTGGTATATGAATAGCTTGAACTCTATTAAAAAAAATTGCCTCTTTTAATCCCAGAGAACTTTTCCCGTGGGAACAAAACATCTACAAAAACGTACGAGTGATCTATTACATCAAATAAATTAATTATAAAACACGAGGAACTAATAAACCTTTGGACTGTACTAAATGCAAATCCATTTGCGAGTTACAGCTGTACGGACAAACAGGCAAGAATTACTGTCACGAGCTATAAGTGGTGATTCTTAATGCACTCGCCATTTGCCAATATTTCATACTTTAAATTCAGTCGAGCAGCTTTCAACAGGGCCGGACTAAGTACATACAAGATATTGGTATATTTTTATAATTATAAAAAAGCACCGGCCCAGTAGAATAGTACCTTCGTACTACTAGGTGTCGTAAGGAACGACTGCGGTACCAGAAACGATAGATGGTGATATATCCGAAACAGATTAACTCAAATATACGGGGCAGGAATGGGCAGCAGCGTCTCCGATTACACATAGTGCTTGCCCAGCGCGGCAATTATTATCGAAATTCCCTTTATTGGAGAGGATATGTACAACTTTGAACATCCATTGGATGAAACCAGGATCCATCTAAAAATAGTGTTGCTCATTGTTTTTTTTTAGGCTATGTCAATAATCCAGCATTTGGTCCGTGTAATATAAAACGTCACCGCAGCCTATAGACGCTCTTGATATCACAAAGATATACGTAACGCGTTGCCAACTTTATGCCTTGAACACAGTAATATCACTGCCTCTATCACAGCAATGCAAACACTGCTGTTAAAATAGAGAATGAGGTACCAATGCAGACTATATTCGTATGAGGTTCTACCTCTTGGTAGTTTTATGCAATAAGAATTGAACTTCTGTAGCCCAGCGTGGAAATTATAGCCAGTTGTCCCCTATTTTGGGTAGTTTTTATGTCCGCTAAACTGAGCCCAGGGTATTCTAGGTCCTAACCGTAGCCCTGGCTCCGTCCCAGGCGGATCCCAGTCTAGACCCGGCTAAATTACTCGCAAGGAGCGGTCCGCATTAAAAATGCAACCCCTTTGGCCTGGCGTTTTTGTCTAGCGTCCTAACTACTGGCCCCGTGTGTAACTCTCAAACATTATTGTTTGGTCCTGGCATTTTGAAATTTCACTATTCAAATACGCCATTGTATTGTTAGTTTTTCCATTTTCGAGTGGCTACTGAGAATCCTCTTGCTTGATGATTCCTTTAAAACTAAAAAAAAAAATTTGAGAGACTGCATCATCTATTATGTCGCCATTTTTTTTGTGTGAGTAAATTAAATTTTATCTGATGTTTTGATACACGTTTATTTAAAAAAATATTTCTAGTGGCTGATCAACACCATCATCATACCAGCCATTGAAAGTCCACTGCTGGACATAGGCCTTCCAAAAAAATAGGTTTCTTCCCCATAATTGCCGCGATGGGCAAGCGTGTTGGCAATCGCAGAGCGCAGCTTTCGCGACGGAGATGCTGCTGCCCATCCTCGCCCTGTGCATTTGAGCTGCACTGTTTCGGACGGATATACCGCCATCTGTCGGTTCTGATACCTTACTTACCTATCTAGTACCTAGAAAAAAGTAAGGTACGTACCTTACTTTTTTCTCAGAAAAAAGAAATTAAATGCTATGCTTCGAAGACAACGCCGAGGTGAGACGTCTCATTCGGAAACAGTTTTATCGGATATCAACAAATTAACATAACATTGGTCGTACAGAAGTTTATTTTATTTATTCTCGTCTCCAAGTATTCGCCAGTACTTATGGCGGGAAAATCTTTATATATAAAGACATCTTTGAGTGTACTCGGTTCCAACTCACGACTTCTTTCTCGGTCTAGAGTTACCTACAAGTTTTCATCATACTAAATTTTTCATTTATTGCTTCGTTGCATCGTTGGGTGTAGTTCAACGTCGATTCGATTCCCGGTCAAGATCCCCCCCCCCCACAACCCCCATTTTTCTAAAACTCGTAAACCTCTAGTAAGTACAAAATTTTATGGAATTTTGATAAATTACAATTATTACAGGAAACTCCACTGGTTCATTACTAGTTTTCTGTAGGATAGAATGTATAATATTAAATTGGATTTCTCAGACGTTCTTGACTGCTAGTTATATAAGTATTCTCGCTAAACCGATAGACGTTGTCATATCTTTACTATATATAAATTTAATTCACACTACATCTCATACATTTGACCTGACTCTGTTGTAAGTCGCTTAAAGCACTTGTATTACGAACGTCAGACAGCAGAGGAAATACAAACACATATTGAACGCCTAACACTTAATAATTTTTAATACGTAGTTACAGAAAAAACACAAATATCATTACATAAATATTTGTCCTGGTTGGGGAGTGAATCCACGACCCATGGCGCACAAGATATGATCGCTAAAATAGTTTCACTATTAATAATAATCGATGCCACGTCCAAGCGTGTTAAAGTTATAACTTCTTGTCCGAATGGAGTTGTAAGCTGGTGTCGAAAGCTCAGACCTGCGGGAAACCCCCAATGGGCGTCATGCTCGAAGTTCCCGATGGATGATAACAATTCAGGCTTCATTTAAATAACACAATGCTGTGAATTCAAACGGATTGTAACTGGCAACACTTTGGCTTTATGTATCCTGTTCTTTTTTTAAAACATACTGATTTTACCTAATATTGAAGGGCCCAGTGGCGCAGATGGTTGTGATCTTATGTTATGTGCTAGGAGTCGTGAGTTCGATTCCCTAGGACAACCATTTTTATGATTACATTTGTGTTTGTTCTGTGTCTGGGTGTTAATGTATTTAATTGTTATATTTGTGATTCCTCTGTAATCCGATGTCCGTAAGTACTTTAATCGACTCATCTCCAAGTCAGATCAATGTATGAGATGTTGTATTAATATTAATGTTATTTATTTTTTTATTTAAAATGAATTGTTATTTGTGGTGGAAAGTTTTTTAAATATTCTGTAAATGCCTGTTTATGTGTTGCTTTTATACTGTGGATTGTTTAATAAATAAATATTTAAATATTTTATTTAGACTTTAGAATTATCTAATATTAATTATAAAATTACTGCTGCAACCAGACAGACAGACATCTTATGGCTAAGCTTAAAGCAAATTCGAAGCGTCAACTTCAGGAAAGTTTCTGAAAGAAAATTCAGTCACGGATACTATTTTTATTTTTTAATTCTTCAGCGTAAGTAAATACCATTATCTGTTTTATACCAATACCTTCACCGCTCTTATTCCCACCAAACCAGCGCGCCAATCACCACCAAACACGACTGGCGGTCGGCCAATAGCTGCGCAAGGCTAAGGCATAAACACTTTACAGCCAGAATAAAACCTACTAGGCCGACAATAAATCCGTTTTACCGTGTATATAAATTGGACCTTGTATGCCAGTAATTTTAATTCTTCTTGGGTATTTAAATAAATAAGTGGTAAATTGAGTTGGTATTTACTTGACGTTGGCTCATACTTGTGGTCTAAGCCTTTATGCTAGATCATGTTTGTTTCTCTTTCAAACTTGAGTCAGATAAAAAAGTATAGCGTCGACTTCCGTTTGGAAATAACCAGCTTTAAAGGCTGTATACTGTTTGTACTTTGTTTCAAGGCGAGGCATCTAAGCCCGCCATAACTGACAGTTGCCGCGTCGTTCCATTTTCGAAAAGTGCGCGCCAAAATCTCGCCCGTATAGGTAATTAAACACTGGCCGAAGACGGCACAATGGCGCGGGCGATACGCGCCACTCCGTCACGCTCGACAGGGTTATCGGGCCGGCACAATGAGAGTCCGCCGGCGGCGTAAGGGAGGTGCTCCCGCGGGAGAAAATATAGGTACCAGGTTCTCTGTGATTTTGGCCGGGAATAAAAGTATCTTATCATCCTTGGAATTCAAAATTCACGAACAGATGGACACATTTTGACATTATTTATATTATAAAATGGGCCCGATAGCGCAGATGGTCCGTGGGTCGATCCAAGGACAAATATTGATAAGATGATATTTCTGTTTGTTCTGTGTCTGGGTGTTAAAATATCTATTTAAATTCTAAATTTGTGATTCATCTATTGTCTGACGTCCGTAACACAAGCGCTTGAAGCTACTTACCTCGGTTTCAGGTCAATGTATGAGATGTTGTTAAAATTACGGCAGATTTTCTGTTTCTGTTTTTCAAATTAGTTTTTACAGAAAATAGTTTTCGATTGGTATTAAAAATCTAACAATCATTTAGTTTGGCCACTCGCATAGTTAAAATGTTCAATATTCCAGACATACCAACAAATTTCTATGTATTTGTGTCTATGTCAGTTAGAATATGATAAGTGCATCCAATGCACTGTTTTAAATGGCGACAGAAAATCCTGGATCAAGCCGATAGAGCAGTCGACTGGATGATAACGACCGGAATCAGAAGATAAATTCAGAGCCACCAGACCCAGTACTCCGTATCCTGGCACATAGTGGAATCCAGTTACTTATCACGTAATCAATTTACGAGATGTAGGAATAAAAGCAGAGTAGAATTAGACAATAAATTAAAAGCCAGCAGACTTCGTACTTCGTAGTCCTGGCACACAGTCCAAAACATTAAAAACTCCCACAGCAAACCTAAATCGCGCAGCTCGTGCCTTACGCCGGTCGGAACCGGCGTGTATTGTCCGGGGCGACTCCGCCGGCGCACGCCTCTCATGTTTGTCTTCTGATTGGGTTTACCGGCGTGGCCCGCCGGTAAATCGACGCCGATAACCGGTGACTCTGTGACAGTGGATTTCATGAAAATCACGTCTTTTATGCACTTCTGATGGAATGATCTTGAGTTTCTCAATGACCTAAGTATACTATTGCAAGCTTTGGAAGACACTAAGTCGTTTTAAACTCATTTTCTTTTGACTAGTATGTTATAAGCCGTTGGATGTCCGCTGTTGGACAAAAGTCTATGCAAAAATGAGAATACTGGACTGAATTATTGGCAATCGCAGAGAGTATCTTCGCGACGCCCAGTGCATTTGAACTACACAATTTCAGATGGAGATACCGCCATCTGTCGGTTATGCTATCTCAGTCGCCGCTTATGACGCATGTCACGAAGAAAGGTGGGAAAGAAATATGTATTTATTTACGTATTACATTATTTAAAAGAGAAGCAAAGGAAGAAAAGAAACATTAGCTACACTTTTAGGTATTAAGTTACATCCTTTCAGAATTTTCAGCCAAAGATTGATAAGTCAGAACACTCAGGTCACAATAACAATTCCGGCGGAGTAGTGTCTTATGGCTGCGCCGGCACCGCCCGCCGGCCCGCCGGCCCGCCGGTCCGCCGGCGAAACACACCCGCGGCGAACAAAGGGTTTTGTTAAAGGTGTCAAAGATTACAACCATCGCCGTAAACTTGGTGTCTTCATAAAGGATTTGAAATAATACTGAGGTTATCGGGAGTCGTAATAATGCGTCGCATGTGGCTGTTTTATATATATATATATATATATATATATATTTACATATTTAAATAAATACGTAATACTCTTATGTTACGGAAATCAGACAATAAAGGAATCTTAAATATACTACTTAAATACATACATTTAACACCCAGACACAGAACAAACATAAATATAATTTTATAAATATTTGTCCTAGGTTGAGATCGAACTCACGACCTTTGACGCACAAGACAGGATCTCCGCCATCGTTCCTGTCAAATTGTCAATACTGAGACGAGAGAAACGCTAATGACAATAACGAACAATTAAATAAAGTTAGAATTCGAAAAATTCATGAATTATATTCAAACTAGCTGTGCCCGCGACTTCGTCCGCGTGGAATAGTTTTTTTGGGTACCATACCTCTTTACCTTGACTTAAATAAACTTTGAATGTCATGTTTATTTATATCAAATCAATGGCTTGAAAAATATATTTCATACAACTTTTAATCCCCCCTTTCGACCCCATACAACCCTTATTTCGAATGAAATAAGGGTTAGTCTATGTCCTTTCTCAGGGTTTAAAGATTGTCTGTGCCAAATTTCATCAAAATCGGTTGAGAGGTTTAAGTGGGAAAGCGTTACAGCCAGCCAGACAGACATAGTTACTTTCACATTTATAATACACTCATTTGTAAAAAAACGGGCACCTAAGCAATGAACCATTTCAAATGTTACTATTGGTTTGTTTGATAAATTATAGGTAATTTTACTTTCACAATTTTGTAAATTAATAAGCAAATAATCGTTTTCGTCAGTATTATTATAAAATTTTGAGAATTTTTTTGGGTTTTAATGCTAAAGTTCACTAGTAGTGTATGCTCACTAGTAGTGCATATGCTCGTGAAGTAAAAGTTAACAAAGATTTTTGTTTGTTTTTTCTTTAATAAAGTAAAAGTAGATAAATGTTTGGTATCGAGTGTGACCCCCTCTAGCTGAAATCACAGTTTAAATTCGACTGGGTATGCTAGCGAGGATATCCCGGATACTTGCTTGCGGAATACGTTCCCACTCCGCGGTAATCACATTCTTCAGCTCTCTGATGGTCTGCGGAGCCAGTTGTACTGATCTCACGCGTAATTTCAAAACGTCCCAGAGATGCTCTATAGGATTGAGGTCGGGCCTGTGAGCTGGCCACTCCAAACGACGAATGCCGACCTCTTGCACATACGCTTCCACATCGCCAGACCGGTGGGCGCGAGCGTGGTCGTCCATGAAAGTTGAGTCTTCGCCTAAAGCGGCCAATGCGGGTTATGTATGAGGAATTAGAACTTCCGTTATGTATCGATGTCCAGTCAGTGATCCGTTTTCAATGAAGACTAACTCTGTACGATCCATTGAATTTATTCCTGCCCAAAACATAACAGAGCCCCCACCATAAGGTGTGATCTCTTAAAAACAATGCGTTCTACTCGTCTTCGTAGCACTTGACGACGTCGATCTTCATCGAACAGAGATATCCTGGCTTCATCGGAGAACAATACTCTATTCCAGTCTTCTTGAGTCCATGACTCACAATTTCGAGCAAACTTAAGCCTGGCAACTCTGTGCTCACGGAGTAAATTAGGGCCGCGAGAGGCCTCCTCCTGACCGTCCATAGACTAATATGCACATTTCTTACTTCTTCGAGGTCGTTCTTAAGGTCCACATACGAAGACTTGCTATTTCTCAATGCGCAACTCACAAGAAAACGATCATCCCGTGGTTGGGTACATGGTTTTTTTTCAGAACCAGGCCTTCTCTCGACGGAACTGGTGTCATGATACCGCTGCCAGGTCCTTTGAACCGTTGAGCGACTCACACTTAGCCTCTGAACCACGAAGCATTGGCTGCAACCCTCTTCGAGCAGCGCAATAATTTTGGTAGCTTTTACCACTTTCTCTGACATTATTGAGACAGCTAAACAGCAATAAATGAAGCTTTGACAAATTAAGAATATGAAATAAATTCATAAAAATTGATTAAAAGTTATGAAAACCGATATTATCTTTTGGAACTTCGCACCAAAAATGTAGGATAAAAAGTGGTTTTCTGTAAAAACGAGCATAAAACGAAAATTTGAACCTAGAACGTACTGTTTTAAACACCACGGCATTCTTAATACCAGCCAGTAACATGTACAAATAATTAAAATCATTTTGGTACCGTAATTTTTTAAAGAAGAATTAAAATCAAAACCGCCCGTTTTTTTGCAAATGAGTGTATTAGTAGGAAAGTGGGGATTTCGACCTCTAGTATATAATAAGCGTAAAAAATTGTCTGTCTGTGTGTACATTTTCACGAGTAAACAGCTGAACGGATCTTAACGAAATGTAACTAATGGATAGACTACGCAGATTAAATATCTAACATTATTATTATAAATAGCATTCAAATGTATAGATCTCCCAAATATTCCCCCAAATAATAAATTTTCAAGTGATATATACGTTCTAATCAAATAGTTTTCCGTCCTTGCATTCAACTGCGTGATGCGCAGTGGAACGCCTATGGCTAAGCTAATTTCTAAACCAGTTCAATAGACAGACATACCTAAGCGTTTATATCATTTATCATCATCGTCACCAGCTATTGAAAGTCCTCTCCAAGAAAGAAGGTTTTTGCCCATAATTGCCGCGATGGGCAAGCGTGTTGGCAATCGCAGATCGCAGCTTTCAGGAAGAGGATGCTGCTGCCCGCCCCCGCCTCGTGCATATAAGTTGCACTGTTGCAGATGGATATACCGCCATCTGTCGGTTCTGGTACCTTATTCGCCTCTTACGACACCTGGTGCAGTGGGAGGTGCACTCTGCCGGTACCTCACAGCAAATTACTTCTTCTCTTATATAATTAGTTTGCTGAAATACTCTGTATTGATTTTCGCATTCACCAAGACTCGAATTCGCCCGAAGGTATAAAGCGATGCCAAAAGAAACAGCCCACCTTCAGACGAAACTCTGTTATGACATAATATCAGTAATTTCGCTTAAAGTTTACACGTACAAACAAACGTACAAACAAATGTTCTGGTTGAACAGACCCGTCGCGGGTACCAGGGGATCATATCAACGAGGAGACTTCAAAGAAACTACAAACAAAGTGAAAACGGGAGTTGTTACGTTTGATTAGGCCCGTTCCCGCCTCGGGGCGCGCTTTGTAACATCTCTTTGTTAGTCGAGCGTTTCATATCGGAGTTGCTCTTGTCGATTCCTGCTATCCTGGTAATGTCTGCGTCAAGACACCGAAGACTTTGCGAAATGTACGCCGCATATAATATTATAATAAATTTCGATTAGACTTCAATCAGTATATTCGGCAACGGTTCGGCTACACTTTGACGGGAGTTCACTGATTGGAGAACAAGTATACGGGCGTGTCAAAGATATCAGCCAACCTTGAGACCTGAAAATATTACGTCATGTTATCCAGTAATTTTAACACAGTAATATGAAAATTAATATTGTTTGTCTATAGAAACAAATTGAAATATACCCTCGGGGTCATAAAGGTCATTTGAACATATAAAATTAGTCTACGGATACCAGACGAGTCTTAAAGCTAAATCGTCTGTAATTTGAGGTCAACTTCAGCTGAAATACGGTAAATTAACTAAACAGTCCCAGACTGAAATGGATAAAAAATACCACATATCAAAAATGAAAAGCGCGTATATTTATTGAAATAAAAAAACCGGTAAAATGCAGAGCGCATCGAAAAAAAACTGCGCGCCGCGGCTCTGGTGTCAATAAAATTTGATGTTTACGCCACGCGCGCGATATCTGGCGCGCGACCGCCGCTGTTCGAAATTCGAATTTCGTTGTATTTAGACGCCGTCAACGGTTTTTACGTGGCCAGTGTTCTTATTTTAAATATTTGGTTCATTTGTCCGTTTTTTTTTCTCGCTCTTAATTTTAATATAACTCTGACGGTGGGTGTGGCTGGACGTATTTTTTGCTCTATAATTCTTTAATATTTTATTTGAAATTTAGCCCATAATTACTTGATGGTAATTGCTTAGTTTGGCAGAATGCCCAGTACTGCCCATCCCTGCCATGAAGCATTTAAGGTACTCTCTTTTAGATTGACATACCACCATCCATATTAACTCAATATTAAATATATTGCTGTTCACCGGAATCTCTTGATGGTTCAAGCGGTCGAAGTGTAACAGACAGACCAACGCATATGATACTGGCTTAGATTAAGTAATCCCTTTAAAACGGAAAGAGAAGAGAGTGCCAATATATAAATTTAACCGTATTACATCTAGAGGGATGTGCGAAATCTTCAACGCGAGCTTTATTCAGATCCGAGCAATAGCTGGTAATAAATCCCCAAAGCAATTGCACTACACTGGCTGCACTTAAAAGTTTCCCTCCAAAACCGTTTCAATATTCAACAAGTACACGACAACCGCGATCTCCCAATTCCGCTTGATTTTTCCGAATTTCCGGCGCGCCGTGGAAATAGTGCGGGCTTGGCCACGCTATTTTAACGTTTAAACACGGATTTTGGCCGACGTTTTTTAGCGAGCATCGATGGCCCGTCGTCCCTTTGTCGTCGGCGGGCTAGACAGCGATTAGTCAGCTCGTGTACTGTGTCGTCGCTGGCACGTCTTTTTCCGTCAGTTTTCCTTTTAACGTCGCCACAATGGCGTGTCAACTAATTGTTCCGCGCGACACTTGTGTCCGATCGATTACGGCTACGTTACAGCCACGAACAATGGGATTCGGAGCGCGTTTTTGGACTGTATCTGCACACGGACGCCGATTATTCTGAACGACTCAAGCCTTCAGTGAACTTTGTCTGACAGACGCGAAGTTTGCGCAATTATCGCGCGGTGTCTGCCCCTTTATTTCGCGGTTTGGCAAACTCGAAAACGCGCGAATACAATATTCTAATGTTACATAATAGCACCCATAAGATTGGAGAGCCCACAAAAGCTATTAACCAGAGACGCTCTATCGAAATTATAATATCAATTACTGATGCATTAACAATTCATATCAGGAGTCAGACGTAGCAGAAACAGGAATCTCATATACGTAATGTTATTATTGTGCGAGGGAGATAAAAAGATGTAGTGCGCAGGCCGTGCGAGGGAGACGGGACGGGAGCCGACGTCGGAGAGCTGTCAAAATGTCAAATTTCAGAATGTTGCTCGGCGCAGCAACTTCAAACGTGCCCCTACCGTTGGCATGCAGTGTACGCTGTACCTCTAATATAGTTATGGCGCCCTGGTACCCGCACCCGTTAATATTCATGCATCTCATCCCAGTCTTCCTAGGAATACGGAGCCATTTTCGTGAAAGCCTCATCCATTCCGACACTATGAATATGAATGAGTGATTTTCCGTTCGTTTCTTGGATTAAACTTTTTAGATGCATCCTTGCATTAAAACTGGCTGCCGTCGCGTTTCCGCTTCGACGCGAAAGGGATTCCCTTTTTAATTAAGAACTAAAAAAAAATTAAAACGCAAACGGACCGAATTGAAATACGTCCATTTGAAATACAAAGTAACAGGGTAAAAACGAAATTGAAAATTCCAATTTCACGTCTATTTCCTGAAAAACAGGCGGTTTTCTATTTCATCTCTCAAAACAGGGCGTCCGCACCGACGCTGTCTGTCTCGCTCTTGACGTGGAGGATATTGGAACTGGCCGAAAATGAAAAGTAAAAGAAACACAGATTTTTGACGTTTCAATATGCACTCATCTTTGCCGTTTGAAAAAATTGCCAGTTAATTAACACCGGCCCGAAGATACATTCCCCATCAATTCGCAGACGAAATTGTCTTAACAAAGTCAGATTTCTTGTTTAGATTCCGCAGTGACATCTGAAGCGCTCCGTCTTAATAAAAACGTTTCTGAACGTATAACAAGCTCGCACTTGACTTGGGTATTTATGAACGTCAATCACGACTGTCAAAAATGACAGTAGTCAAATCCCGCCCCGTAATAACGGTAAAGGACGTTCCCAATTTGAAAAACACACGTTCCGAGTTTGGCGCGCGTGCTCGCTTTGCCGATTAGTGTTATTTTTGAAAATGGAATCAGGGATCGTGTCGCCTTCGGGTGAGCCCGCCCACAAGATGGCCGCTCGCTCTAATCACTCGGCGCGTTCGCGGGAAAAAAGCGGAATGATATACAATTTTATTGAAGTGATATGTTATTACGATGTTGAACTGGTAATTACGGGCGAGCTTTACGCGTGGGAAGGGTTTAGAAAAAAAAAAATGTTTTTAAAACGGCTCGTGCTCTGTAATTGGGCGAAGCAACGGTCATTCATGAGAACCATTTGATTTACGAACGCAGATTGTTTTCTACTTGGCCATTTGGTTTTTTGCACATTAACATAATAGGAATCGAGGCGTTGATTTAGAAAATTGTAAATTGCTTTATAATGTTGTGATTTTTTGGTATTTTTAAGGATGATTTACAACATAATGCCTTAAAATGTGACGGGTTTAAAGTTTTTGTACGCTTAAACCTTATGATGATAATTTTAAATGTCCATATTTTTTGGGGCGTGAGAAATATTTCAGACGATCACTCTTTTATTTCAAATATGAAATATGGTTCTTTCCATTTTATTACAGGCCATCCAACTATTTTTCTTCCTTCCTTATCGCTTTCTTGTAGCATTCGTAGAAAAGGAATTTTATTGAGGAACACCAGAAGGCTTATGAAGATTATTCATGCGAACAGCTTCTTATTTGCGATTGATTTTGAACACCTGTACTTGCAGCTGATGTAAAGATAATCCTGGTCTACCATACGTTCCGTATACACCTTTGATAGGTTACAACTTGCCAGACCTGTGTGTAGATAGGGGGGAAAGTTTATAGTTTATCCGGATTAATGAGCTTGTTTAATATACTATACTTAATTGTTGTGTTACTAAGACATGATTGTAATTCGCTTCTATACGTCCCTTACTGTTACATTACTTTGCAACCTACACAAATGGAACCTTCAACATTTCTCAAAGTTTCAACGAATAATATTTCCCAGTCGATTCTCTGATTTTATATGCATTTGCCGTGCGGTACAGCCGAGCTGAATAGTACCTCCCTTGAACCAGGTGATGAAACGACTGAGGTACCGGAACCGACAGATGGCGGTATATCCATCTTAAACAGTAGCACAGGGCGAGGATGGACAGCGGCATTCTCGTCGCAAAATCAACGCTGTGATTGCCAATACGCTTGCCCAACGCAATTATGAGCAAATCCCCCCTTTTAGGGGAGGCCTATATCTAGCAGTGGCTTAAATTGGCTGGTGATGAATGATTGTCAAAATGAACATGTCGAGTTTAGAACTAACAATACCTCATTTTGGAACGATAATACAACCTTCCCTGTACGTGTCTCTTTATCGAGAATAAGTTGAAACTTGTAAATTAAGGACAATTACAAGATACCGACAAGAAGGTAGCCATTACTTAACCTGTCGTACGGGCAGTCGGCTGATTTATTTGGTGTCGGACGGACCCGGTCGGGCGTTTGCAGGTTGATTTGTCGATCCGATTGTTCTCGGCATCATTAGGGTCGGATTGCGGTTACTCTTACCCTTGTATGTCGCCCTGGTACACGGGGCATGGTGTTTTTGGGAAATAACTAGATTTTCAATATTTTTTTCTTTTGTTTCCCGTTTGTCTGGAATCTTCATCGAAGAAGGAGATCTTGATTTGTCTACAGTCTCTTATGATTTCCTTGAAAACCACCAGGTTTTCAAGGAAATCTTTTGAAAGCAGTAAAACTGTTAACTAGTAATAAATTGACTACTAAACCCAACTCGAAAGACTAAATACAACAATGCACTCGTTATATATTGTCATGGTCATCACATATCCTTGGAAAATGTTCTAGTCTAGATTGTCTATGCTTCGAACATTCTAGAACATTCCAGAAACATTCAAATTTCGCCCACCCATGTAACAACTTCACCACGTACGTTACAAGTATCCGATTTGGCGACACGATCCCCGCCCAATGTCTTGGTACAGGGTTTTGGCGGGGCACCGATCTGATAGGCGTCATCGGCCAGGTGACTTTACATGGCCGAGGGACTGATGGCAACAGCAGGGGAGTGACACGGACGGCCGGGGAGTGACTAAATTGGAGGAGGGAGTGTGTAGGAAGGTGTGATCTGAGGCTGTTGAATTAATTTTCGTTCATTCTATTGTTTGTCGCGCGACGTTGATTCGTGTTATTTGTTGATTTACAATAACAATAATCATTATATTACCGGCTTCGAATGGGTAGACAATTGTTTTAAACATTTAGATTAAATAATTATGGATTGACTAAAACTGATCATAGTCTTGAAAATCTAGCCAAAGACTTACAAAAAGAAATGTCTTCTGTTCGAGGGTCGATGATTGTGCGAACCTAACAAAATTATTAATAATTACACGGTGATTTTTATTCTACAAAATCTCACACATCCTCAATTCTTACCCGAGCAAATATTAATATGATGATAGTTGTGTTTGTTCTGTGTCTGGGTGTTAAATATATGTATTAAAATACTATATTTGTGAATCCTCTGTTGTTTGATATCGGTAACACAAGTGCTTTAACCGACTTACCACGGAGTCAGATTACTGAATAAAATGTTGTGTGAATTTATATATCTATTTATCCCTCACCCATCAAGTTAGATGGGCCCGATAGCACAGATCGTAGCGACTCTTCTTCACCACCAAAGGTCGTGGGTTCGATCCCCACCCAAAACAAATATCCATGTGACGATATCTGTTTGTTCTGTGTCTGGATGTTAAATATGTGTATTTAGGTAGGATATTTGTTATTTATATGAAATAGATAAAGGTTTTGTATGTTTCCGCAACGACCTCTTTTTTGCGCTCTTCTGGGCTGTTACTGGGCTGAAAAGGACGTGGTCTGGTCAGCACAGTGTCTCTAGGAAACTCATCAAACTCTTAGTAGCTAGCCGCATCCTGAACTGATCCCGGATCATTTCGATTATATTTTCGAATAAATGGCGATGTTTATAACATTGTAGGAAATATATTGTTTCGATTTAGTGTGTTCACATAGGAGTGCGATTTCATTATATTCAGTGTCGGGTAATGTTACCTGTCAAAAAGTTGTGTCTAGGTGTAGATATGTTGCTAGGTGTAGATCTAATATGTTGCCAGGATTTGTACGATGACACTCAGTTATTACATTTCGAAATAATCTTGATCATACATCAGAGAGACCACATCAAGGATAACTTATTATTGTTTCAACACAAAAATTGTTGGTTACGTGTCTGGATTTTTTGGTTTTTGAAATTATAAAAATATCCCATGATATTTCATAGGTAGACCCAACTCAGAGATAAGTAGCTTAAAGCACTTGTGTGTCAGATAATTGACAACAGAGAATTACAAATAATACTAAGATATACACCAGTAACACCCAGACACAGAACAAATATAAGTATGCATCATATAAATATTTGCTTTGGGTGGGGATCGATCCCACGACCACAAAAAAGGATCTGCGATATCGGCCTGTCGAAAAAAAATACTAATTCCGACAAAATAAAAGTAGGAGACATTACTTATTACATACTTAGATACGGCTAGTCGTTGCTTTAGAACTCAATTCATATTCCAACTCAAACTATACGTGTTTTATCTGCAGATTTTTTCTATAGAAAAACATTAATGCTTCTCACAAATAAGTTATTCGTAAATAAATATATATAAAATATTTGACTGCGCCAAAGGCCGTAGGCTCGATTCCCACACAGGGCAAATATTTATATGATGCTATTTGTGTTTGTTCTGTGTCTGGGTGTTAAATGTAATGTAAAGTGTATATGTACATGTGCTTTAAGCGACTTACCACGGAGTCTGATCAATGTATGATATGTGGGAATTTATTTATTTATTATTTATAACTAGCAACGATCCGCAGTTTCTTTTGCGTAGTTTCCGTTTCCATGATAACATGGGAATTAAATATATCTCATATTACTCGCTGATAATGTAGTTTTGAGGTACCGGCATAGTAGAATAGTACCTCCCCCTGTACCAAGTGTAAGAGGCGACAGATAGCGTTATATCCATTCGATAAAGTGTAGCTCAAATGCACAGGGCAGGGTTGGGGTCCTCGACACGAAAGCTGTGATCTGCGATTGCCAAGGCACGATTCCCAGCGCGGCAAAAATGGGCAAAATTTCCCATTAAATTTAGCCTTTTTACATTTGCAAAATTCTAGAACTTATTGCAACTCATTATAAAATGAGAGTTTGTTTGAACACACTAATCTCAGGAACTGATGGTCAAATTGGAAGAATTATTTGAGTTCGTGATAGGCCATTTATCAAGATACTACTGTACCCCCAAAGTTATTCCACGCGTTTCTTATTTTTGGTACCCAACAACGATTACCATTGGAACACTTTTCACATGAAAATAGGTACACTCTGTACTAGGATCACATAAAGTAGAAGCAGATGATACACAGTAAGGAGCTGCCGAGTGCTTGCCTTCGTATCGTGTTTGCCCGGTATATGTTGCCAGCAAACAGTTGTTGTGTTTGCTGACTCCCTGGGTCCCTGCACGTCCAAATTTCGGGATATTTCCATAACGTCCCTGTTCATTTGGCTGTTCCGCTGAATAATCCCTACTAATATTATAAATGCGAAAGTTAAACCGATTTTGATTAAATTTGCCACGGACAATCTTTAGACCCTGAGAAAGGACATAGACTATTTTTTATTAAAAAAAAGGGTTGTGAGGGGTCGCAAGGGGCGATGAAAAGTTATTTTTGAAGCCATTGATTCGATATAAATAAACATGACTTTCAAAGTTTATATAAGTTAAGGTAAAGAGTTATGGTACCCAAAAAAAAAATTTTCCACGCAGACGAAGTCGCGGGCACAGCTTGTATGTAATAAACGAGCGTGGAGTGTATTAATATAGTAAATCGACCTGAATAAAACAAAGAGATAAATCTCATCAAAACTACGCGACTGAGGTAGATCTAATGTAGAGGTCGTCAGCATTGATGCCTTACACTCTATCTCTACCATCAAATAGCAAACAGTGTTTGCTAACTTTGCAACCCTGTCTAACCCCTATAAGAGATGATTTTTAAATAAATATTTTACTCGTGTCTCTAGTCTATTCATAGAGAACCTTTAAACTCATTATTATACGAATAATTTAAAATACTGCAATGTTTCGTACTAGCCTGGACACCCATTTTACCCCTATAAGGGGGTAAATTTTCAAAAATTTTTTCTTAGTACTTATACTTAAGCCCTGCTTTGATATATCAGTCATCTCTCTTCATTTGATATATCAGTCACTTCTCATTTTGTTTACATAGATGTATATACTTACACGAGGTATCAAACACCGGTCGTCCGCATTGCTGTGTTCCGGTTTGAAGGGTGAGAGAGGCTGTGGAATTACTAGGCAATATGACATATTATCTTCAAGTCACAAAAATGACAACGCGCTAGTGATATCCTTGGGATATTTAAGCTGCGGTAACGGTTGCCATCTCGCGGAATGTATGTTTGTTTGTCGATGAGGTAAAAAAAAATGTTGATATTATAGAGTTGGTCTTCCCTAACTAATATCAAATTAGGATTCATGATAGATTCTGATTGTATATTCCAATCGATCATACGAAAAGGATTGTGAGCGTCAATATTCTTAAGGCTAAGGCACACTGGCTGTGCAGCCGGAATAAAGCCGCGTTCACACTATAACTCAGGCGGCGACGTAAGGGGGGGGGGGGGCGCACTATGATTTACGTCGTGCCGATATCTGGTGGACGCGGGATTTGTCATGCGACGCTGTTTATGCGGCGCGGTGCCTCCGACGCTCGTTGTCACATTCTATGATCGTGAATCATTACGATTCTAAATTTGAAATTTTACTTGTCCCATTGAATTTAAGATGGCGTCCACGCTGCCCTCAATTCCGCGATGGCGGCCATTTTGATATATCATACTTAGTTGCGTTTTTGAATTTGTTCTGTGTGTCGATTATTTCGACGGCGCTGATGGTAGTGGTTTTGTCTTGTGCGCCAAAGGTCGTTCGATCCCCACCCAGGACAAATATTTATGTGTCTGTGTGTTAAATATATGTATTTATTACTATTGTCTGATGTCTGTAACACAAGAGCATTAAGCGACTTATCACGGAACCAGGTCAATGTATGAGATGTTGTGGGAATTTATATCAACATCCGAAATTAAATTGCACCAGTCTGTTGTTAAAGATTTCAATAAATCATTCCTCAAAGGCGCTATCACCAATTGTCTCTCTCAAGTAAATCACGCCACCCAATTATATTAATTTAGTAAAAGTCTGGCTTTAAATTGTTTGTTTTATTGTAAAATATACAGTTATATCGCTTACATATACGAGCATAACTAACTAACTGTTTTTGATGACATTCAAAATGATTTAAATAACCTGAAAATTAAACGGATACATTCCAACATATCGCACTATTATTTAAAAATAATGTCCATAATCTAAATCCTTCGAGCGCAATTAAAATATTAGTCGGACCGAATTGAAATATCTAATAAATCAATTTACATCCCGCACTGGCGCGGCCGTGGCCGTTCCGTCAACTGTGTAAACGCGCCGGCCACTCGATTCGATTCAGCCGAGCATCGATTACTCGATTCATCCGATACATCGATTATTATTTATTCGCTCGCGGCCCTAATCAATGTGCGACACGCGTTTAATTTATGCAACCGATTCGTTTCGGATAAAATCATTTTCGGTTTTAATTTTCGAATGACGTTCACTTGTTTTGTTTCTTTTTTTTATTAATTCTATTTTTGAACGCGTCCATTCGACCTGCTTTAGTTTGTCGCTTTTTAATGCCTAGAATCTGTAAATAATATAATCCGGTTGCTTCGTGTTTTTTTTTTCCACTTGTTTCTTTTCCTGAATTAAATATAGCCAATGTCTTCCTTTATGGTTCAAGCCATTTAAGTACTAAACTACCACTCTTTAATCAATGAATTTAGTATTTATAATGATAAATTTCAATACTATTTTGAATGTTTATATTGTGTTACTTGTAGCATATATTATTTGTACATTGATTTTTGTCACCGGGTGCGTGGAATGGATCATGGCAAGGGTTTTCATTTCCCATAAACAGCTATCCGGGGAGCTATAAACAAGGGAATCCGTATTTTATTTACTCCGAGCCATCGACACGGATCTGTACTTAGTTTTTACTGTGCAGTTTGATGTATGTACATAATTACCCAAGAGACTATTATAGTACGTTGTAGTATAGTACCGATGCAGACTACCTTTGTAGGAGGTAGACCTCTTACAAAGGTAGTCTCGTCTGCATTGGTACCTCACTCTTACCTATTTCTACCGCCAAATAGCAGTAATCGCATTGCTGTGTTCTGGTTTAAAGGATGAGAAGGCAGGAAATTACTGGGTTAATGTGACGGGTAGTATCTTTAATTCAGTGATGACATGAGCTAGTCTATAGGCTGCGGTCACGTTTACCATCAAGCGAATCGTATGGCTGACATAACATAAAAGTATTGCTTAGTTGTTGGGTCTAAGTATATAAACACCTGTGGTACCAACCCCTATGTTATATTTAAAATAAATATTTGATTGTATACTTTCAATAATTTTATTTGCGTTTTCAATCATCCGTATATTTAAAAAAAAACTGACTGACTGAATGTTTAACATATCAACGCAGGGCCTGAACTATATGGGTTAGAAAGTTGAAATGTTGCACTTGAGTTCCTTTTATAAGAGAGCATTAAATGGTTTTTGAAAATTAAGCCTGAAGGGGTAAAACGGGGGTGCAACTTAGTATGAAACTTTGTTGTTTTTGAAATTATTCAATATTGAAATTAAGTATAAAGGGTCTTCATTCAAAGTCATGAAACACGTGAAATTATATTTTTTTCGAAAATCATCCTTGAAGGAGATAAAAGGGCGGGTTTAACCGTGGGGCGCAGCTAGTTAAAATTCTCGTGTCACGGTGTTTATCCGGGATGAACTTCTAAACTACTGAACCGATTTTCATAAATTTTTGCTTACTTTTTGCTACAATTCTAGAGACGATAGACTATACTTTTAATCTAGTGTCGCTATACTTTTTTCTGATAAACATATATATATAGCTAATACCTACTGACTGTTAAACGTTTGTCGGTTAAGTCGGTTTTGCCATTTTTTTTTCTTTCAACGACTTATCCCGGATTCGGTTGTATATTATTATACTGCAAGTTACAAAAAGGGCTTAGTGACCAAACTATATCTGTATATATATATTTAATATGTTATCGGCAGCCATTTTGGTGGTGAGGTTCTCCAAAGCTGGAGTCAGTTAATTGTCAATCTCAAGCTGATCCAAATCAGGCCGCTGACGGAGGCACAATGGCGCGCCGCTTTTTCAGCCCTAGCCTTATTTATTGCCGGGGTTGTATGCAAAACGCGCTCAATTCACGGCCGGTAGGGTTGCCACTGGTAGAATATATTTATTTATGTATTATATATTTATATATATTTATTTATATATGTTTTTAAACAAAATTCAAGTGGTGGAGAAGTTGTACCAAAGAAGGTCAACTGCGGTTTTGGTCGACATATTTACTCATGGAAAAGGTACCTAGGAGAAATATAGTCTAGTATATTAGATGACTTAGTAAGTGGAATCAAAGGTTTGTAAATTAAAGCAATTTATTTAGAATCTGAACTCCAATCATTTCAAAATAAATAAAATGTAAATAGCTTGAACACAAGAAAAAGAAAAACACAAACATTTGATTTCGGAAAAATGTCCGCGAGCAAAGTCGCTGGCCGAAATTCTGTATTCATATAGTTGTTTTTTTTTTTAAATTATACAATTAACATAAAAATGAAGATTCTAATGTATGCTTAATTGACATTAAATCCAGCCCAATTAAAATCTATAACTGGTTGTGTCTATTATTGGTATGGTCAGCAAAAAACACTGAATTGAAAAAAATACTGTATTTGAATACTTGCAAGATTGTATCATAAGCCATTATTATATTTTCATCTGTTGAAGTTGTATTATTTTAAAGATTATTAAATCAAACATCTGACATTGCACGCATAGAAACATCGATTTGCAGTTTTAGCATACGAGAAAAATGTTCCGACTCTCGCTTCGCGGTGGCAGCCCTGGAGTATTGTGTATACCCCGTTGGCAGCCCTGGCTTTCATTCAGCATCCGGCGAGGTGCTCCTCATGAATATTGCTTCTTTTCCATTTATTTTACATTTATTGGCAACCGTTTGAGCGCGCCGCTGCGCCCGCGCCGCTCCCTTAATGATACGGTGTCCTTTGATGTCTCGATTGATATGCAAAACTCTATATTGTCCGCCTTAAACAAGCATCACTTAAAACATGCCTGCAATAAGAGCAAGTAGACGCGGCCGCATCGAAAATTAGTCAAGCACATAAACCCACACAAAGACATTGTTACACGTTACAATCGCACAGCGGTCGGCCCACATCGTCCCAATTCCATCAAAACCCCACAAATGAGATGACAGGTACCAGGCTAGCAGAGAACACTAGGAGTTGTGAACGCACCTATCTCATTTCCTAGCCCAGTTGCGGCTTCCGAACAGCCGTCAGCGCGGCCTCTTCCGGCTCCCGAGATTAGTATCGACTCCATTTACCGTCTCACTGCGGCTATTGTTTCTATTGGTCGATTCACACGCGGACGCCGCCCGAGCCGTCACTCAGCGTTCCGAATTCAAAATTCAATTTTCGAACCGACCGCATTCGACACGGATTCGAAATTTAAACGGCCGATCCGACCGCGATGATTTTTGCAAACACATCAAGGATCGCGCGCGCGATCTGTCCTCACGTCCGAAAACTATTTTCGCGCGCCGAAATTCCCGCCGCCCGCTGTCCATTACAGATCTGCATAATTTAAACGCGATCCTGTCGCGGTGACTTCCGAATGGAGCCCGTGAATTCTTTATCTGCCTCTGAATTGTGCTCGTCTCGTAAAAATGTAGTAGAGCCGATAAAAAAATTGACAGGTGTCGTTCAATTAACCCCTCCACGGACGCCTGTGCTATTTTAACGTTTTAAATTTTCGCCTCCGCTCCGCGCGAGATACGATCTGTTACAGCCGACCTTAAAATGTCACTTAAAGAGAAAAAACAACCGCCGCAGAAATAGCGAAAAGGCACTCTAGTTCCACTTTGAAAATAAAAAGGCCCGGGCATCCACCCGTTCGCACATAAACAAAACATAAAATAAATAAACAACAAGACGCGGCGAGCAGAAAACAGAAGGATACATTCGCGGAGGGTTGTGATAGTGCCATCCATCAGGCGGTCACATCTCTTCGATAGGGTTAGGGCCACCTTTATGCGTCCCCGGTGAGAGATAAAGGCCCCATACTCGAACCCTAGTTTTTTGACATCTATTTGTGGTCGGCCTCTGCCCTCTAACGACAAACGTCGACTTTTAAAATGTAAAAATTGTTTCCACGTGAAATGTATAAGCATCTCTGGAAAGGGTAGAGAGTGCCTTGCATAATTTAGGCGCTCAATCCGCGCGCGCGACGTCACAATTGCAAAAAAAATAATCCATCACGCAAAGGAATCTCTTTGCGTTCGGAAACTAAGGTAGTCGCGGCCCCGCGAGATGGCGCGGCGGCGCGCCGAGACGCGCTCTATGATTTTTACGATGCCTCCGGAAATCACCGGGGCCCCTGAATATATTATTATTGTTATGGCAACACCGAACGCTGGGAAAATTGTAAAATATTCGCGCTCTCCTCGAGAATTATGCTGCTAGCACATATCATTAGGGAATTTGGGTTCGGTTGGCGCGCCGACTGAATTTTTCATCGCGCTTGCTTTTTTAAAGATTTATCACGCCGGCAATGGTTTTTGCGGGCGGGTGACAGGCGTTGCGCTATATTAAAATCTTCATACGTGTCGCAGCGCTATTTGGCCTACAAACCAGTGTTTTAGGCCAAAGAGCGCCTTTGTATACACCTTCAAAGGTGCAAAACATGTTCTGAGTCATTATTGCGTCTTATATTTTATTTTTTCTTTAAAAATGTTTTATTTTTCATTCAGTCTATAAAGTCTCCCAGCGGGGGCGCGCCACAGACTCTCAATCAGCGGTCGCACAGCGACAACAAAAAGTCCATAACCTAAGCTTATTTCTGTAAAAATATTAAACCGTACCGGATCGGATAACGTTACCGAGAACGCAAACGAAAATAGTTACGTTAAACAAGAGGTATACGAACTCGGATTTTATTTCGCGCAAAAAGGCGTAGGCATAATGACATGATGCCGTGCAAATCAAGCCATCATTCAGTTCCTCCCGTTACAGGCCGTATTTACATATTCTCATTCCGAACCCCATAGATTTAGGTGGGAACAAATGGATTGTTTCTCCTCCAAACAAAATTTATAGTTGCCAGTGCGAATTTTTCGCGCGTTCCGTTTTCCGTGGGGCGCTGCCGTTGCTCGTTTTTTTTTTCTCTCGATTCTCGATTTATTGCTAACTTATGCCCGGTATAATCGTGATTTTAATGCTCGCGTGATTTATAACGGTCGAGCGAGAGGATCACGAACAGGATTGCTTTTCGAAATTTGATATCTCTATATCGCTTATGAGACCCCGGTGGTGCTGTAAGCAAATACAACACTATCGGGATAAATGATTTTATTGCACACGTTTGCGATTGATGTTTTTATTAACTACTCAATAATGAAATTACTGTTTCGCGTTTGAAAAAAAAACAATAAAAACAAACTATCTCTAACACTTAGGCGGTGTAAAACGGTCGACAGAATTACGTGCAATTGTTTGCGCGGGAGCCGAACGGAGTATCGGTTTTTAAATTAAAAATAATTGGTAGTCATCAGCAAAAACGCAGCGCGCAGTATAAATTTGACAAATCCCGTTAGCTGGCTGAGGCCGGCCGGAGTTTATCATTTCTCGGTTTTTGTGTACACCGTAATAGGCTTCATAAATTTTTGATAATGTTTTTGTGATTTTCGATGCGGCAGTGTGTGGACGCTAAAAAGATTGGGCCACCAAAAAATGGCCGGCCCGCTTGGCAACTCGTTTAGCTGTCTATATCTGTGCTAGGATTCACCAATGAATACCAAAGCATTCCAGTTTTAAACATTAGAAATAAATTAAAACATTTGACGTCATCGTTTTAAATTATCCATACGTTTCGTAATCCGAAACGCAATTAGTCTGTCATGCAAATGAATACAGAGTTATTTAGATACGTTAATTTAGAAACTTAAAAAAAAAAACCAACTGATTATTCCATAAAAAGGCATGCAAGAACTTGCCCAATTTATCAAAAACAGGTTTAGAGTCAAGTCATGTCGCAAAATCCAGACGAGCTTATGAAAGGCAGCGAAATTGATATGTTATCCATTACAGCTCGCATAAACCACGCGACGTGCCGCGGCGGCGACGACGCCGTAAAAACTGTCACAGATTCAAAATTGAGAAGTATTCCCCTTGATAAACAAACCGCATTCTTTTTTTCAAATTTCGAATCCGCATCGCTCTTTAAATGTTTCGAATTTAGAACACAAGACCCGACACCGGCGTTTCCCTCAACAACTTTATAGTTTGTAACCAAAAACATATAGAAAAAAAAAGTATCGTTTTAACATTCCAAATACAAATACAGCGGACACGCTTCATACGCCAATGATTTATCTATAACCCGACCGTATAAAAAGTGACAGCGCCGTAAAACTCCGACAAACAATCTATAAACACTTCAATTTGTTCGGTTATCACTCGAACCCTTTCGCCGTAAATCCAAATGATGCCACGGCACAGCCATTTTGAATTCTCGTAAAAGACGTGTCATAAAAATAAAAACGTATGAAGCATCACTGGTGTATAGGAGTGCTCCCGAATAATGTATTCATAGCCAAATTACACCTTGACTTGCAATCTTGCTGTTAGGGAGGCGTTCGGGTAATCTCCATCGTATTGCCTATTGCAAACCCCATAAAATGGGGGCATCAAACGGTTTTAAAAGCCGCAGTGTACTTTGAAAAATGTTTAGTAGTCAATAAAATTGAGGGAATATACTTTAATCTTAGTAAATTAAAATTGCTCTATTAAAGCTGTTTGTATTGCGACCCAGTTTGATTGTTCCCATTATAATCTAGGCCCCGCTATCATGGTGGTCGAGAAGCTTTTCAGAGTTCCTCCGATTCAATATTGTCTTATTAAACCACGTCATCGATTTAGGCTGAATAAATGTTGGCACAGTCGTTTCACTTAACCAAACACACCTGCCTAATGTTTGAAATTCAAAATGGATGAGTTTTTCAAAATTCGAACACTGCTACCGGTGTTAATTGAAAAGCGACTTTAAAGTTGTTAGTGATACGCACACCGCATAGAAGTCGCATAGAAAGCGCGTGCGGGAGGTCCTGTGTTTGTTGGTGCACGTCGCGCGATCCAGCCATTGTTGCTAATGCATTTACATTAAATATTTGTCCGATCGCCTCCGGATATTGTGTTTACGTTTGGCATCGGTGAAATTGGATATCAACGATTATAGGTATGAAGTCGACCATAATACTAACAAAACACATTTCTATATATATCATTAATTACTTGTGAGCTGTTTTTGTAGCCGGTATCCACTTTTAAACTGTATTGATCTGGGATTCGAATTGGCGACTTAATAATTTACGCGCACGTACGTTACCTTACCGGGGTAGGATAAAATAGAGGAGGTCTCCCGCGGGGCCTCGAGCTCTCAACTTGCACGGCAAAAACCAATAACATTAGGTTTGTACGTGTTGCGTGCTTCTGTCCTCCTGGTACTTCTGAGCAATGCTAGGTATCTTTATGGCGCGTCCCATGCGGAAAACTTAGTTTCTCATGAAATATTTGATAGCTTTTAATGTTATTTTATGATTTGAAGTTTATTTGCCAACTCTCATTCTAATTTTTTATGTTCCTTTTTGAACAAAGAGAAAGTAATTAATAGCGAATTGGACCGGAAAGAATGTTGCAACAGCTAACTCTCTCCTGTTTAGACGACATAATTAAATAAAAGCCTTAGCGAGCAACGAGTTGCTGTGCCGTATTTGATTGTGTGTTTTTCTCTTGTTGCAGCATCCGTACCCTTCAGAAGACCAAAAGAAACAATTAGCACAGGATACAGGGTTAACGATACTACAAGTAAATAATTGGTGAGTACATTTCTTTTTTCATCTTTTTGAGTTAGGCTTTAAAACTAGCTGACAAAGTGTTTAATATATACCAATATATCATAGAAAATAATAGATTAACTATTATAATTAGCAATAAATACAATAGAAATTAAAATGGCATACAGAAGATAAATTATTAGAAGCTATTTTCATCTAAAATTGCGTAACACACAGCAGGCTCTCTCTTTAGTTTCAAATACTTTGGTACCTTGTAGTATGTAAATCTAATTCATAAACGTATTCTGCGTTTGCAACCTGCACCAGCATACAATATCAACTTCTGAATATGTATACAGGTTTAAATATTTGATATCGAAGCCCCCATGATAACTATTGTCAACGGAAT
The DNA here is from genome assembly GCA_020976665.1 of Heortia vitessoides. Classification (NCBI taxonomy): domain Eukaryota; kingdom Metazoa; phylum Arthropoda; class Insecta; order Lepidoptera; family Crambidae; genus Heortia; species Heortia vitessoides. The sequence goes on from JACJUM010002496.1 coordinate 516,893, forward strand.
CGCTTCAATAACGCGTTCCATTTCACGAAATTCACGCACGCATAAAATTGCCTGATTGACAGTTGATATTTCTTATTAAAATCGTCCGAGGCGACGCATTCCTACTATCGACCAGCGTATGCGGACCCCACATCTTTCTTTTGATGCTGACATTTGTATGTAGGAGCTCCTCGGGTTTCACATTCTATGGCTCTGGATATACTAGTCGACTTTAACATGATTATCTTAAGTGGGATGGCATAAAATCCTTTATTTACTGCCGCGCATCCAAACCTAACATTAAATGCGTTTAATGATGAGTCTAGTACTCAATAAACAAGCGTGAGCCGGGGATATTCACCCGGGTTTCTACGAATTACGTTTTACAATTCCAAGGATTGTTGAGCGCGAATATTTTAGATTTAGCCATCGACTTTTCGATGCGGACGCGGTGTTGTGCGAAAATATTTTACAGGATTGACCAGAAATAAATGCATTAATGCTTAGATTTTATGTGTCAAATTGCATATATGATTAAAACGAGTTGAAAGTCATTAAATTGAGTATTCTGAAGTCGGATTAAAATCATCTAGCTGGTATTTAAAAAAAAAACATGGCGGCTGAGCGCGCGCTTTTTCCAGCTGTTCTTAAACCAGGCAAAATATTCAAATTCGTATTTTGAAATATTTCATGCAGTCACAGTTTTTTTTTTTTTTTTCAATTATTGCGAATGGCGACTCCAATTGAATTATAATGCCAGCGCAATTTAAATGATAAAAAATACCGACAAGCAGACTTTCCTTAGCCAGCAGCGGCGTGGGCGTCGCCCGACGTGTGGCCATAAAACCTGCGACATACGTCCACCGATGGAATCGCGTTATTCGACGCATCCAAATGGCGAATTTCTTCGTTTATTTTGCTTAGAATTAACAACGTTGTTACTTTGTGTTCTGTGATTATGGCGCCTTTGCAATTATGAGAGTCTGTGGATGTAGATCAAGGCTTTTAGACGAAGGTAATGTTTCTAGGTTTAGTAATCTGAATACAGATATTACTGAATAATGTTCGTATTCTATACATTCGTTAACTGTCCATAGCAAAACATTGACTTCCCCAAAAAAGGATGATTAAGCTGCGGCAAGCAAATCGGTACTTACGCCGCCTAGTATTATGATGATAGAACAGGTTCTAGTCATCTTTGATGGTACCCCACATCAAAGTGGAAAAGATCCTGGGCATATGTGATGTTTAAATCGATGTGCCACTGGAAACGGGTGAACGAAATTAATTTCAATTTATCTGATACTGGTTATGAAGCATGTATTCCGCAAAAATCATATGTACGGAATTGTCGACTTATTATCTGTTGTTACTTTGTCTATGGCAACAAAAACAGGGCCATAGACAAGTATTAGTATTAGTAAGTAAGAAGGTTGTTCCACCCGTTTCCCACGGAAACTGCCGGCAGCCAACCAAACGCAAATAAAACTCACAAGTATATTTATACAAGAAATTAATGAAGTGATAAGTACTTACGCAATCAATGGACACCTTACCCTCTTACCACTTATAACGTTTTTTCTATGCGGTCATAAAAAATAACTCGAGTATCGGACGATTGAGTCACTCGATCTCATCGACTTTTGAACTTTGAGTGTTATATGAAACACAATGGACTAATATTGCTTCAGGGTGTTTATGGTAGCCTGGTAACATTTTAAGTATATATGAGTATGTATGAGTTTTTGTGGATATCAACCGTCCATTGACATGCATAGGCCTCGCCTACTTTGCCTCATTTTGTGAGAATTTTCAATTATCTGTCGGTTTTTGTCAGTCAATTGTATATTCAAATTGTCTTTTTAAAATATTAGTTACTTAGTTAGTTAAGTTTTTGTTTATTAACTCTGGCAACATTTAGCTTTTAACATTTTATTTACTAAACATACTACTTGTCTTGTTATAATTCCAATTTCACTTAATAACAAGAAAACTAAACTAAAACACGCGAAGTGTTATAAATTTTGCTTTATTTAATTTTAATATTTATATATATTTAATATATATATATATATAATAAATTTGTTGGGCAGAACTGTTTCCGGTCTGTCTTGGCTCTGGTTATTCATATAATATCCAGTTGCGTTTGCTTGTTAACTAACTTTCTACTTAAAAAAAAAATGTTTTCCCGGCTAATTATGAATATTAAAAAAACTGTCAAAAATTTTCTCACACACGTCAAAATGGCGGGTCTTTGGCCTCGGCCAACTGTTTGCTGAACTCCTGGTGCCAGAGTGACAGACGAGGTCGGAGGTCTCGCCGTACAGTCTTTGTTTGTCCCTCCAACTCTGACAACTTGGTACCGTTACACAATCGAAAGTATGTACTTAATTTTTTTTTAACTCCTCCAAAATGAATTTGTTCACAATTGTTCGTGTGACAGCCACTCATGTTTTATTCTAGGTATAATGTTTTTTCATTGTTTTTTTTTAGGCAATCATGGCTAGATCTCATGGTTAAAAAGGTTAAGTTGTAAATGAATTATTCATATCGTTAATTACTATTCTGTGGCAAACACAAAATGTAGTCGCTATTAGCGGTCCGCGGCTCTCTATGAAATATCTATGTTTCAGGCCTCATTAGATCTATGGTCGCTGACCTAATAAAAAAAAGGAATGCAGTATTACCACACTTCGTTGTACTCTGAATCAAAGAGCCCGGAGCGGTGGCCCTTCACTATAACGCCAAATTACTTAGTTTGAAACACAATACTCATCTATATATATATGTGTGTATTTATAAAAAAAGACGTCGAGCTTAAACTAAAGGAGTTAGAAACTTGAAATTTTGCACTAAAATACCTTTTAAATTGTGCCTAAATACCTGTATTAATTTAATAATTTTATTGCATCATTCTTTATGAACTCATCGTGCAGCCATGTATGTACCAAATATTTAGGTAAGATTAATCACATGAGCATTGCACATCGATTCGCACTCGGCACTATTCCCTAATTTGTAATATTTTATCATAATAATGTATGTTTATTTTATATTGATTATCTATAGAACACATCTCTTTGAATAACTGTTGAACGAGCCACATAGTAGCCTTAAAATTTCACATTTCATCGTTGACGCCCCCCCCCCCCTTCCCCTACGGCCTCTGAGGTGTTAATTCACAATAAATGCCCAATTAAAAACCTTTCAACGAATGAAAAATTCATCTAAATCGCTTTCGGGTAGCGTGGCAACATTAGGAGATGGTGGAAGGGTTGGCCCCTCTATGTGATCAGGTGTGGAGTCCCTTGCTGATTGCTTTGTGTAGTATGACCAGGGAGAATCGCACTTTGGGACCAGATCACTTGGGATTGTATCCCTTAGAAAATTCCAGTCAATTCCCTTCTATGGTATATAGTAAATATTTTTATTTATTTCTAAATTTTCTTATGTATTATGTTGTTTAGAGAACTCGTTTACTACCCGCGTTGATTTAACTTCACCAGATAAAATTTATGCTCATATATTTTCATAGAATATCAGCTATATACTTGCAAAATTCCATCAAAATCGGTTCCCCAGTTAAGTGGTGAATGCGTTACAAACATACAATTTGTTTGTAGTTCAACATTGGACTTTAAGTTGTTTAGATCGATTGGTTAAATTTTAGTACTGTAAAAGATACACGTGTTTCTTTTTAAATATAGTTCTGGAGTGTTAGGTAATGCTAATAATAATTTTACGTAGGAACTAGCTATGCCTGCAACTTTGCCCGCGCGGAATAGTTACTTTGGGGGGTATGAAATAATTGTTCAAAACGGACTTGCGGTTCCTGAGATTAGCGCGTTCAAAGAAACAAACAAACAAACTCTTCAGTCTTATAATATTAGTATAGATAAAAAAATATTCTCACACGGTCGTGTTATACGTGGAAAAGTTTCAAACACTGGCTGTATTCTGACATCACCCTCAAGGAACGAGAATCGATACATCGATTATTTGTATATCGAGTTGTATTCGATTACTATGCAATAATTAATAAACTACGACGCCAAATTGTGTATGAAGATTTTTCTTTACACCCATATTTAAATAAACAAATATTGTAAATGTGTCACGTTGTTTGTCCGGGATGAACTTTTGAACTACTAGCCCGGTTTTACTGATTTCCACTTACTGTATTCAGTTTGATAGTGTAGTCACAATATTTCTTTTCATGATAAACATATATAGTCATCTATAAGTCAGTCTCGACTATCGGTTTATCTAGAAAAAAAAATTATGGAGAAAAAGAAATTTAATTCAAATATCCAATTGTCAATTCTATGGATAAAACAGGCGTATTTTTTTTATTAGAACTAAACTCAATAGTCAAATGTTTCGTCCAGCCTTGAAACCAATACTATATTACATCGTAAACATGGCCATCCCACTTCATCCTTCGGGAGCTATACGGCCCGTAAATATTTTACTAGTCTACTTTACCGATTTATGGCAGTCACCCCGAATACATAGGTATTATGGCCATTGCCGTGAAATGCATACCCACTTAAATATTGCACCTACATATCAAGCGCTTTCAAAATGGCTCGAAACCTTTTTGCGGGTCGTAACTTTTTTTCCCGGGCAAAGGTAACTGATTTATACAGCCTAGGCTGTATATTAAAATATACTCTGTTAAGTCATCATATGTATTGTGATACGTTCACCAATATAAGCGTCTGGCAAAGAATATAGGCGTGTTTATTTTTTACACTTAATGCCACGGCCGGCCGTTGCTGTTTTGGATGGATTATTAGCTTGTTGCGATTCGTCATACAGAGGTTTTCTTCTAAGTCGTTGCATCATTACTAAATCTCTATTAAGAAAAGAATTGCAATGACATTCAGAATGTGTATTTAGGGAGAATAAAAGATAATTTTGGTGTTAATTCAATGAGTGACACCTAATAAGTTAACGAAGTACTAACAACAATTTATTCTAATCCGATATTGAACGCAATGGTTACTTAGCCACTAGGCGCACATAACATTGATGCAAATGTCCTATAATTACATTACTCGCAACGACAAGGTTCTATCCGGACTGTATCAAATTGAAACGACTGCGGCGCACTGGGAGACTGGGACCTTTTCGAATTAATGGACGCGCCCTAATTGCGATTGTATGGAGATGCAAATTCGGCGAAGAATGGCAATGAGGAAGTGTCACCGTCTCTTATTGTTGCGCTCCTAGCACTTGTAATTGATAAGGCAGACGATGCCGGATTTGAATTTTAAATTCGGAACGTCCCGAGGGAGACGAATAGATTTCCTCTTTCGCTTTTCGGATTTTCACATTGTTTACTGATAAGTGGTTGGGGTGATGTTATTTTTTTTTTGTTTTTTTTTTCATCTGGCAACACTTTGCTTGTATAGCAGTTGCCATGCAGACTGTGCGTAACGATTTTCTGTCAAAAGAAGTTGCTCCTCATAAGCTCATCAGGTATTCAGCAACTTTTCCTCCGTCTTTTGGCTCAAATGCCCCGACTTCATGTATTATTCGACGAAGACACAGTTCTTGGCATGCGGTAACCAACATCTTGAATTTCTTACCCGGTAATACGTTTTGTTCAGTGTTTAGTCTACAGTCAAGTTTTGTTTCAATGCATTATTTATTTGAAACGTTGCATGCGTCTGGTATTTGGGTTGTTGAATTTTTTCAACTCGATCGCTTGTATATGTTCTGTTGGCGAAATAATGATTTGGTAGAAACGAAATAATTAGATTCCCCGCTGTAAGAATAATATACTGGGCGGTTGAATATCACACAGCTGTCACAACACGCAGTGATCGCTAATATCCATTCGAATTTTCTCGTATATATTCCACTGTTGATGTTTCTCTATGTTTATCTTTGTCTGCGTTTATCTTTTTGATGTCTTCGCGTAATGTTATGATGGTCATTAACTTGGCTAATGTCCGATGTGAATTCGTTTAATTTTTTGTTATCATTCCACCTGTCACCATTAATCTAATCTTATAATACCGCTTTAATTAATATGCAGTCGCCTAACTCTGTTTTCACATCTTTGAACGTAGGTTTTTTGTAATGCTACTTATCCTCATTTCATCGTCGTCATCATACCAGGCATTGAAGGTTCACTACTGGACACAGGCCTCCCCCAAAAGAGGTGAGTTTAGCCCATAATTGCCGCGCTGAGCTAGCGAGTTGACAATCGCGAAGCGCAGCTTTCGCGACGAGCTGCTGCTCATGCTGCTGCTCATTCCCGCCCTGTGCATTTGAGCTGCATTGTTTCGGATATATATACCGCCATCTGTCGGTTTTGGCACCTCAGTCGCCTTTTACAACACCTGGTACAAGGGAAGGTACTATTCTATTTTGCCGGTACCTCACGGTATTTAGTTGAGTCTAACTGCGACCAACGGTTGCGCCCGTGTTAACTTGTATAAGTTTTATTCTAATTTTACCCCTTAAGAGATGATGATGGGCCCGATGGAGTAGAGATCATATCTTGTGCGCCAAAAGTCGTGGGTTCGATCCCCACCCAGAAAAAATAATATATGATAAATATTTGTATTTGATCTGTGTCTAGGTGTTATTTATACGAATCTAAGTTTTATATTTGTGATATCTCTGTTGTCTGATATAATAATAATAATAATAAATTCCCACAACATCTCATACATTGACCTGACTCCGTGGTAAGTCGCTTAAAGCACTTGTGTTACGGACGCCAGACAACAGAGGAATCACAAATATACTACTTAATATATTTTACACCCATACACAGAGCAAACATAAATATCATCATATAAATATTTGCTCTGGGTGGGAATCGAACCCACGACCCCTGGTGCACAAGACAGGATCACTACCATCTGCGCCATCGGGCCCGTCAATATCCGTAACAAGCTATTAATTTCGCAGTCAGATTAGTAAATGTATGAGGTGTTGTAGTGGGAAAGATAACGAATTAAATATGGCTTGTAAAAAAATTTACTTTAAAGACGGAGCCGTAGCGATATCGTCGATGATCGTGCAATACCGCGTAAGTAGCATTTGCAAATAAAGTTGAGAATTCAATTTGAAAATTTGAAAAATGGACCTTATTAACTTAAACTACATACGCTGTATTGAAGTATCATCGACGATAAAACATAAAGTAAGCATACAAAGACACCTGCGGGATGTTTGCCTGTAATTGTTCAACGCGGTGAGCTAGCGTGTTGGCAATCGCAGGGCGCAACTTTCGCGACTGTTATGCTGCTGCCCATCCCCGTCCTGGCATTTGAGCTACATTGTTTTAGATAGATATACTGTCATCTAACAGTTCTGGTACCTTATTCGCCTCTTACAACAACTCTTACAGAGGAATATTGGAAATAAATTAACAGACTAATTGCGAGACCAGATCGCAAGCGTCCAAAACTAACTCTACAATCAAACAAAACCAACACGAACACCGTGAACCTATCATATTCTGTGCATTAGTCTCCCAAAACACGTCAGAATAAATCTTGCCAGCCATCCATTGTACCGTCCTCTTTACACATGTCGGGGCCGGCATACTCGTGACGTCATGACAAAAGCGCCACCTAGCGTAAATTGGACACACTGGCGATATCCCGGCACAATGGCTTGCAAGCCTATAGCTTAGTTTGCTTGACTATAAGCTGTACAGGCTAGATACAGGGCATCTAGATTAGCCGGATTTCGGGATTAGTGTTGATTAGGCCCCAATAGATTGCGGGGCCGTTGTAATAATTATAAGAGGATATATGTTACGGTAGCAATTATACGATTATCCATTGATTTTGTTATTGATGGCGGGTGCTTGTTCTGTTTATTTGATGTGAAAAGATACAAGCATCTTTATTGCCATCTAAGGATCAGAAGTTTTAATCGAGTTAAAGATAATAATAATTTAAAAGCACGCTCGATGACAGCTGTCATTCTAACCAAGCTATATTTATAGTGGGAAGGTACCAGCAGAGTAGAACAGTACCGCTTCCTGTACCATGTGTCGCAATAGGCGACTAAGGTACCAGAACTGGAAGATGGCGGTATCTCTTTTCGTTACAGTATACCTTAATTGGGACAGGGTTGGGATGGGCAACACGCTTGCCCAGCGCGGCAATTATAAGCGAATTCCCGCTTTCTTGGGAAGGCTTGTGTCCAGCAGTGGACGTCCAATGATGGATCCCACAAATATCATGATATAAATATTTTGACCTAGTCTTTGCTTTGTTCGATCCCTACGATCATACCCTAGGCACGCAAGATAGGATGACTACCATCTATTCCATCGGTCTCTCTTCATAGACTTTAAAATAGATCTGTTGCAATTTTATTTCTCTTTTAATTTTAGACAGGATCCACGTCTGTGGGGCCAGGTAATCTTACTGTACCAATGAAGCAGCTAACTGACTGACTGAAAGACTGACTGACAAATCAACGCAGGGCCTAAACTTGAAATTGCAATTGAACTGGGGTTCCTTTTATAATATAGGGGTGCACTGAGAAAAGATTTTTTATAGTTCACCTTTAAGTTTAGCTTTAAAGGGGCAAAACGAAAATGTAAAGTTAGTCTGAAACTGTGCTGTATTTAAAGTTATTCAAATAGAATTCAGTATGAAACTTCTAGAAAAGTCATGAAGTGTCAAATATTTTTTAAGAAAATCATCTCTTGTAGGTCTAGCAGTAGATTTGCTAGAGTCTAAAATAAATACTTTATCTAACATAAAATTATAGCGAAATAACTTGTTTAATTACAATCGCGTCCTCCCCAAGTACCAGGACAGCAGATCTAGTCTAAAATAAATATTTTTTAAGGCCTAAAAAAACTCAATATCTACCAGGATTACAGCAAGATAACTTGTTAAATAACAATCGCTTCCTCCCCAAGTACCAGGAGCGCATTATCGGCGAGGAGCGCTGCGACATAAAACCAGGAGCAGCCATAACCCTACAACGGCCCATCAAAGATCGCTGACGGATCCTGCCGTATGCCGACTGGATATAACAATTTGCCAGAAAGGACCGCGGGGTGTCAGTGACAGCGATCTCTAGAAAAAAAAAACATTTCGTCGTTCAAGTTCTAACACCGCGTAAGTCAAAATGTTAACACTTTGTAACAATTGAGAAACATTGCTCACGTTTCATAAAATCATTTTAAAACTAATTGCTTGTGCATTTAGTTGGCGCAAAATGGATTTCGTTTAAACAATACACGGTATAAAACGTTTACTGCAGCGTTAGAAATGTAATATCGTGTTATCATTGAGCTTAACTATTAAGTTGCCAACTTTGACATCGGTGTTAGAACTTATGCGACGATTTGTCGCTTGTCGCTTGTAACAGTGTTAAGTTGTCGATGAATATCTCTTGACGTTATCATTGAAAATTATTAATAATAATAATATACTCTTTATTATACACCAAGAAAAACAACAAAGAACATCACAAAAACATGGAATTGTAGGTACAGGAAGCGCTTATACAATTTCTTACAGGCAACCTTTGGATAGAAATAATGTTAAAGCAAATTTTATTGAATAATTAATTAATACAGTCTTAAATACTCGCATGTAGATATATAGCGTTTGGATCGTTCTAGACTCGTCCTCGCAGTTTATATAATACTAACAAACCGACCCAGCTTCGCTCGGGTGAAATGAGGATAAAAAAAGGTTATAGTAGGTTATCCCTAAGAGATAGGCTTATACCATCACGTACTTATTTGTAGACCGTTTTAAGGTCTATATACTATAGTACCTACATTATTTTGATATATCTCGTCGGGTTCAGCCAGCGTTGTAATGTAAGCGCAAAAAATGTGTTTATTTACGACATCACATTAGAAAACATAAAATTATCAGTGTTTTTCTACACTATATTATGTATGTATTATATATATAAACATTCTTCTTGAATCCCTCTATCTATTTAAAAACAACGCATCAAAATCCGTTGCGTTATTTTAAAGATCTAAGTTTACCTACATAGGGTCAGAAAAACAGCAAAAGCGACTTCGTTTTATAGTATGAAGTAATATTAAAAACCCACGAACCAAAAGCATGGTCAAAATGTGGCCAAGACGTGATGCTCATGCATTGAAAGTTTTAAACAGTAGAGAGTGCCCAGTAGAATTGCCCAGTATTTCACTTACTGGGCAATGTAACACAATATCATCATGTCACAAGTTTGGTAGCGCGCTAGTGATATTCAAATTTAAAAGAGTTAAAAAAATACTGGCGAGAATGTGAACCCACGACCGTGGTCGCACAAGATACAGCCACCACCGACTCCACCAGCCCCCAGTCGCACCCCACCCTCTAGCGTACAAAGGCGTAACCCACCGTTATGAGTGATTCCGGGATATTAACAATAAACTCCGAGTTAACTACGAGTCCCGGGATTAATTCCGGGGTTACAACACTTCACTTTAACAAGTGTACCCGTGTGCAAGTGGTTGCTGTTAAGTGCCCGTTACACTTTCGTTTACACCTTGATTTTGTTGACAGCGATTTTATTGTTTTTGTATACAAATGTTTTTATGGAGGGTGATGTTACTTTCGATAACTCGTTGCTCAATTTAACCCTGATTTTTATAGTTTAGTTTCTACCTGCAATTCTGCCCGCGTGGATTTCACTTTATATCGCGCGAGACTTTTCAAAAGTAGCTTAATTCCTTCCTTGGTGGTGTAATTGACGGGCCCGATAGCGCAGATGGTAGTGATCTTGTGCACCAAAGGTCATGTGTTCGATCCTCACCCAGGACAAAAATTTATTTGAGAATTTTTGTGTTTGTCCTGTGTCTGGGTGTTAAATATATGTATTTAAGTAGTATATTTGTGATCCCTCTGTTGTCTGATATCCATAACACAAGTGTTTTAAGCTACTTATAACGGAATCTGGTCAATGTTTGAGGTGTTGTGAGAATTAATTATATTATTTATCAAAGTCAATTATATAATTTCAAAGGTTAAATTAAATTCATCGAGTCGTTCTTATTTGAATGAGAAACAATCGTTCGCTATACTAGCAGCGCTTTGCGAATTCATCCGCCTTTTTCATTAGAATTTATGGATAAAATATAGCGTATGCCACTTACTCATAATGTAGCTTTCTACTGGTGAAATGGTTTTTAAAATCCGTCAAATAGTTTTACAATCACAATTTTAGTTAACCGCAACAATATCTGAAGCATTTATCAAAACGACAATATCCCACCCTAAACCCAAACATAAATAGAGGTCTATCAGAGGTCTGTATTCAAATTCGCCCTGTTAACATTCAAGAAAAGATCGCCCGGAATCGTAAAACAAATCCACAATGTTCGTGGCGAAATTGACGAGGTCCCAGAAGGTTGAGCGCCCCTGAAATCGCTGGTAACTCTCAAATTGTCCATCAAGAATCACTGCCGCCCTGGGTTTACGACCGCTGCCGCATAACGTAAAACAACTTGTGAATTACGCTTCTGTTTAACACTTTGCAATTTTTTTAAGATTCTTGCGATAAACATATTGTAACCTCACACTATTCTGTTCGAAACTTAAAAAAGAAATTCAAATTTAGAACCTATTGAATTTCAAAGACCACAATTTCAAATGTTGAGTTGATATGTTCGATACATACTTTTTTTCTTTTAAATAAAACTCTTCAAGTTGGATGTTTTAGAACATTTTCAAATTTCGAACGCTGGTTTATGATTTCACTGTCACTGTGCCTTGGTTTTTTTACTTGGACTAAGAAAGCGTGTTTATTCAGCCTTCTTATTTATCGATTTATATTTTAAACAATTGACTATTACATTGATGCGATTGCAAAAAAAATATAGTAATATTCTAACTGACACGACGAAATTTTCCTCGTTCAGTCTCCGATAAGATCTCAACATCCTCACGTGAAATTTTATTGCACACGGAACGCCACAGTTAGCACCAAATACGTCGAAAGGCTTCTAAGCGGCCATTACATATAAAAAATCAAGTTTCCCCCCAATGCAGCAATCTAAACGCGCCATCTTGCCGTTAAAGGCGGGAAATGTGTATTTTTACCATACAATTCTATTCAGAAACAAGAGATCTTGATTCTTGGTTCTCGGAACGCACTATTTGCGTTTTATTCCACGTTTAGAACACCTCGGGGCGTTTTTTCGTATTCGAGTAATGGCCCCTTTTTTAAAGGGCCGTGTAGTATTGAAGGGAATTTTATTTGTTCGCGATACGGCAGCAATATGCAGACTTTAAATTATTTTGAATATTGAATTATAACGAGTTGATATAAAACTTTTTAACGTATCTCTAACATAGTGAATGAATTGAATAACAAAACGATTACTCTTAGAGGTAATGTGCATAGAAAATTCTGAATTGGTTATGTTTGTAATGGTCTGATAAAAAGTCTGAATAAATATTATTATTAATATTTATAAAGAAAAACCTTGCCTCAGGTATCAGGCAGGACTCCAGCCTGCATCATTCTCATGCTGGGGGGCTGCACTATTATGCTATCGAGATCTTAGCAGACATACATTTTTTTCTAGTTATCATTTTGTGCTTAGAAATCAGCACGGTCTCGGTAGCAAAACAGTACAGTCTCCCGGCATGGGATTGATGCAGGTTCGAGTCCCGCCTGACTCGTGAGACAAGTTGGTTTTTCTCTAGCAAATATTATTAAAACGAACCGAATTCCTTGAACAGCCTCGAGACCCGGTTAACGCGCCTATTGCACGCGAAATTTAAACATAAACAACAACAACGTGATAAATTAAAAAAACCTCAACCGTGACTGGCATTAACGATATGTTGACGTATAAAATGTGTTTTACATTGAAAAAAAAAATTATTTACAACGCTATCGTAAATACCGTTACTGCACAACCGTTACACACATCGGCACGTTACCATTCCAACGCCCATCACTAGCGGGCCGAGGCAATAATTGCCACAAAACAAGCGAATTAAACACAAGGAAAACAATTACGGCTTACAGCGCTATAACAATTTACCCCTCCCCATAAATAGGGAGCTAAGCCTCAAAAAACCCCTTACACTCGTCAAAATAATTCATTTTAATTTTCTTTACGCGCTAGTAAACCTTTATTTTACGACGTTACTACCCGAGATAACTCTGGGACTCCCTTAAAGGTGCTTAGTCCTGCTCTCTTTTAGTACCATGCTACCGTCGCATCGTCTCCTATCCTACTCTAGCCGCGCACTTTGAATAGAGATAGACTGTGATCAGGCGGCGGGCGGCGTGAAAACATTCGAGACGTGGTACGGGGCTATAATACAGATTTCAAAAATTCTTCCCCGAGCGCCTTTCCTTCCTTCGCAATTTTTCTCTTCTTGTAAATATTAATTGTAATTAAAAGAGCTTTTTGTCTAAATAAATTATGACGGCGCACTTCTTTGTAATGTTAATTAAATTTTTCCTTTCATTCCTTGTTTCAGGTAAGTGCCTTTTGGTGTAATTGTACGCATTGAAATGTATTATAATGTAATTGAAGTGAGTAGCGCGTTTTGACTTACCTTCACCCTGGAAGTGTTAATTAAGTGTAATAGAATAACCAAAACCAATTAGTACAAACAAACAGCAAATTGAACACCAGGACAACATAAGGTATATTTGTATATCATCTCTGTAGTAGCAAGGTGCGAGAAACGACGAAGATGTTCCGAGCGGCCACTTAACGTAGTATTAAGCGACTTCCTCATGGTCTTTACGACCCTGGTAATACCGGCCGGCGCCCCGGAGGACTCACCTCGATAAAGGAAAAGTGGTGGGCAAACGGGGCCTTGAAGGGCTGGGGAAATAAAACCCTCTTTTATTATCTACAAGATCAGGGAAGTGTAAAAAGTTTTAAACACAAGATGTAAAAAGTGATTCCGCATACTTATTTACAAGTTGTTTTCTGGTTTATACAATAAACATTTTCATTGTTACAAGTCTAGAGGAATTAAATTACAGTGATTGCTATGTAAAAAATAATGGCTGATTTATAATATAAAATGAACAAAAGAGAAAAGATCAAAGGACAGATGAATTATCGACGCGTAGGTATGTCGTTCCAAAACACAAAAGCATTTGACCCAGTCGCGTCGCACCCTTCCGCGCTGTCTTTCCGCACCACCGGCGCGTCATCATTTTTCACAGTTCCTCCATTTATTTTATCTGTGCACCGCACGCCCTGTCCGACGCGCCGACACCGCGCTGTTTCGAATTTCGAGGTTTCCGAACGAACATCAGCTGCTGAGATGGCGGGATTTATCGACGCGCCCAACCAACTTGAATTCGATATTTGGAATCCGAACGTTCCAAATTCAAATAGAAATAGTTTAGATACGTGCGTTACACCGATTGAACATCGTTCAGTTGCTTCCCATTAATCGATTGAACATATAATAGTGAAGTTGTTTCACTTTCTACTACTTATCTTTTCAACTCGATTGTTTCCTTTAATAGATGAGCGATGCAAGTAGACGTCTCAATTATTCACAGACTCAATAACGCATGCACTAACGATGGCTACGCACGTAACGTTTTTACCGCTGCTTTCTCCAGTACTGGCAACTCATCCGTGTCTGCGTCCTGTGTGGCCATATAGAAAAAAAAAACATTTTAAAAATTATAATAAGCAATTTGTGTACGCTTTTAGATGTTAATTGCGCTTATTAGCATCGTCTTTATCGATTCTCGGTGGTCTTTGTAATCGAAATATTACGATTATCAAATATTTGATCGGGTCCGTTTAATCCTCAGATGTAAAATGGCGGCGTTCGATTTAATTAAATGTCAACATTCCGGCTGAAAGGGCAGCGTTTATTGAGAGCGTTAATTAATACCTACTTATGTATTTTGTAGCGAATGACTAATGCGCAGCTAGTTTAATTAAACTTAATCGGCGTTATCGGGCGTTTGAGGCGAAATGAACACCATTTATATTGGCACTAACTTTCAAATAATTCATTGGAATCATAAAATTTTACAATAATAACGTCAATATCTTAATATGAATTCCTTTGAGTTAGAAGTGTTTTATAGGAGCGTAATAATTTGTTCGTATTTTATGGTCTAGATAGAACTGACAGATACTCCCAGTTTTAGTATATCAGGCTCAACTATAAAACTCTTTATTGAACTCGTGTGCGCGGGGACGGATACAAAGAAATGATGGCTGTTTACATTTCTAATGTTGGCATAAAGTCAGAATTCAAATTTGGAATTGCGAAACTTTTTAAAGTGAGGGTGCCAGTGATCTGGGAACTCGAGAAAAATTACTATAAAAAAAATGAATTCACAAAAGAGGTTTCGCTTAAACGCGTGGCGGGGCGCCTCTGCAGGTCGCACTCCCGTCGCGACATTTCCCTATCTCATTTTCCATTTGACAAACATCATTACATCTTCCTGACTCGCCCCCGTCGGCAATTTTCGGAAACTCTCGCACGCGCTCGTCCGGATTCGAGCGTTTCCGGTTCGGTGTGTTACCAGCAGTCGCTTGCACTCACTGAATTTTGCCGGAATTTGCTTTTTATTTAACTAGAGGTAGACCTGACAAAGGTTTCTGCATGATACCTCACTCACCTATTTCTACCGCCAAGTCGCATTGCTGTGTTCCGGTTTGAAGGGTGAGAGAGGCAGTGAAATTACTGGGTAATGTGACATAGTATCTTCAAGTCACAAGGTTTGTCGCGCTAGTGGTATCCTTGTGATATAACGAGCGTGTGAAGGTTGCAGTGACGCTTACTATCACGCGGACGGTATGCTTTCAGTCTTGTTACACTGTGGTTTGTTGTATATCACCATATCAGATGTAAATACTAGGTAAATATTTAAAAGACTGGTTATCTACATTTAAAGCGATCCTGCGGTTATAGTAATTTGATTTGATTTGATATTATCCCAAAGGCGGAGTGGCCGGCGGGAGCGCACCGCTTTAAACATTCGTTGCGCATTTAAATTTGTTTTGTTCGGCTATTCTCTTTACTCAACATTTTTGTGCGGTAAATTGCTGCGTTTCCATTTGATGTTCGGGGGAATGTCTTTATTTCGCCATTGACACCGTTCGCATTTACAGGCTCCGGCTTTTTTAGTTTGTTATTATTTCAACGCGAGAACATGTCACAAGGGGTTCGTCCTGCAAAAGAATTGATATTAGAAAATGTGTGGCAATCAATGACATTCTGTTTCTTCCGTAATTACATCTTCTTCTCCTTTCTTATGCGTCGAGGGTCGTGGGTTTGTTCCCCACCCAGGACAATTTTTTAAACGAGGTATTCGTGTTTGTTCTGTATCTGGATGTTGCAAATATGTATTCAATGTTGTCCGATGACCGTGACACAAGTGTTTAAGCGACTTACCATGGATAGGTCAATGTATAAGATGTTGTGGGTATATTAAAGCTGCCAGTAGTTTAGTGATAAGAAAAATTGGTTCACCCATTAAGCTGCAAAAGCGTAACAGACAGACACGTTTATTATGTGTGTGAATAACAATGAGAGCAATAGTAAAGTCGAGTTTGAGCGGAAAATATTGAATTAATAAAAAAATATAATTACTGGAACAAATCCTGGGGCGAAGTTAAGCGTTATACTGCCATAAATAACGTACCAACGCATCGACACGACTATATGTATATTTTAGTTGACGTATTTTCACCCTATCTCCCCGCACAGTGGTGCCACCTAATGAAATGGAAACAGCTGAGTTTTGAGCGCTTTCCCGCGACAATGCCGGGGTGGGGGTGTGGGGGGATGATTAATTGTCGCCGGGGCGAGGATATGGGGGGGGGGGGCGATCGAGCACCGCTTAGTGCATCTGTCTTAGGTCCTCGAAATAGTTTTTGTGTGAGTCTGCAATTGTAAGGCGTTTCTTTTGTCTGGAGAATTTACTGAGATATGTTATGAATAAAATGTAGCATTATTTTTTGTTAGCAAAATATTTGTGAAATGCCGCTCCGATATTATACTACTTTATCAAGATTTATGAAGAAATTTTGAGGTACCGGCAGATTATAAAAGTACCTCCTTCTGCACCAGGTGTTAGAGGCAAATATGCATCCGAAACAATGTAGCTCAAATGCAGAGGGATGGGCAGCAGCAAGACGCTTTTCAAGTGCGGCAATGATGGGCAAAACTCTTCCTTTCTTGGGCAAGTCTAAGACCAGGAGTAGATTTCTAATGGCATTTATAATGATGATGATCATGGAAAAAATCATAATCAAAATGCTTATAGGTTCAGTTATAAATCTATCCAATCCTATACTCATAAATCCTGGATTAAGTCCTGGACTATTTACTTACCGCGAACGTAAACCTACATGTACCAACAAACACATAACCATTTTTAAAAAGGCCTGTATCGAGCATATCCTGGCAAAGGAGTCGAAGCCGGAGCCATGCACAAATAGGGCGACCCCTGCGCCATAAGCGTGATGGTACCAACCAATTACAATTCCACGCAGGCAGCAAGCTTGCAACGAACATTCTAATCAGTTAATAACTGAATCATTCATAACTATCTCACGGCATCGCAGGCGGGGTTATTTTAGCATCAAGTAAATAAATGTAATTATAATGGGGTCTCCGATTACATGTGACGGCGCGAGCGGGGTCTCTTGGGAGGCCCCGGGCCGCGGGCGGAACCCCCCCGTAGGGTCGCTCTAGTGCGAATTATTCCTTCCAATACAGGGAAAGTTCGTCTGTTAGTGAACCTGTTTTAATATGTTTTGTGGACAAATGTACAATACATTTAAAGGTATCGCTTTTTGGGATGTTCCCTTCCATTAGCTCGATATGTGGTGATGTAAAAAATATTTTTTTCTGGATATCAGAAGGACAAATTCTGATTTGTACAGACGTTTGATAGATTGGTTTGTTATGTGAGAGCGAACGTGTTTCTATTAAGAAATATAATATAGTACGAGTTATAATTTTATATACACCTCGCTTTTACCTATTTCTGTCGGCAAATATCAGTGCCGCATTGTTTGCATTTTTGTTGCGGTTTGAAGAGAAAAGATGCAGTAAAATCACTGTTTAAAGTGATATAATAAAATTTTCAATTCACTAAGTTGGCAATACAGTGATATCCTAATGATATTACCTCTATAGGCTGCGGTGACACTTACTATTACATGGATTGAATGTTTGAAAAAAAAAAGATAATTCATCGAGCCTAAGTACATTTTCCAGTACTGACTAAAAACGAAGCCGTGTATGAATTCTAAACAATATTTATATGAATAAATTTGAGTAACATTAGAAATTGTTAAAATAATTATCATAACGCCGCCGCGCCCCCATCTCTAATCCGGCGCCCCTAGCGGGCCGGCGCGTGCCCCTCTGTCTGTCTGTCTGTCTGTTTGCGCTGCGTGTGAAAACAATCTGCGCCTGCTAAACAGCAGATTAACTCGCTGCTTACATAAATTAATATTATTGACTTTTTACATTCAAAAACGGCTTTGTTTATCGAGCTTTTAAGCTAATAATTTTATTCTGCTATCAATATTAACTTTAAAAAAATGCTTTACTCATTTGTACAGCAAGTAAAAAAATATTGCTTTTGTAATATTGATAACATACCGATCGAGCAATTTATCGATGTTTCAATTGGTAATGTAACACCCACATCCCTATTTCCGTATTTGGATTCTGAGGACAGAGACAAATGGCACTTACCTTTTTATTTACCGTAAAAGCAAGCAAAGGTGTCGGGTCATACAGCCAGCTATCAACCTCATCCGAATAGTGTTTTAGTGGATCCCGCGGCAGATGATACGGATGAGGGTTTGACGAACTCTCGTAAACTCAACAAGTGCGCCATCTTTACGAGGCCGTAAACGTCTGTCGCCTGACAACTCACTAATACGTCATAAACTTAAATTGTAGGGTGAATCTTTTCCTAGCGTCGGTTGTCACTTGTTATGACCGTTTACGAGCGCTGTCACTTGGCGCCATTTTCTTTTAATAAACCGCGGGAAAATTGGCGCGGTAAACTTTTGACGCTGCTGATTTTTTTTATCCGTCTCGCTGTGGTGGTATTTCGAGCATACATGTACTAGGTTACTGCCTGCGTCATCGTTTTAATACATATCTTACAGAGAACAAATAGACAGACAAGTTTGCATTTTTAATTTTATTATGTATCTATGAGTGTAGCATTTTTTTTCTTTTTTTTGACAGAGTATTTAACATGAATTGCCCCCATCTCATCAATTTTTGAATTTCAAATTGCATGCAGGTCCCTGTCACTAATATTCATAATCCAGCTGTGAAATACACCTGCAAATTATGAACAAAGCAAACTCAACTCTACCGCCACCATTTTAAGGGTCAATCGGCGGACTTTAATTACCAAAACTGTTCGTTGAAAGACAAACGACCGGTGCGAGAGTGCTGAACTTCGCTTGGGCAGTGCCGCGTCTCTATTACAAGGTGATAAGGGCTGTTTTAGGTGATAGTAGAGGTGGCGTGTACCTCATAGGTGGAGAGGTCCTGTAACTTATGCTCGCCGGGGCGCGGCTAATAGCTAATACGGACGGGTAATGGCCATCGCGTCTTGAACGTAATGTGCCACGTGGGAGCGTCAACTCCGCGCCGGTATGCTCTCCTGGTACTTTTGGGTCGCTCTAAATACTATTATGTTCGTTTCCCTGATTTGCGCAATTAACCGGAAGGTGTAACAACGCGTACAAATATTGTTAACGATGCCTGTCTGTTTGTCGCGCTCTCAATTCGCCGGTTTTGATGAGATTTGCAATTTGGATAATTCGAAGCTTGAGTATACAAACGAAGTCGAGGGCGGGAAGTAGTAATAAATAAGTGATAAATTCCCTCAACATTTTATAAATTGACTTGATTATACAAATATATTACTTAAATACATTTATTTTTTAACAGGCAGACACAGAATAAACATAAATATTTTTCCTGGGTGGAAGTCGAACCCACGTCCTTTGGTGCATAAGACAGGATCACTACGTCGTCAAAAGTGCAGTAGCCTTGATTATTACAAGCTGAAACTGTGAAACACATATTTTTATTTTAACAAAAGGAGTTTTTAACATTCAAAGTCGGAACGGGCCTCCATATTAAAACGTGAAACAAAACAAGATGGCGTCTTATTAAATTGGCCCAATTCGAAAGCCTTCAAGCGTTCCACGCATAAATAATCATCCACTTAATTTACAGCAAATAAAATTCCCGGACTAAACGACGGAATCGTAAATCATTATACATATAATTCACCAGCGCACGCCGCGGCGTCACCAAAAATGGAGTGTTTGAGTAACGTCTCGTCTCTATTGCCACTTAACGTTCAAGATTTAATTGCGTATAAAATTACAAAGGGACGGTTGTTTTCTCAATCCGTTTGATTTACGAACGCATCAAAAAAAAAACATAGTTCGCATTTTTTTCAAACTTGAGAACAAAAATAGTGATGACCAAGTCGCAGTTGAGAAAATATTTTTTATTGACTACCGTTCACTGTGATATATCGAGCGCTTTTACATTAGATCGCGTTTTTATGTGTTTCCATGTTTCATTAAAACGATGGTGTTTTCTCTATTTCCGGTTAATTTAACTTGTAATAATTAAATGAAAGTAAAAAACATTTAAACCCTTCGCAGTATATGTATGGTGTGATTTTGAGAGACAGATTAAAGAACAGTGTGATAAGAGATCGATGTGGTGTAAAAGATAATGTTGTGAGAACAATAGAGAAATAAATGCTGAGATGGTTTGGACATTTAGAAAAGATAGATGAAAGTAGAAAGATTGCACGAATATATAGAGCAGTAGTGAATGGAAGAGTTGGTAAAGATGGGCCAGGTCAGAAGTACCAAGAATAAACGAGCGTGTATGAAAGGACTAATGCGAGTAAATGAACTGAGAGAAATATGCCAAGATCGTAACAAGTGGAGATACGTAGTTTCTGCCTACCCCGATGGGACACAGGCGTGATGTATGTATGTATAATCAAATGTGTCAGTTTGTACTACTCTTTTTTTATTGGAACGGGTCGACAAACAAACATACAGTCCGCGACAGTAAGCCTCACCGCAACCTATACACGCTCGTAATATCACAAGGATATCACAAACGCGTTGCAAACCTTGTGACTTGAAGATATTATGTCAGAATACCTAATTATTTTACCGCCTCTTTGTAGTGAGAGTGAAGTATCCAAGTAGAGAATGTATTTTTTAATACTGTAAAGTTATTAATGAATACGTCAAATTGTTTGTTTTTGATATGCGTTGATTATATGAAAATAGAGATAATTCTAAGCCTTACAAAACAAGGCTATTAGATTTTTTATGCAAGTGATACCTATAAATAAAATTAAAGAGTATGTTTGTTATTTCAAATGCTTTTCTCCGAATGCAATGAATGTATGTATGGCTGTGTGTTTAGGCTAATTTGTGTAACAGCTGGTCCGATTTCAACGGAATTCAATGACAGATAGCTGATTATGGGAAGTAATAGTATATAAAATAGTACCTCCCTCTGTACCAGGTGTCGTAAAAGGCGACTAATGTATCAGAACCGACAGATGACGGTATATCCATCCGAGACAGTGTAGCTGAAATTTTCACGAGAAAAATTAGCTTGAAACATTAGCACGGGAAACGATACTACGCAGGTGAAACCGCGGGCACAGCTAGTTTAAAATATAATGACTTCCGCTTAGTCTTAGCTTTGAATTAACTCTGTTTCCGCTTAATATTTTTTTACGTACCTATATTAGTCATAAATGAGTAAGGGTACCTAACAATGAGATACGATTTAGAATTAGACGTAATTTTCTAGTCTCCGACTCACGGTATCTAAAACTTACACAGACTGGATCTTCTCCGAATCTATTGTACGAACTGCAGACGATTCGGAACATGTCTTAAGTTCAGAGTCGTCGTCTCGCTTCGCACTTTGAACAGTTACGTTGCATATTTTTCTCGATTATCATTTATAAATGCAGTCGCTTAATTTGAAATCTAAATAAGCGGACACAGCCCGATCCTAATCAGATACCGCGATGGCCGCTTAAGGGCAACAATGGCTTGTTGCAATTTGCAGCGGGCGTGCCCTTCTTTGGGCATCCGCGCGCTGCTCCGAGCTGAAACGAGATCACGCGGTCGCTGCTCCAAATACTTTTGGGATTGCAAACAAACAGCACTAGGCCAATATTTGAATTTGGAATGCCACGGAATTCTAAAGTAATTAATCATCGTAGCAGCCCTAAAACGTTCACCGCTGAACATTACACTGTTGGTAGTGCCTGGTTAAAGTTTGGCAAGGAATTATACAAAATTACTGCGGGGAAAGTTTATTTTTGTTTTACGATATATCTCATTTGACGGGCCCGATGGCGCAGATAGTAGTGAGCCTATCCTATGGGCCAGGGGTTGTGGGTTCGACAAACATTTTTATGGTGATATTGGTGTTTATTCTGTGTTCATAAACATATTTAAGTATTTTATTTGTGATTCTTCTGTTGTCTGATGTCCGTAATGCAAGTGCTTTAAGCGACTTACCTCGAAATCAGGTCAATATATGAAATTTTGTGTAAATATAATTTAAAAATAGTTACCACGTAAATGTAAATTCTGAGTTTTTAATGAAGAGGTCAATGTTTATTGTCTATATGATCATAGCACCCAAAAAACGTCCACCGTTGGACATAGGCCTCCCCAAGGAAGGGGGAATTTGCCCATAATTGCCGCGCTGGGCAATCGTGGTGCCAATTGCATTGCCGCGCTGTTGCATCTTGTCTACCCTGCTTCGGATGGATATACCGCCATCTGTCGGTTCCGGTACCTTGATCGCCTCTTACGACACCCGGTACAGAGGGACTATCTATACAATGTATACAAATAATAATAATATAATTGAAGCGTCAGTATGGCAAAGTATTGTTTTATATTAATTATTTTTAGTCTGTCTTGAGTAATCTCCGAAATAAAAAGAAAGCCGATGAGAATGACGATTTTCGAAAAACGAAATATTTATTTTTGTTGAATACCACGCGAACATTAATGTTATACCAGTCAGTTCCCAAATAAATAAACAAACGATATATTGAGTATGGCAATCGAATTACGAAAATGGGTGTCACCTCGGTGGCGCTAGTGTCGTCACATTATGCGAATTACCGCGATTACACACCGCACTGCCGATTATTGCCGATTATTACCGATTACCGGCGAGCACCCGATTACGGGGGCCCGATCACCGGCTTACAACACTACTCTGCGCTGTTTCACCATACACATTGCGTGATATCTTCAAGATAATGTATACGTATAAAAAATTCACGTTGTATTGGCAATTTGCCGATCACCATTAAAGTGCATGCATTGTTCTATAATTCAGCGAATTTCTCTATAATAAAAGCGAGTGAATGTTAAACTTCGATGATAACTAAATAACATATCCGAAAGCAAAAACGCCGCGAAAATAAATAATTACCGGCGGCCCTAAAGGGGAGTGATGCCAAAACAAGGTGCCCCCATTGTCCGGCCCGTCTCGGCTGAATTATATGCAATTACAAAACTATTACCTTTAAAATCGTGCGCAATCAAAAACAATTTAGCCAATGGGCGCAGATCCGGCGATAATGCCAATGCGTTTCAAGTAATTCGCGGCAACCGCAGAGTGGACTGTTTTGACTGTTCAGGAACCGCAACGGTCATTACCTGTGTGCACACGCTGAAATGTCAAGTGTTTGTGAACTCGGCTTTCTTTTTTTTTTAAATCATTTTGTGGACGTTTCGGTTTGACAATATGTTCTAATTGCCGCCGGTGCCGGTTGCGTGCGCGGCTTTTGAATTTGGAACGCGCGCTTTTGTATTTTCCAAAAAGATTTGTGGTTAGCTATTCTTTTTTTTTGTTTTCGAACTCTGCGGCTTTGAAATTGCGTATTTTGAGACGGTTTGATGGATCTAATTTTGTTATGACGGTTTAATTGGTCGTGGGGTAGCGGAGCATTCACCGAAATACGCCAAAACAATGACAAATCACTTATGGAATCCATACTTCTCTGGGTAACCTGCTGTTATGATATGTCAAATAAAATTTACGCGGGCTTATTAATAAAATGATAACATCGTCTATAATTAAGATTATAGTTAAAAATAAAATGTTCATCCAAATTTATGTTTACAAACATACTTCGCCTTCAAGCGTTTGCTATGTCATTTGCTTTGTAATTTTTATGTAATATATATATTGATTTCACGGTTCTCTAAGCAATTTAGCGAACATGAATATTATACACAAAGATCTGACCTGAAGTTGTATTGCCAGTAAAATAAATGCGTCTCTCACACTTCAAACCGGAGCACAGCAATGGCAACACTGTTGTTGAACGACGACCTTTTTTTCATAGATATTTATCCACATCTGTTTCATACAATAGGTTATATTAAAATGAGACGGGAACATTTGATTTGCCGCCAAAATAATGATCATTTCCAAATCCGAATCTGTCTCGGCTAATTTTTTCTGATTATGTCTAACACGGCCCGGCTGGTCAACGTTTTAAAGTCAAACGTCACTCGATTGAAGCGACCGTGTTGACTGTCAATTATTTTAACAGCAGACACTGTACCGTAGTTTATTTCACTCGGCTTCCGTTCAGCCGAACGGACCAATCGGCTATTGAATATTTATAAACGCGCTTCCCATTATAGTGTCGACATTTTGAATAATTTACAAGACTTTCCATTACAGTGCGGCGCCCCAACTGAAATTGCTAGACATACCTCAGTTAATAACCCCTTGCTTTATGAATAATTAGAAATTTAATCGATACCGAGTCGGTAATGGCCGACCACAATACATACCTATGACGTGTTTACTTTTTCCCGCCACGGAGTACGTCACGTAGGTACCAGGATCGCATAAGCGAGAGGCAGGTGTGTTACGGTACATGAGTTGGAATGTGCGGTAAATTTTCCGGATGCCTTCCCAATGATTTCCTCGGAGACCGCCGGCCCAGATACGGTGGATTTCGATACGATAACGCTTCTCAATTTCTGCTCGCCTGGTACCTCCGCGGAGGTATTGTGGCTCCGCCCCGGACTTAAATATGTATAGGTATGGGTAGTTGATATTTTTTTTTGTGTATGCGTCCCGAGGGATCTCATCCCGGGGTATCAATCGGCGATATTCGGTCTGCCGCCGTATCTTGACAATAATCTGAAGCATTCCCGTAGTTATTTGCAGTGGGGTTGGACCTTGTTCTTTTAGGGAATTGGATGGAAGATGTCTTTCAATAAACAGGGATAACTTCCAATTCGTATATTCAGGATGTGAACTAAATGTTTGTTATTTAGTGTATTTCTAAACGACAATGCATATTGATTGATCTTTATTTAAAAGATAACTATATATAAGACACGGGCCCGATGGCGCAGATGATAATGATCCTATTTTAGTTCCTGGGTTCGATTCCTATCCAGGGCAAACTTTAATGATAAATATTTGTGTTGGATCTGTATCTAAAATTAGGTAGTATATTTGTGATTTCTCTGTTGTCTGATGTCCATAACACAAGTGCTTTAAGCGATTTATCACGGAATCAGGTCAATGTATGAGATGTTGTGTGAATAATGTTACTAGCAGAGCCCGCGACTCTGTCCGCCGGGAGTAGTGACTTTGTAAAGTAATATAAGTATATAGTAACCTTCTTCGATAATTGGACTATCCAACACTGAAAGAATTTTTAAAATTGGACCTTCGTTTCCAGAGATCAGCTCGTTTAAACAAACAAACTCTTCAGCTTTTAGTATAGTTAATGTATGAATAAATATTGAAATTTTTACTTGTGTGTACGCGTGTAACAACGACTGCACTGAATTGGGTATACTTTTATTGTTGTGTTTGTAATCATTAGGACTTAGATCAAACGCGATCGGGAATAACGTATAAAAATATTTTTTATAGATAGGTTACTGACCTAAAAATAGGATTAAATTCCGCGGTGACGGGATCATTGGGGTATTATTTGTACTGTATTTTAGAAGAAGTCAGAAGGGTTAGACCGCTTCTTAAATATTTAATTATATAGGTAGTATATAATTAAATATTTAAGATTAGGTAGGTAGTAGGTCTATTTTAGAGTATAACTCACCGACTTTAACTATTTCAAATAAATTACCTTTAAAGACAATCGGTT
Organism: Heortia vitessoides; assembly: GCA_020976665.1. Lineage (NCBI taxonomy): Eukaryota > Metazoa > Arthropoda > Insecta > Lepidoptera > Crambidae > Heortia > Heortia vitessoides. The sequence continues at coordinate 543,059 of JACJUM010002496.1, forward strand.
TATTATTAAATAGCTGTGCTCGCGACTTCGTCCGCGTGCAGGAGTTTCTTTGGGCACCATGCCTTTTTACTTTAACTTATATAAACTTTGAATGTTATATTTATTTATATATACAAATCGCCTAAATAATAAGTTTTAAGCTTCTAGCTCTAACAAAAGCGATACAGCCATACAACTTTTCATCCCCCCTTTCGACCCCTTACTACTCTTACGTCGAATGAAAAAGTAGCCTATGTCCTTTCTAAGGCTACCTGTGTACCAAATTTCATTTAAATCGGTACAGTAGTTTAGGCGTGATTGCGTAACAGACAAACAGAGTTACTTTTGGATTTATAATATTTATAAGGATTTCGTTTCATTTCATCCCATCTATTATCCTGGATTCAAATGTAACACGTCGACCATTTAATTCTAAATATATATTGACTCAAAACAAACAAACAAATGAGGTAAACTTCATACAAAAATCGCCTGCATTGGTACCTCACTCTCACTTATCTCTACCGCCAAATAGCAGTGTTCGCATTGCTCTGTTCCGGTTTGAAGGGTGAAAGAGGGGCAGTGATATTACTGGGTAATGTGGCATATTACATTCGAGTCACATTGTTGGCGATACGCTAGTGATATCCTTGTGATATTACAAGCGTGTATAGCCTGCAGTGACGCTTACTATCACGCAGACTGTATGCTTGTTTGTCGACCTGTTTTAACAGGCAAACTACTCTGATCTAGTCTCGTTTTAAAACTGATTTCAATTAGGAATGCGACAAGCGTATGACGTATTATGAAACAAATAAAGAAATATGCTGATAAATTCTAAGACAGTTTATTTGGAAGGATAGTGTCAAAAGACATGTTGATCAGCGAAATGATACACAATGTTTGTCAGTTACGGCCCATTAAAATATCAGTTAATTTACAGTACAATAAAATGTATTATTAAAATTAAAATGGGTAAACACGATAAATAACGACACTGCAACCGTCTTTATTGACGGGCGTGCAATTAATTCTGTAATTAAAAATTATGTTGGTTTTATATTGCCGTGGAGGATCCGCTGGGGATTAATCCGCGCGCTTTTTTTGACGTTTCGCTTTGTCACAGGTGACATCTATTAGTCGAAAGTGGAACTAGGTAGTGGCTGTAATCAACGTTTGGCGAGCGCGACGGAACGCCGCCATCATGACTGTCCGGGGCCTTTTAGTGCAGGTGTAAAATATAATATTTATGGGGTAAAGAAAGGGTTCGAATGCTTGTTAGCGATAATGAGGTGCGCGCGCCGCAATAAATTCGTTCGCCGCCCGGGGGCGCGGTTCATTTGCATCTTTATGTATTTCTGTGTCCAGACGAGATTATTATTATATTCAATTTTTTTCATTAGTGGGGAGTTGCAGAAAGTTGTCGCTAGTCCCGCTACTTGTTACTAGATGGCGCTGTGCCGGCTCTCGAAGCGCGGAGTCAGCATGACGCGGCGAGAACGCTCCGCTCGTTAAGCTGACGCCGCAGCTGTCAAGTTTTTGACAGTTTTTGACAGAGACATCGATCCCGCGCCGCTTCGTTACCGTCGAGGCGGGGCTCTTATCGCGTATTTTGTTGGTTTATGTTTGATTTAGTCGTGTATGTTCATTGTTAGCGTCCGCGATACATTGATAACGCGGTGGCGGCCCGTAAGAAACTATTGTTGTTCAAGCGGTCCACGTAGAAAATTGTTAGGCCGAACTCCTCGCATTCCTTTTGTCTCCTCGGATTGTACACAAAGGCCGTCTGTGTCGATACATGGAATGCCAATTCATCGCTCATATGGGACGATGACAACGTATAAAATTTTACAAAGGCTACAAAAGATATTCAAGTTCCAATCCACAAACCGTCTCCGACCAAAAAGAGTGCCTGTAAAAAAAAATTGCTGACATTTTACACAATATTATAAACGAAAATCTGGGTAGGAAAAACGACCCCCTTATATTGCAATTCATCCCAATTTCTCGTCCAATTTAAAGGCGACAGCACCAGGCGAACATGACATCAAGGAGTCGTTTCGGATTCATAAGGCGGCCAGGTGCGACAGTACATCCCGTATTCATGGGCCGATATATCATAGCGTTAAAAAAAAAGAAAAAAGAAAATGGCGGAAAGCCCGCCAGTTTTCCGCCTTGACGTGCAATTACAAAGATAATAACGTTTTCACCTCGCCGCGCGTTTTTATTTGTTCTCTTGTGATTTATAACAGTTTGTCGAGTTGTGCGCGCTATCGGACGGTGTCTTTTGGCTTACTATTTCGGGGCCATTTTTATGATTTGTCAACGGAAAAAGCGGGAAAGTTTTTGAAGTGGGATAAATTGTTTTTTTTAACCTCGTGTTTTTCATGTTAAACGTTCCGTACGTCGCTGGGCTCGCGGTCAGCGTTAGAACTACATAAATATAGGCCTAAGTCCTCCGAGGGTCGAGCTTGCGAGCCGTCCTGGATGATATTACAAAAAATAAAGTTCGGAAATAATTCGTATCACAACAAAGGTATGATACGCAGCGAAGACCCGTTTTATTGTTGAACTTTAAGCACCAATAACGGCTTAGAGGTTATTAAGCTTTGATTCCCGAGAATAAAATCCGTCGAGACATTTTTCATGGCGTCGCCGTCATACGTTAAAAATCCCATCACGATAAAGGTGATCCAAAATAAAAAGAACACGGCCCGGTGTCAATGGAAAAAGTGACGCGTTCCCACGACCGCAGGACGCGATCCGACGCGTAAACTATTTTGATTAGAATGGCATTCCCGCCAAAACTGACCTAAGAAAATGGCCGCGGTGACATTTCTCAAGATGTCAACCGGCGATCTTTTTGCGCGGATTCCGCGCGCTCGCCTTGAAATCTTAATTCCGAACAGTTTTTTAGTGTTCTCCGGACGATTTATAAACGCGTTCAATTGATAATGATTCGCGGAGATAGACGGCGGGTCGCGACGGCTTCATTATGTCGCTATGATCCGGCGATGGTTCCTAGAATTGATTTCTCGGAGCGCGGGGCCGACTTGAGTGCGTTTATCATTAATCACGCCTGGGTGTAGTGTAGGTAACGCGATACTCCGCCAGATAACATTATCGTAAATATAGTTTTACAAAACAGCATGCCTACCGGGCAAAAAGGACGACCGCCGCATCCCACAACGACATTCGAGCTTAAGGAATTCGCGATGCATTATCAGAATTTACACGCGGTAATAACGTATAACCTAATCCTCGGGTCAGTGCGCGCCTTTTTGTTTTTCGAAAAACGAACGCGTCTGACAGTCGAAGCGGGAAAACAAAGCGTCGATCAAGCCGCTCTCTCTCACATAAATCAGACGGACGGGAAAGAGACAGGTGCGACGACGGCGACCAGTCGATTTTACAAATGGGCGGAGCGCGGAGCGGGATGTCGACATCGTGGAAACAAAAGAGTGAAAAGGAAATAATAACCGGTGCAATGTGCACGCCGTGCGAGTGAGACAAGCTAGTTGTTTTTTTTTTTCAAGTCGGAAAACGCGAAGGCGGTCGGGAAATCTGAAGAAAAAGGTGGAAGTGGGAATAACTGGCCAGACTATGTTTAATTAAAGATATAGCGTATTATTTACCTAATGCACCGGCTGGAGTCGGAGTTATCGAGGCGCTATCTAATGAATAATACGCAACTTGCAAAGTTTAATAAGCGTTATTAGTAAATATTAAGATTCAAATTGCGCGCATTATTCTGTGGTCCTTGCCAATGCGGTCTTATAGTAAATGGCTGCTGTCACACACTATTTATCCAGTTGCTCAACAGCAGCTAAGGTAAAACTGAACGTACTCTATCCTATAAATAGTCAACTTATTGTATTAACCATAGTCTACAATATGTAACATTTTACTTACAAAAGCACTTAACTTGTACAGCCTAAAAAAATAATTTGTAAAGATTATTGAAATAATACAAATTTTGATGGACAATGCCTAATTCCAACACAATGATACACAAATTCCATTGCACAATAAAATTGCCAGAATTAGTAGATAATGCGCGTTTTATTCAATGTAAGCACAATACATGATGCCTGGAATGGAACGGATTGGACAATTATGGCGTTTTCAACAATTTGCCCATCACTCGACGTCACTGTACGCAACACGTGAAGGAATAGGTATAAAATAGCGTCATTTTATTGTTAACTCCGCATGTCTCATAATTATTTTATTAGATAATAAGGCTGTATGTAGATTTTCTCATGCCTCGACAACTCCTAAATGGAAAGTATCTATTGTTATTATCTGTGTATTTTTGTTCGTTTCTTAGATTTGGTTCCACATTCAAAACACTGATGACAACAAAACCTGAGTTGCAGTTCGTTAGTACATAAGTTAGTTAGTTAGTCATTAAGGTATTAGTCAGTTACATAATTGAATTCAATTTTAATAAATACAAGATAAAATCAAATGTCAGTGAAAGTATTACTAGTTTTTCACGTATTCAATGACACGTGTGCAAGACATAGCCATCCTTCTTTTCTAATGTTGCACCTGTTTATATCTGGACATATTATAGAGTAACGTGAGTTTAACATATTTTAACAAACATAAAAAAAGATATCCGTAATCTACACCCACCTAAGAGTGTTTTTTATTGCCAACAAAGGGATCAAGATAAACACAAAAAAGTTTTGATCAAAACAAAATGTCTCCATTTCTAATAATAGAAGCATAAACGCAACTAAACTTCCCGCTAATAAATAGCAATTTAATTGAAAAAAAAACCAGTTGGCTTTCAACTGCAAAACATAAACCACCAAGCTATAATTCGCTGAACCTAATTAACTTCCAATTGGACCGAATTGAACCCCATTCTTTGAGAAGCGCCACATGCGATCGCCGTTTCCTATTATACCTCTAATCGTGAAATGGCTATCACGCGCAAATTACAGGCCCTGCCCTCAAATTACTGTTTTGCCTTGCGCACTGATTGTGTGCAATTACCCGATTTTCACCTATAAAATTATAAGTAATTGTAAAAATTGGCCACGAGTACGCCACTCTTGTAATTTGCGAATTGCTTAATGCGGGCGACCTCTCGCGTGACGCGGCGGAGGTGATGTCAGCGGTTTCCGCAGGCCGCCGCCAGGGGCGTTGTGCCACAAGAAAATTGTTATTTAAGTTTTATTTCGAAATTGCTGTTATTTTCTCGTATAATATGATAATGTTGTTTTTTATTGTTACAGGTAAGTGTTTGGAGAAACTACGAGTTGGGCGTTAGGTGTTTGGTGGTTGTTATAAATCTAATAAGGTATGCTTGGTTTAAAAAATGTGTTTGAAGACGAAAATGATGTTTGTATCTTAAATATTACACATGCACGCCGCGTAACGCGTGTCAACGTGTAAACAGACACCGTTTGGAAATCACGTAGTTGAGCGCCAAAAACAACAAACCATATTTAGTAACATCCCTGTTTTTGATCTTGATACTTCTGTGTCAGATGTGAACGAACTCTTAAATCTTAACGCTCGTCGTTTTTCCACACTGGCAACACTAAAAACGGAAGGAGAACTCTCCTTTAATCCTAGTTACCGGAGCAAGTAGCCGCGAACTAACCTTTAAACGTTTTAAGACAATCATCCTTTTTCTTGAAAAAAAAAGAAAGGTAGGAGAAAAAAATAGAAAAGCACGCGCGGTAACACCTAGGTACGCCCATAGGTGGCACGTGATAAATACTCGGAACAGCGCCCAGTCACTCGATACAGGCCTACTCGATCCGAATAAGTATCGATAACATCTCGATACGGGGGAGCGCGTTAGTCACGTCGCGTTGTTTGTACTGTTACTGTGTAATGGGTGCTGGTTAGAACACGCATTGTTTGGCTGTATGGGCGCTGAGTCCGCGCTCTCCCGCCAACTTAAAAATACTCGCCCCAACATATCCTTTGCCTGCACCGTATCCTAACCTATCCAATTTTAAATATAATTTAATGACATGCTATTTTAGTCGCATGAGTTATATATATTTGCATTGTAATATGTTATAAATATTGTTTACATTACGAAGGTTTACAAATAAAGAATCTATATATATATAAAGGGAAAGCTGATTGACCGACTGAAATCAACGCTGGTTCTAAACTATAAGGGTTATAGGTTATAAGTAACTTGACATTTTGCACAGGGGAATCCCCTTATTTTATAATGTAAGGAAGCACTAAGAAAGTATTTTTAAATACATTATAAAATAAAATTATACATTCAGACACATTACAATCACCTTCGAATCGTCAAAAATAATAAATATGATTATTATTAAAGTATAAAAAATATTAATTGACCCGCCCCGGCTTCACATGGATTGAATGAAGATAATAAACGATTATTCTGGGTTATGTCTATCAGAAAAAGACATATGGGTATCATTGCGGACTTTATTGTAAACTTTTTAAGGTTTAAAGTACTATAATACAATGTTTTGTTCTATCTCATTGGGTCCAGCCAGCGTTCGCAATGTAATCGCAAAAAAATGTGTTTGTTCACTGCCTCACATTGGAATAATCTAAAATTATTCTTAAATTATCAACGCTTCTTTTCTCTTCTCTACAATTGTTCTTTTGTTTGTGGTGAGTGTATATACATAGATAATATGTATCATTTTTGTCTATCAGATTTTTTAAATATCTAGTAATAAATTATCGTTGTAAATATATATCGGTTAAGGTATTCTGAACCTTAATATGCATATGACACCCCCTATAATATATTATACTTAGATTATACATAAAAATATTCCTCGCAAAGTTTGCGTAGTTTTAAAGATCTAACCATATATAGGGACAGACAGACTGACAGACAGAATGAAACACAATTACAAAACATACAATGTAATGTGAAGAGTATTTTAGTCTAGATTATATAAACAAAAAATGTGTAAAATCCCTTAAATTTCGTAATAAGGTAAATAAAGTTCTTCGCTACTTTTGACTCGGATGTTTTGACACTTAAATACCTATAATATTGCCTTAATAATAGGCATCGATCTGAAAATCTAATGATGACAAAACAAGAACGATTGCCGAAAGGTAACCGAAGCGTCGCACAAAAAAATAGTTCTATCATAAGTAACGCGTAAATGTTAGAAAATGTCATACATACGGTGTTGTACAGCTAAATCAAAGAATTATTGCTATTTGCGATATCCCGCGATATAATAACACACATTTGCTTTTCAAGACATACATTTCTTACTTAACGTGACCATTACGAAACACATTAATTGCCATAGCGCTTATGCAAGCGTATTTAAATTTTTTCTACCATATTAGTATTATTTCAAAAAAATGGCAACACTAAAAAAAATTATGACATTTCAGACCAAGAGATTGCCATGTTTAAAAACATTTAATAATTTATTGTTGATTACAAATACCCTTTTATACCTTATTTGTGTTTTTAATGAATCCCCGATGAGCTGAGAACATTGTAACGGGAACTTATGACGTCAAATTGTTCACAGCTATATTAAAAAGGTTAATATTCACCGACGAATGATTATCCCGTATCCGCCTCGATAATTATATTTCAATATACGGTCATATAATGAACTGTCACGTGATAATTGAATAAGTGGACAAAATAAAAATATCAGATATCAGGCTGCGTTCGTGAAACTTTATAAAATTTTAATAGCACGTCACTCATTACGCGGCCTCTTTATTTATTGGCGTTAATTTTACATTATTAATGAAAACTAAAAATACCCTGTACAGAATATAACATGATTATTGCAATACACATATATAATAACAAATTTATATCACTTTAATATAAAATACATAAAACAACTTCACATTAAACGATCCAGTCGGGAGAAATACCTGGGACTATACATTGATGATAAATTAACATGGACGCCGCACATTAAGCATGTGAAGGGAAAACTAACATCTTTGGTAGGAGTTTTTCGTAAAATAGCACACTGTATACCCCGAAAAATTAAAATAACTTTCTATAATGCCTTGGTGAAATCACACTTAAACTATCTTATCGAGATTTGGGGCTCAGCTGCACCCACAAACCTTAATCCATTGAAGAGATCTTAAAACAAAGTCATTAAAGCCTTATTTCAATATTTCTTCCACACAAAAACTATTCGTATATATGAAAAAACTAAAATATTTAATCATTCTTAATTATTCAAGTTCAATACATGCATATTATTATATTATAAAAAATTAGTTACAAATTCTGTCAAAAGTAATATAAGACTGTTATTAAAAGACAACCCCCACAATCCCCGAACTAATAATAAAGTGCAACTATCAGCACCTTGAACTCACTATGGAAAGAAGACTGTACTGTTTGGAGGAGCACAGCTGTTGAATGAGCTGCCTAACAACATAAAGGAGTGTGAGAGTATAAATATGTTTCGGAATAGGCTGAAATTGTATTTGGAGTCGAGTACCGACTAATTTGTATATTATTTGTAATAACTGTGATATCTCATTGTAAATGAATGTAGATTCGTATGAGAATAAAGATCTTTAAACATACATATTGATAGATAAATACGAGAAACGACATTAAGATATAAAAATTACATTCATACATCAATCAATACATAAAGATATTTATTTTTCTGTTTGAACATCGCACTAGTTTGCCGACGGATTTATGATTTCAGAAATCAATAAGTATTATTAAGACAAAAATAATAAGTATATTAAACCTTATTATATAAGTAATTCCATCATGGCCGCCCCGGGTCAGGCTCGCAAGGGTCACGACCAATGGAGACTGCAAAAACCGGTCCGTCGTCAATTACTGCGTTTATAACGGTGATTGATTTATTTAATACCTGCAATCAATAATATCAATTACTTTAATTAATATGAAACAAATTATTTAATCAACATAATCATTTTATGTCTGATACATACTCATTTATGATTTGTGTTAGTGAGCGCGCGGGAAAATAATGACGTTCTTTTTATTTAAAATTTTGTAATCGAGTTCATACAGGCTTAGTTGCACTATTTATATTGCCATTAGAAATAAATAAAGTACAATTTTATCTAAAATCACTAAATCGGTTACGTGTGATTTTATATTGAAAGTGGATTTAGGTCTTTAAACAGTGATTTATTATAGACCTAAATTCGGTCTCCAAAAAGCACTTCAACTGTAAAGAATTAAAAGTACTGTTACATCATTCAACTGTTTTAGAGGTTCATTTTTATTTATCTCACATTTTTAAAAACCGGGAAGATTCGAAAAGAAACCAACAGTTCATCAATAACAAAAGTGCCGTCTAAAATTACCTAACAAGTCAATATAAAATCTAAATAGGTAATCGTAAAGCCATAACGCATCCGAAGACGATAATAATCGTTTTAGAATACACACATAAACTGACATTTGATTCCTTTGATTCGAATTTACGCGTCCGACGGCGGGGTCATGTTTTTTTTTTCTTTTCGTCTTTTTTTTTTTCGAAGCCAGTTTTTAGGCATACGCTTTAACATGTGAGTATTCCCGATTTGATCTCGCGGTCACATACCGAACATTTTTGATTCGATCTTTTTTCTTCGTTTCTTTTTTCGTGGCGCGTTAAAATATTGGGTGCGTTCCGTTCTTGGCGTAAGTGAGAATTACAAGAGTGTACCGTAACGTTGGTGCCGAATACGGTTGAGCTGTTTGGGCGGGCTAAATGCGTCGGGTAATAATTTTAAAGCTAACACAATTGAGGGCTGTGACATTGGAATTCTATCGCTTGGTTTTTAATTTAATTAAGAAAATTTGCGTTTAAAAACACATTAGACGCGTCAACCAGAAATGTTTTTGCTTTGTCTTGTCAAAAATTCTGTTTGAAATGTTCAAGTACTACAAGCCTTGTTGTCACAGGCGAATGTCATAGCTCCCTTAGACAAACTGTTCATCGGACATCTGACCAACTTTGCTCCAATCATTTGATTAAAGTGACGCGTCACAGAGACGGGGCGACTGGTACACTCACCCCTCCCGCCCGTCCCGTCCTCCCTCTCTTTCAGCAGGCAGCGGGCAGCAAGCATGGCGTCCGTCACGGCGCGGGCGGCGCAGTTTGCGTTATTGTCCAACAATGCGTGAAACGGCTGACAAACGATGACAGCCACCCGGCCCGCCACCGGCGACCTCCTGCAATTTATGATATCCTATTACGAGATTTAATGACACTAAACGTCAGTTCTCACAACGGAACCGCTTCCCGGGCCGAATGGACGCCACAAGGAGCCGATGCGGCGGGCGCGTACTGAAAAATTACCATATCCCGTTTTGTAAACAGTGGCGACAATCTTCTTGTTGTCAGCGTCCGAACCGGGAGCGCCAAATATTTGCTGGAGTCTCATAAATTCAGCGGCGCCCCGCGCGTCCTGGGGGATAACACACATAATGCCGCGCCACGGATCCGCAAACATATTGTAATGGAAAACGGCGTCATTGTTTACATTTTATGATGTTCTCCCGGTGTAAAGTGACGCGCCGCGATTCGCCCGCCCACTCGCTCCAAAGAATAACTCCTCGCCAGATGAGGGACACTATGGGCATGGTAGGCTGGTTCCCGAATTACTATATCACCGGCTTATTAAAATCTGGAAGGGTACGGACGTAACTTGGCCTGATCCTGAGGCGTACCGGGAAAATATGCGGGATCCGTCAAAACGGTAAATCGCCGCTTCTGTGCGGGTAGGGTCGTATTTACGAGCCGGCGGAGAGCTGCAGATAGCCCGAATTAAACTTGAATTTAAAACCATTTTATATTAGCTAAGCTAGCTTAGATCGCGCCGCCGCCGCGCGCGTGAGATAAGAGAATTGGCCTGTCAGACTCCGGATGATATATTTGACCAACATTTCCATACCACCCCCACCCTACTCCCTTTCCCCTATTTTCATTTTGTACGTGTCTGCTCCGTCGCGTATCTATAATGTATCCTTTCTGTTTAGAAGTTACATTGAATAAAAAAGCGAAGGTGAAGAGGCAATGGTGTTATTTAATTGTGCTTATGCTAAAGTTCTCTTTATTTAAAAAAAAATATTTGGATGATTAGAATGACAGCTGTCAAAATTCGTAGCTTCAAATAATATTTACGGCTTTCTTTACATTTTGGGTTGATTTTATATAATATGCTTAATATGTAAAACCTTGCCAAATACTTAATGCAAATATAATTAACTTCGGCCTTTATCACTTAAATATTCATTCTGAGTACTTTCAATTTATCATGATATACAAGCAACGTAGCCAAGCGTTTATATTTTTTTTCTCAATTATTTAGATTAAAATATAGTAAAAAAAAAATTAATGGGAATGAAATTTCAATTTTATAATTACAAATTATGTAAGTACTTGACAAATAAAGCATACTTTTTTGTTAATTCAGATTAACCCCAAAGAAAAATTTATCCGGATTCTTATCCTGAAAGAAATATGCATATAAATGTAGAATGTATACAAATACCTATGTACCTGATAGGCACCTAATTGAGCGCAAAGAAAAGACAACGGTATCACCGCGGGAATCCAGTGTTGCCATATATACGAAAGCGGACCTCTCGAGTGTTATTTGGATGGGAATTATTAAAAATTTGGCATGAGATTTTTGGCGGGAGGAGTAATCCAGCGATTTTACTGCACTGCGCTTTAGTGCCGTTCGAATTTTTGCTATAGTACACATATACTTTATAATCTGTGGATGTTTTTCTCCATGAAGTCTTTGTTGTCAGTTCGCGTTTTCGGCGCGAATGATTAGTGTAATTAATTAAACATCTTTAATGATACAACGTAATGCTGTTTGCTCATTGGAAATATAAATTACGTTTCAAAATAATGAGCGTCAATATTAATCGTTAAGGCCGTTGTGGACCGGCAGAGTAGAATAGTACCAAAACTGATGGCGATATGGCGCTGGGTGGGGATGGGCAGCAGCATCCCTGTTGCGAAACGCGCTTGCCCAGTGTGGCAATTACGGGCAAATCTCCCTATTTGGGGAGACCTATATTCAGCAGTGGATTCAGTTCCAATGCCTGTAATGATGATGATAATGATTTATCGTTTAATAGCAACATAAAGACTTCCCAAAGTGGTAGGCAGAGGTTTACTTTCTGTTCTTATATAGAAGGGCCCGATAGCGCAGATTGTAGTGTTCATATCTTGGAACATATAATAAATATTAATTTGTGTTTGTTCTGTGTCTGGGTGTCAAATATATATTTAAGTATTATATTTTCAATACCTCCGTTGCCTAATGTCCGTAATACAAGTGCTTTAAGCGACTAATCTCAGATCTTTCCTCTATACATACATGCGGTTTGAGAGAAGACCACATTAGACCATCGCAGATGCCTTCCACATTTACCTCTTTGTCTTATCAGGATATTGTTTAATCTGTGGCGAAGTCCTGTTGGACATGTGCTTTTTTTGGCTTCATCTTTGTATTTTACTATAATGGATGCTGTAAGCGACTTATTTCGAAGTCAGGTCCAATGTATGAGGAGATGTTGTGTGATTTTATATATAAATATCCCTACATCCTTTATAATATTATTTCTTGGTTCATTTTATGTTTTTAAATCTTTTACTGGCATACCATGCTATTTATTTCTTTTATTAACCAGCAGAATATCTCAATTGAACTTCATGCACTATTTTTTAAATGAGACACAATTTCTTTGAGTTTAACAATCATTTGCGTTTACAGAGAAAGCACCAAAATCATTTAAGGTCTTTTCTAAGTTTAACATTCTCTGTACTTTTATTAAGAATTCCGAGAAGTTTCTTATCTCGATCTATCTCTACACTCTACCGCCATCTGTCGTTTTCGGTGCCTCAACATATCCTACTCTGAAGGTACGGCGATATATGTGCTGTCAATGAATCATTGACAGCAAAGTGATTCGTTCGCCGCGAAAGTCACAATTACGATTTAAAATCAGTAATATCGATCGCATTAAATTTATTTCCGCCGGAGTTTTCCGTGGAAATCCTTTTTCCATTGGCTCGCCTTATCCAGGGACAATAAATCAGAGCCCATTGTGTCCCGGTCGATGCCGGCTAATGTACATGCACCATTATTGCTCTGTATTGTTAGCTTCATATATATATATATATATTATCATTGGTACGTTGTATAAGACTTTGATATGTTAATTTTTGCTCAGACGTTGAATTTCTTCACCTCTTTTTTTATTTGCCGGCCTTGTTTGTTGTAGGGTATTTAGTTGCAAGTTTTCTCTTGGAAATTATCGGCGGTATCTCTAAATAGACTACGGATGAACCAATTTTGACATGTGGATGAGGAAGGATATCCATACTTAGATAATAAATGAGAAGATGTATGTCTGTTTGTTTGTCCGTCTTTTACGGCAAAACGGAGCGACGAATTAACTTGTTTTTCTTAAGTGGAGATAGGTGATGGGATGGGGAGTGACATAGGCTTGTTTTTTTTTAAACATCCCCCCTTTCCTAAAAAGAGCTTCGCAGTTTGTATGGAGTATTCCGCATTTTTCAAAGTAGATATCTGCACCCAACCCCTTAAAAGAGGGAGTGTAATTTTATGTGACCTTTCTCAGTTTTCCAGGTATAAAGCTGAAAATCGGTACAAAGACTCTTTGTTACCAACGAATAATACCTGCCATATTCATTTATGAAATCTTCCCCCTGCTCTTAAAATAGGGGAAAAGAAATTTGTTAACCGCGATACCCCGAATTAAATGCGAACGAAGCCGCGGGTAAAAGCTAGTAAAATATATAGCTAGTCATATATAGATATAAAATAAGAAGCAACGAGACGATTTAAATGTAAAAATTGTCCTCACCCGAGCAATTTACGAACTGCACAAACTGTTTCTGCAGCGTACAGAAAAATGGCGACCGAACCATCGCATCCAAAATATGAGAGCGAAAATGACTGCTTAACTTGAACATAATATCGGAAGGCATTAGCTAGGTAGGTGCATACAGCCAGAAAGCTTTCAGGCTCTTAACGTTGGCCCCGCTCCAGACGAATTGACGCGGCAGACTGCTAGATGGCGCTGTTAGCAAAAAGTTTTAACTAGGTACGCGGTATAAACCTCCTTGGTCCTTTAAATTAGGATTCAGAAACGGTTGAAGCGGGAGACTTTATTCTTTTTATGAAATTGTCTATGACAATTTGCTAGAATGGACAAGTTTCAGTGATGTACTTGTATTTTAAGTACAATTAGGATTTATGAGATCTTACAGACCTAATGAAGGTAGTTGTTTTCCATTTGATTTATGTATTAATGTTAACATTTGAATACTTTGTTACCTATTATACTCATTATTTTTTAGGTTTTGATTTAGGTTTTATCAGCATAACTGAGTCACGTCTTACTATTATTCAGTAACTTGACAATATATTAAAATTGAGACCAAGTAGCATCTTGAACACTTTTTACCGAGCTTGAAATAACTTCCTGTTAGTTCCTGCTCCTATACACATATAGTATACTTTCCATGTTCTACCTCTTTGCCACCATATTCGCCATCATCATAGCAGCCGTAAAACGTCCACTGCTGGACAAAGGTATTTTCAAGAAAGAGGGATTTAGCCCATAATTGCCGCGCTAGGCAAGCGTGGTGACGAGAATCCTGCTGCCCGTCCCCGCCCTGTTGCATTTGAGCTACGCTGCTCTGGGTGGGTATGCTGCCATCTGTCGGTTGCGGTACCTTTTTCGCCACTTGCGACACTTGGTACAGGGGAGGTTAATATATACTGTATGAATGAATGAGACGAAGGTTTTCCTTTTCAGTTCATGTCCTTATTTCGGCCGATGTTAGCCGCTAATATCTACGTCACAACACTCTGTGAATAGGTATCAAACAATTCTAACTTATACATGTTCCAATCAAATATCGCCTCTGAGACGTCGCAATAAGGGCACGGAGCGAACCTTCGTACATCTGTCACTGTCTAACGTACGCGGATCCGTCATGTGAGAGCGAGTGAAGTATCGTTTCCTACTATTGCCAGAATGTCCATAGCAGTTTTCGGTTTTGCAAACAAAGGAATTAGAACGATTCGCGCGTCCCGTTGGATTTATGGCCGGTCGCAATGACCAAATTTTCCTTTTTTTCCCCCTCTTTTCTCGTATTTGCGAGATGGCGAGCTGTTTTGATGTAGCTTTGGTAACATAAGTCACTTACGAGATTGAATAAGAATTCAAGAACAGAATTCGTTATAACACTAAACGGCGCCACGGGATAAATGTTCTATTAAAACTTGCGTAAATGATTGCAAAAGAAAACAATGACACGTCATCAATACAAACGCAACTCCATTCCCGTGACAAGATATAAAACTCTGATACAACAACGGAATACAAACAACCTTTGCGTGTACATAAAAAAAAACACTCCAAGTAATACGGCTACCACGAGTATTTATAATTTATAGAGTTCGAATCACAAGTGTTTGTACTTGGAAGCAAAAAAATAAGATCAAGATAAATACTACGTTACAATTGAAGCTCGTTTCGATTCCACCTTTTATTTTAATATTTTTTTCCCGTCTGTACGATCAGATTGCGCCGGGTCTATTAAAACTTCTTACTGACTTGACGTAGGTACCTTAAATTCAAACGGTAAGCCATCTTGATAATACCTTTAAAAAAGTTGGGGCCAAGTGACTTTATCTGTGGACCGTTAATACTCCAATTAAATTGAAAAAATAAAAATGATTTTGTATCTGTGACACTTTGGCGGGCTTATAATTTGACTGACGTCTTTTGACGTGTTTCGCAACAGTAATCTGTGCCCAATGAGAAGAAGACTGCTAAAAGTTTAAAAATTCGCAGAACAAGCGGACAGCAAAAAAATCTAATGATTACATCGAAGTTTTTCAAAGAAATAAAAACTACTTTTGTAAAATAAAAACGCCTTCGCGCCATCAATCTCGCGTGTATTGGCCCGGGTCGTTGACCCCGCACCCACGCGTCCGTGGGAGAGGCAATTTTTCGTTTTGTTTCTACATTAATTTAATTAGATTTTTTCGACAGCTGTCATAACGATTAAGAGGATGGGATATCAAGACTAACCGAGCAATCGCGTAACGTTGGATACATCATCTTGTAAGTGATATTTTATCCTCTTCTGTTTTTTATCTAACAGTATTTCACATGAGGTAGGCCTCATACAAATGGTCGTCTGCATGGAACTTACTCTCACCTGTTTCTACCGCCAAATTGCAGTGTTCGCATTGCCGTTTTCTGGTTTATGGGGTGAGAGAGTCAGTGAAATTACTGGGTAATGTGACATAATATCTTCAAGTCATCAAGTTTAATAACGCGCTAGTGATAGCCTTGTGATAATACGAGCGTCTAGAAACTGCGGTAATGCTCACTATCAAGCGGAATGTATGCTTGTTTGTCGAACTAGTCTAATAAAAAAGTACCTTTTAAACTCTCAGCGTTTATCCGTCGCATTTGAAAAATTATCTATATCTAAAAGAAAGATATCATACAAGTTAAACAAATAAAAAGGGTTTCTTAAGAAGGTTTTGTGCCTGTAATTAATTATTGATTTGTATAAATTGAATACAAAGATAGTTATTGTCGGATTAAAAGAATGCTGACTAGAGCTTTTAGCAAATGGAATGTCAGAATGTAATAGGCAAGTGTTAAACTAAACATGCCTATATCTGAATAAGACGAGATCATGATATTATTCTAACAAACTTGAAACGCTTTTTATTATTGTTCTAGTAGTTTTATTGTGAAAGCATGTTTTTTTTCTAAGCAGACAACTTTAAGGGACTTAAGGCCCATTTGAATAATGTTGAAATAGACTTTAATCGTTTTAATGTTATACATTTATCAGCCTTAGAACTTTCAACGTTTGAAATGAGGCTTTCAAAAAAATTCCGCCATTTTGGATGTGTTTTTTCCCCGAATTGCTGTATGTGGCTTCAGATTGGAATGCTGCCCATCCTCGCCTTGTCACATTTCAGCGTCGTTGTATCGTATGGGTCAGTAGCCTCTGTTTGACACTTAATTTACCTACGATGTTAGAATTACGTCCCACCACACAATAACACCTATCATTATCGTATTAAATTATTTACACAACACCTACTACGGACGGCTTTGAATAACAACTTATTGTGTTTCCCAAAATCATTGTAACCCAATTTAGTCGAGTTACAATGAACTTTTTCGTAATCACCATTATTATTGGGGTCATTATTGTGATTATTGCGTTGGTAATGATATCTTTTCCGATTGGCCGCGGCTGAGCCCCGGGGCGAAGCGGAACGGCCAAAAACAATGCTCCCACAATAAAATTAGATGAAAGTTCAGCTATTTCTTTATGGTTGAGAGGCGGTGGGCGACGTTAGCGCCGCCTGTCGGCTTGTATGGTATTTATTATTGTACAATCTGCTTCTTCCTTTAATAATGCAATAATTTTTAAATAATTACCATTTTATTTCGCTTTTAAATAATATATAAATTCGTAGGTACTCAAAATTAATACATAATACGTTTTATTTCGTCTATTCTATTTAGAGGTCCCTTTATAAAAAGTCAATTTTTACATTATGCCCCTAGAATAAATAGCCTGCCGGAATTAGTTTTAAGCATTTTGTACTTATTTCATTTTACCGAGAAACTTTCGAGATAAATTAAATGTTTCTTCTCAGAATTTCTGGTTGTGCGCACATGGTACTCAATTAATTCCTTTCTTTTGATAAATATCGTTACGATTTAAATAAATCTGATGCGTGGGCAAACTTGTCACGCAATTTCTTTCAAACCGCCGCGCCATTTTGTCTATTTGACAGCTGTCAAAACATCCATCGTTCAGGACCAGCGACGATTGTATGTCGTGACATTATCCGCCGTCATAATTGTTGTCTATGCCCACTCGTAATTGTCTATGACGTTCTGAACAATTTGCTATAGTGATTGATGGACAGGAATATTAGAAAAAAGCTTAATTACAAGCCACAAGAGCGACCATTAACACCACGACTTAAACCTTTGTTTTTTTCTCAATCGCTGTCAAGTAACGTGTCTATGGTTATGTTGCTGTATTTAAGCAAATTACTAGTTATTAAGTGTGAACTTTGTACTGTCTGTTCATTCCTGTCGGTCTCATTCAATCTTAATACAATAGGCCTACATTATAACTAGCTTTTAGCACGCTACTTCGCGCGTCTTCTTTGTTCTTCTTCTTATAGGATATTGTGTATTCTTCGACTAACCATAGTCTTCCTCTAGGGTTCAAACTACTTCAATCATCAAACTAGCCGTGTGGTACCTACCGGCAGAGTATAATAGTACTTCCCCTGTACTAGGTGTCGTTAGAGGCAAGCGAGGTACTGAAACCGACAGATGGCGGTATATCCACTGAAGCAGTGTAGCTAAAATGCAAGAGGGCGAGGATGGGCAGCAGCATCTCCATCGCGAAGCTACGCTCTGCGATCACCTCCACGCTCGCCAAGTGCGGCAATTATGGACAATATTCTCCCTTCCTTGGGCAGGTCATGTACAACACATTCATTAAAACCGCTTACCCGCTTAAGTCGTAAAAGCGTCGACTTATAGACGGACAGACAGGTCATAATTCGCATTTATATTTTGGGTATGGATGATGGAAGCATACGTTTTACGAACAAAGTTCTTTCTTTACCTATAAATTTTCAAATTTGAACATGCATTTTCTTCATTAATCACAATAATCAGGACAACAAAGACTATAGTTTCTGACCATAGACAAATTCGTCCGTTTTAGTCCTATCGGCTAAAGAATATCCATTCTTAGCCCCTCATTAGCTAACGGCGGAAAAATACACAACTGCTCTCTACCTACTCCTCTTATTATAATTGATATTTTTATAAAAGTAATAGTAAGCTTATTGTTGCAACGAACAAAAAATAATCTTAATCAGAAACAGAGAATTCAATAAAATCCTTAACATAATCAGGTTTATGGACTGGCGATGACATTTAAATGAGACATTAAATAAGATAAAATATCTTCATCTCGTGTTTCTAAACAATGTAACACCTTGAAGCCTTATTGAGTAAATTAATTGAACTTAATTTAACCTAATAGTCTGTTGAAGTAATAATTTTAGCATAGACAACAGATTATCTATTATCGTTGGCCGATAAACAATATGCTTAACGGCCATCTTCAGTGTAACAACAAATTTTTCCGTTGAAAAACAAAAGGGTCAATTATGTCATAATCGTTCAACAACAACGCAATCGCCCCGCGAGGTACCAGGCATTCATAAAGAGAATTAACCATTGGACAAAGAAGTATTACAACGCAAGACAGAACAAAGATGCGTATTAAACTAAAACAATGGGCTCCGAAAAAGGACCGAACAAAAGCTGGGGCCGGCTTTCTGCCCGAAAATTTACGTTTAAAAACAACGTAAATACCTAAGCAGGATCCGTATCTATCCTATTTAGATATTAATCTAAACGAAAAAGCAAAAGCAATTCAAAATAGGCAACAAGCTAACAGAAGGGACGGGGCGGGCCGCGCTGTAATTGGCCATTTATCAAACAGCGAAGGGGTTAGGGAACGCTCCCGCTCGCCTCTGCCGACCTGGTACTCGGATACGCAGCGGCTTACGGCCAAACAAACACACCCTGTACATGCTAACAATGGAATTAAGACCGCACGACGTTGCAAAAAAAATTACATACCGACAATGTATCGCATAAGTTTTGCGGAAAATTCATTTCTTTTGCAGCTATCCGACTAAAATCTTGGAAGTGTCTTAGTCTTATTTGAATTACGAATAATCCCTACTAATATTATAAATCCGAAAGTAACTCTGTCTGTCTGTTTATCAGTTACGCTTAAACCTCTAAACCGATTATGATGAAATTTGGCACAGACAATCTTTAGACACTGAGAAAGGACGTTGGCTACTTCTTAATTGGAAAAAATGATTGTGAGGGGTCGAAAGTGGGGATGTATAGAAGTATCGCTATTTTTGGGGCTAGAAACTTGAAACTTATTTTTCAAGCCATTGATTCGATATAAATAAACATGACATTCAAAGTTTATATAAGTTAAGGTAAAGTGGTATGGTATCCAGAAAAAACTAATCCACGCGGACGAATTCGAGGGCACAGCTAGTTCGTTATAAAGAAAGAGAGTAATAACACGTACTCTTTACCAAAATCTCACAATCGCCTATTTCTATCAACAGACAGTAGTGTTTGCATTGCTGTGTTCCGGTTAAAAGGGTAAGAGGGGTAGGGAAACCATTGGGTAATGTGGCATAATATCTTAAGTCACAAAGTTGACGCCCCAAATATCCTTGACACTTACTATCACACGGACTGCATGCTTGTTTGTCGATCAGGTCCAATAAAAAAAAACGCCCGCACTTACTCGCGTATTTCAAAACAAACAAACACCGCTATAAAAGTCTCGCGTACAATTAACAACATGGCCGACAGCAAAGGGCTCTTGTAATTAGAAACATAATTCAAACCGGCAACGGAAAATTAATCTAATAACCAATACAAACGAAATTTTCGCAAAGTAATCCTCACCCTAAGCACACAGGTGGATAGTCCGGTAGGCTCGATTTCAGATTAACCTCCATAAAACTGATTAAGGCCGATTTTAAATTCAACATTTCGGGTAATGAAACTTTCTTATCAGCGGCCTCCTTGTTTTGAATTATGACCGCTGCTTATTTAGTCTCGCCCCTACCGCGACGTCTGATACCCGGGTACCTCCGCGCCCCTATCTCCCATTTTATAACCATTTAATGCTATCTGTTTCCAACATGCTCGCATCTGATCGAATGAATATTAACCGCAAGATGTGTAAACGGGAGAGCAGACAGCAATTTGTCACCCCAACTCTCCGCGTGATTGTGAGAGGGTACATTCGTCTCTGCCAATCCGGCCGTGTATAATTTAAGCCTTTGTCTATGGCGTTGTGATCGGAAAAGTTAACTTGTAATCTCTATGGTTACGCCGCTTTATCGTTTGTTTGCACAAGTAACGGGGGAATCGGGACGTAAAGTTGCCATGTTTGTGCGCCGAATTTTATTATAATGAATTGGCGGTCTATATCTGGGTCTTGGAACACGCACTTACTCATCTTTTACTCGAGCAATAAAATAATCGTTATATTTCCATATTAAACACTACTTAGTATCAAGGTCGCTTTTCGCTATCTGTCCCTATGTATGCTTAGATCTTTAAAAATACTCAACGGATTCAAGAGGAAAGTCTATATTTATAATACAAAGTATAATATTGTAGAGAAACACTGAACATTTTAGAGGTTTCCAATGTGATGTCAGTAATACACTCAGTTTGCCATTACATTGCAAACGCTGGCTGAACCTGACGAGATAGATTAAAATAATATACTACAGTACATCTACGGTGCCATCTTAAAAAAGTCTACAAAAATGTCCGCAATGGTATATATATGCTCTTAGAGATAACCAACAATAAACATGTTTTCCTCACTGCACCCGTGCAAAGCTAGGGCGGGTCGCTAGTGATGTAACCAAACGAAAATACTTCAATTAATATAGTTTATAGCCGAGACTGATTGCGAGGTTACCGTAGTTGTACGATGTAAACAGAAAAAAACTGCGACACGATTTGGTAATCTACCGTTTTAACACCCATGTGCACAGTCGCCGCCGTCGCGGTCCACGCGGACTCGCCTAACAAGATCGAGATAAACAAAACATTACCGGGCTAATGGACAAGGCCTATATCATTATTTCTAAGAATATGATAAGACACTGGCGGGATAATAATGAAAATGGCGAGCGTGGAAATGTCACGCTGCCCGGCCGCATCACTATGCAAATATGGCTTTTAATTGCCACCAACAGTATCTTTACTACGATCTAGTAGACGGTTTGCGTACATTTCTTTTGAAACAATTATGCAAATGGCGGTGCCCGTGAGCGGCAATAACTTACAATTAAATCTGGGATTGCGTCCGCGTTGGATCGTAGTTGTCAAAAGTGACGTCATAATCCATGTTTGGATTTGTTGCGCGCAGTACGTTCAAGTTGGCATATAACTCAGCTGGGTACAGTCATACGTAGGTATTAGAGGAGTTCGAATTAATTCGACGCTCGGCTCCAAACACCTGCGCCCGTTTCTTTCCAGCGAAATTAACTTCGCTACAATGGAGGGCCGGCCAACTCGCGAGCTGTTATTTTTTCCAAACGACTCCAGCTATATTTCAAACTGTCATAGTTAATCTTTTTATCAAAGTTTGTTAAACGCCGCAAGGAGTGCACCCGTCGGTGAGGTCTCATCTGCTCTAATTGCGTTTGGAGTTTGAGCGGAGTTTTATTATGGAATTAACGAGTTTTGACGCTGGATTATTATCTAGTGGCTTGTACTATCGCTAGTTGAGTTACCGCCACTTTAACTTTCTTTGTGTACTTTGTGCTAGAACAAGGAAATTGTGCCCGCGTTCAAATTGTTGCACATCAATTAATTATTTAAATAATAGAGGTGAGGCGGACTATCCGGGTAGAGCGAGACCAGCCGGATGAAAATCCCGAAAACACCAGAAAAGCTCACTAATTAAAACCCAACTGTTGTTTATTCAACGCAATTCGCAATACCAGGAGAGCAGTCGGGCCTAGGAGCGAATAATTTATATTTAATTTAAACAAGACGACATTGGTATTCGGAATACGAGTGCGTAATTAAAATTCCCGCCGCGGTGGCGCCCCCCTCGTCCCGCGCCCGCCCCGCCCCGCTCGCGACAGTTTTCGCGCCAATTTCAACGCGGCCGGAAATTAATAGTGACAGCAAGACGCGGCGGTCACATCCGGCCGCGTTCCGTTATGCAAGCGATCGCATTATCGGCCACTCATTAATCGAATAAAAACGTTCCATTTCATCGTGTTGCCATTTCGCTAATATGGACGCGTGGATGCTTTTAGTGGAGTAATTGATTGGTAAATATTGTAAGAATGCGTCAGACGTCAGTACACACGGTCTTATCAATATATGAAAGTACTCAAACCATATGTTTATAAATTGAATTGGGTATCCACAATGAAGGAGTAATATGATAAGATTTTTTTTAATACACATATGTATTAAAAATAACGTATCATACATATTCATCTAGAAACTACTGAACAGAAATATACGCACTGATAGATTAGTTAGAAAATTCTGTTAACATGGAGAAAAATCTTTTAATTTAGGAAATAACTGCTATCGTCTCTGATAGATAGACTCTTTATAAATTCTCATTAACAATCTCTAACAAACGAACATAATAAAATAATGATACTGATGAACTAATTTAACAATTTACCACTCAACAAACACAAATATTCATTATATAAATATTTGTCTTGAGTGGGGATCGAACCAACATAATATAGAATCACATCCGACCGCGTCACTGGACCCGTCAAATAATAAAACAAGTTGATTAGTTGATATTATAAGATTAACATCTTAAAGTTTAAAATATATTAAGAATCGATTCTGCATATCACAGATTAAAAAATACGAGAATAAAAATACTTCAAATAATGTTTGTTACTATATTTCAAAGATGAGCGATAAGAGGCCATCTTAACTACCAACACTGATGTCATTTCTGTTAATTTTCAAAACATCTAATTCCCAGAATGCTTGATTTATGCATATCGATTACTTAAATGCCATCACATGACAGGGAACTGGTCGTCCATTGATGTAATCAATGGAAAAAACGAATATCAACGCACTTAAAATGTTATAAAACGGTAAAACAATTAATAAGTGTCAAGCTTTACATTTCATTAAACGATAAAATCGTTATAATCTATCGTGGTGGCAGATGATGTCCGAAGCACACATTAGAACTAACGGCTTTAATATCTTATGAGTTCGTATCGATTCAAGCAATCGAATGCTTGATTCAAATTCAGTTACTTCATCTACATAAATTAATAGGAAAAGAAAAAATATATATTTGAATATAGAACGCGAACGGTAAACTCATTCATGCGCGTTCGAAAAATGAATTTGTATATATTTTTTCTTTTTAAGCTATTGCGGATTTCACACTAGCCAGTAACAATTGTCCGATCTCCTCTGGCATCTCGAGTCCGCCGCCGGAGACACATTCGTTACGTCCGCTAAGGGCCTCTAATGGCCTCGCCTGAACCCGAGCGGCCCTTAAAATTTTAACCATCCTTTTATTTATGGTCGCTTTTGTCTCTGGCGCGATACAGCTATCGAGCCGAGAAATCTATTCGTTATGATTTCACGCTCGCTTTCTGGCTGCCAAGTGCGATAACGTTAGCCAAATCTCCAATAATTAATGTTTTTAAAGGAGCAAAGAGGGGCGCCATGTTGCATTGTTTGTTTTTTTTTGCAGTTTAATGACGGAGTGCGTAATTCAATAATCTATAATTCGTTCAAAAACCAACACTTGGCCAGCGTGTAATTATAAGTTTTATAAATCGTTCCGAAACTCGCTCATAAATCTCCTAGTCGTTTAAAAAGCTTAATTGCTAGTTGATTTATGTTGACGACGTTGTCAGGCCTGTGCGTTATCGTCGCATCTCACTCGGCCGCGGACTAAACTCATTAGTAGACTTTGTCCGCCGGCCGACACTATTTATCATTACCAATTAGACTGCCTAGGACCCTCGTCATTAAAATAATTAACACAAAAATAAAAGCACAGCTTTATTATGTGCAAATTGTAGGGCCACTATCATCGGATGTTAAGGTATAAAATGCAGCCGGGAGTCGGATGGGAGTGGATTACTGGATGTTTCCACAGGTGTGGCTGTAATGGCACTATCGCGGCATCCATTAAAATAATGTGTCAAAATGGCGCTGAGTTTTAAGAGATATCGGAAACGTCGCGCCGCCGCCAGCTAGTTGAGAGCGTCTTCGATCAACGTGTTTATCTTGTGGATTCTTTCACTGTAACGTATATAAATTACAGGGATTATAAACTGATCCAGGGCTGGCGAGCGAATACTTTGCCAGTTTAGTTTACAATTAAATTCGCAAAGGTTAACTCATAATCTTTGGATTAATGGACTCGTGTCAACATAAGGAAATCTCAAATATGCCTGTATTATATAAGGTTTACTTATCAGTAAACGTTTCCTTATAAAAAAAAAATTTAAATAGAATTTGAAGTCATTTTCTATAGACTCTACAGAGCGAACAACATCGTTAGCCCAAAGACTGACGCACGCTAGGAGCTGGCGCTGCGGCGCGTCAAAGTTATCGGCGCAGGCGCATCGTGGGCTCGATGGCGACGGGCCGATTACCCTGCCCGCTCTGCTAATTCGAGTGCAGTCCGCACGCGAGAACCTGGGTCGTATATTTGTCGATAATTATTGAAATAAAAAACAGCTGCAAGTATAAATGTTACATTTACTTAAAAAGTCTTAAAAACTCCGCCACCCACAATAAGTACATTCCCGTCAAACAGAGATGTCCAGATCGATGTCGTCAAACGTCAGATGGCCTCATAAAATTCAGAAGGCACGTCATTAATTTGACAAATGGATGCGGTGCGTATAACGGAACGCGATACGATCCTGTGGCGAAACTAACTGCAGATTCCCGCGCATTCTTTCTTTTAAATTTCGATCTAAAAAAGAAAATTAATGGGACGAACATGCAAACCTTCGGGTTAATATGCGGAATAAAAATGGAAAAGGTTTATTTATTTCAAGCGATACCTTTTTAAAGCAATTTTTAATAGAATATACAATAAATATGTTAAAATAGGACAGTACAAACATAACCTTCAAATGAATTGAGCTTTAGAAAAGGGCATAGGCTGTTTTTCTTCTTCAAAACCGTAAATATTTGACTCCGCTACTTTTGCTATATCAAGTTCAGATCGCAGCTGAGAATTAGCAAACCCAATTGCAATTTAGTTCTATAAAAGAGAATGGAATAGGATATCGCGGTTCTGTCAGCTAATATTACAAACGAACCATAGAGAATAGAATAAGGGTGTATGTTAGCTTGTGGCTGCCGATTCGTGGCCTTCACGGGGTTTCGTTTTAATTTATTTCTGTGTGGCCGGCCTCTTTTCGCATTTGAAAAATGTTGTTTATGATGCGTGGTGCAGTACGTTCGTCGATATATCGTTTGACACGAACGTAAATAAACCGAAAGCTTTCACTGGTATTTGTTATTGTTACTACTGTTTATATAACGTATTTTCACTTATTTAACAAAGGACAGGAGGCCATGTTTATACTTTCTTGGTTTGTGAATGTAATTCTTCTTATTGTAGTGTTTTAACATAAATATTTTAACTGGCAACCCATTCTACCTCAACACAAACAAATCATGTTGTTTTTTTTGCAATCTCATTCTTTTTTTTACAACTTTTACATTCATTATAATAATACTGCAAATTTTGATAAAATCTTGAATGAATTATATATTTAAAATTTATTTATGATATTTTCCGTCTATTGGTGGACGCCAGATAAAAACCATATTTTTAGTTATTCAGTTTATCGCGTTCAAACAAACAGACAGATGAAATGCACAGCGGTATTATATAATATGATACTTCTGATAGTTAAATTAGGCAATTAAGAAAGTACCAAGAGATCATAAGACTGCAGCATATGTCGCATTATCAGCCTGCAATCCATCACAGTGCGAAATTAGTTCGCGCGCCGGCCGCAGCGACCGCGCGGCGCTGCTGGCGCTCATTAGCGGTCGCATCATGCTATCCTAGTGTTGCACTCATTAAATAATCATAATTAACACAAAATTTAATAACAGAGAAGATTGTGATACACTTGTTAATAAATAAACGAGTCAGCACCTCAACCCTTCTGAATTTGGCTATATTTAATATAGAATAAATTCGGCCTGCGTGTAGCAATCAGCGCAATATGGCGCATGGGTCGACCTATTATCGCAATTGCATGTTATTCGCGACCCTGTCTTAGGGTGGGGCCAGGAAACTAGCGAGCAGTGCGCGACACGTGTTTAGTATGGATAGGACATTGATAAGTTTGCTAACACTCGCATTCAATTCTTTACGATTAATCTTGAATATCGCTAATATTTAATCATATGTAATTAAAATTTTGTGATATACAAAATACAATTTTAGACATATTTACGCGCCTAGCGAGTCTTACTCGGTCTCAATACGCTATCAAAAGCTGCTAGTGAAGACTTAGTTCTGTAAAAATATTTAAAACTCTCATCAACCCCGATTTTTTATTCATATAGTAAACGAACATTTGTGAGTCAGGCAAAAAAAACCAACAATATAATACTTTATAATAAAATAAACATCAAAATAAGCATAATTTATAAACATACTAGCAACATCACTTGGTTTCATCTGTGTAGTTTCTGTATCCGTAGAGAATACGATGATACAATAATGGTTATGTTTGTATACTTGTGAAAGGAAAAAATATTTTCCGAGTTCAATAAATAAACAGACAGACAACCGAATATCTCCTATTCATAATATTAGGTTAATATATGCAGAAAAAGTCGACGAGTGCTAATATCAATCGTATCAGCCATAGAAAGTCTGCTGTTGGACATAGGCCTTCCCAATTGGGTGATTTTTGCCCATAATTACCGCACTGGGCAGTCGTGGCGGCAATCGCAGAGCACAACTCCGCGACGAGATTGCTGCTGCCTATCCCCCCATAATGTAGTGTATAACTACTACTGTTTCGAAAGGATATACCGCCATCTGTCGGTTCTGGTACCTTAGTCGCCTCTTACGACACCTGATACAAATAGAGGTACTATTCAACTCCACGCGGCATTTCACGGATTGACTAATCATATGGTCTAAAAATATTTTGGCATAGACTGTTCCTGCCCGCCATCTCTAGAGCCACGCGCAGTAAGGTTTGACACCATCTGCGACTTGAGATATTTACTGCCGATTTATGCCGGCTGTCTAATTAGTTACTGTTAACTTTATTGTTTGTAACACCACTCCGCACCATGTTAATCGTTATATACCCTTATTGATACATACAAATACATAAACCTGAATGTATTATCAAGACGCCATGTTTTCTTGATAAACAAAATGGCGGTAAGCGCACGTGAGAGTGCATAGAATGGCGTCGTTGTAAACGCATGCTAAGTTGAAATGAACAAACTCGGCTCATAAAAAAATACTTTAGCCGTTTAGAATCTAAGGAAAGTTTGTTCCGAAAGCGGGTCAATGCAGTCATTTTAAAAATGGTCAAAGTGAAATTTCGAAATTCAAATTCTTGTGTTATATCATCATCTTCATAGCAGTCGCAAAAAGCCCACTGCAGGATATAGGCCTCCCCAAAAAAGGATAACTTGTCCATAAATGCTGGGCATAATTATTTCAATGCCGCTGCCCATTGCATTTGAGCTACGCTGTTTTGGATGGACGCCATCGCTCGAATCTGGTACAGTCACCTCTCGCGACACCTGGTTACTAGGAAAGGTACTATTTTACTCAGCCGGTACCTCACTGATATCTTCAGAACTTCGAATTAAACGAAGTGATTTATAAACTCCTCCTATTTCCCATCAATCACAAACATCACTAATAAAGTAATAACTATGGGAGAATAAATCCAAGTCTCGAGTGCCATATTGACATGTTTACTGTAATCGATTAGGGGCGATTCGAATGAAACCTCGGGGCAGGGGGCCGATAATTACGCGCCATGTGACGCCGAACTAATGCTCCTGTCAAATGAAAAAATAAAAAAAAGAAATGTCAACTGTCAAGATGTTAAGCTCTTTTTGGATTGTGTACTCCTGGTACATAATTGTGAAACATGTTGCAGGACGTTAATTAAAACTTAGTTTTTTGTTAAGTTCTTTTTTTACCAGGTCAACAAACAAGCATACCAGACCATTTGATAGTAGACGTTATCACAGCTTGCAGACGCTCGTGATATCAAAAGGGTAACACCGCTGCCAAGCTCGTGACTTGAAGATATTATGTAATTTCCCTGCCGCTGGTCACCCTTCAAATGCGAACACTGCTATTTGGCGGTAGAAATAGGTGAGAGTGAGGTACCAATGTAGAAGATCTTTGTATGAAGTCTACCTCATGAGTTTAAATTGTTCCCTTAAATTTCTTAAAAAACTTGTTATAAAAATTTGGTTGTTAAGTTTTGGTCATCACTGAGGTTATCGAAGAGTTTGAAGCTTAAAATGCCTGTGCATCCTATCCTTTTCGGTTCAGGCTCTGCGTTTGTGGAAAGCACTCCCTTCAGAAATAATTTGTGCAGTCCCTGTGCCTTTTTTTGTTGAAGGAGTCAAACCTGTCATTGTAATTATTCCTTGGTTTAACTGTGGTATCATTTGAACTTTTTATTTATCATATTTATGTCCCTACTAATTTTATAAATGCGAAAGTAACTCTGTCTGTCTGTTACGCTTTCCCGCTTAAACCTCTGAACCGATTTTGATGAAATTTGGCACAGACAATCTTTATTCTATGAGAAAGGACATAGGTTATTTTTTAATTCGAAAAAAGGGTTGTGAGGGGTCGAAAGGGGGTATGAAAAGTTGTATGGAAGTATCGCTATTTTTGGAGCTAGAAACTTGAAACTTATTTTTCAAGCCATTGATTCGATATAAATAAACACGACATTCAAAGTATATATAAGTTTAAAGGACACTTTAAAGGACAGAAATCGCCATATTTCTTGTAAAACCATAGTGTACAATGAAAAATACATGTGTCTTGGAATCACAAATCATAATTGACAGCTCTCGTGTGCCGGCTTATTAGGCCGCGGGCCGAGGCCAATAATTGCCTGATTTGAGGCCGTCTCTATGCGCGGTGGCGACGCGGGGTTCCATACGAGATATTTATGGTCCAAGGGGACTGTGTGGATTAGATGAATTTGCTACGTGACAACCTATGGCCTTTGTTTTCTTGAGAGTGACCGGAGTTTTTCTGTTCGCGACCAAGTGTCGGACTAATGTCCGTGAACTGGTTCACGGATGTGTCTTAATCTGAATGAAAATTATATAAATCAGGATGAGGTCGTCTACATTGGTACTTCACTCTAACCCATTTCTAATGCTAAATAGCAGTGTTCGCATTGCTGTTGCAGTTTGAAGGGTGAGAGAGGCAGTGAAATTACTGGGTGATGTGATTATATCAAGTCACAAGGTTGGACGCGCTAGTAATATAACGAACGTCTATAAACTGTGGTGACGATTACTATATGCTAGTTTATCGACTTGGTCTAATAAAAAAAATGTTATGGTTAATAAGAGTCGGGCGGTGCAGATGGTAGATGGCGATTTTACCAACAGCGGTCGTTGGTTCAATCTCCACCCTTTATGCTGTATATTTGTGTATGTTCTGTTTTATTTTTTTTATATAATATATATCTCTGTTGTCTAATGTCTACAAGACAAGTGCTTTAAGCGACTCATCTCGGACTCTGATCAGTGTATGAGATGTTGTGTGAATATATAATGTTTTCTGAGAGAAACCTTAATATACATAGGAAGCGAAACCGCACGCACGACATTATATTTCACAAAAAGGCGTTCTTGCTTACCGTGGAATGATTTACAGTATGAATTTTTATTGTTTGACCTTACCCCGGGAATATAAATGGGGATAAAAAGTGTGAATTTGATGAAAGTAGAAGCTATCAATCACCAGGGTAGCATGGCCGTATCTACAGCATCAAAACGCGATCCGTCTGTCCGAGTGGATTTGTTGGCTTCGGCAGCTTAGTGAAGCCCGCGAATTATTCACCCTTTCCGCTTTCTGAACTCCTGGTACAAATGCTCCTAAATCTCGGACAAATCTTGCGGAAATACTCTGAAAGTATGAGAGATATCTTATTGATTTATATGTAACAAAATTAAATGAATATTTATATTGTAAACTAGTTGCACGCTCCGACTTTGTTCAGGTAAATGTAGAGTTAAATTTTCAGTTTTTAACCTATGCACTGGAACATGAAATTCGCGGGCCCGTTGGCGCAGTTGTGATTCTAGGTTTAACACAAAGGGTCGCAGTTTCGATTCTCTGTGTTTGTGCTATGTCTGAGTGTTAAATATGTATTTAAGTATCACATTTGTGATTATAATGGGAACAGATCGACTTCCACACAAAATATTTATAAAGTCATCTTCGCAAATAAATAATTATTTTATCACGAACTTATGAAAAATTCTAGATCATATTTAGTAGAAAAAAAATCAACTTGTCTTGGTTGTCAGGCGATACTTGAACCTCCATGTTTCCCATACTGGGGAATAGCACTCCCTCAAACCTATGAAAATGATTTATTTCCTAGTAAATATTATCTGAACTAAAATTCAGCATTTTATCCCTATTAAGCCTCCCAAAGTAATTAAGGATATATTCTGTCATATATATTTTTTGGTTACTTTAAACCGTTTACGCACGCAGCGGAAGCTATTATAAGAAACAAATTTCGGGCGTTTATTTTTTTTTATCAATAGTCTCCTATTGATCATCGTGTGATACTATACAGCCTTCGCAAAAATAGAATTTTTGAAATTGGAACAACAGTTTCTTCAATAAATAAGCATAGACAATGACGTAACATTGCTGGCAACTTAACACAAATATGGCGGGAAGCATTGATCAAACCGAATTTGGGAAATTTGCCCCAACTGCCGCACGGAACAGTTCAGAAACCACAAACTGGTGACAGGAAAAACAAGTTGCTAATAATGAATCATGCTCCCAGCGCAGGCCCGAGCCGATGTTTTGTCGCTCGGGCATGTCGTGTCTAACTGTATTTTGCGGCCTTGCGTTTATTGCTTGCGTCAGATTTGTTCTCAATTTTATTTCTGTATGTAGATTTTCTGTACCCTGCTATCTGCGGTACCGGCGCAACGATCTCCCCGCTTGTTTATAAGCCTGCCTCGCCATTTGTTATGTAAGTAATAACGAATTTTTGAATACGTATTGAAGGGTAAGGATTTGGCTATAATCGTAAAAAAGCAAGAGACATTGCCACGTTAATATGGAAAATACACTTCAGTGGTAGACCTTACTTATGTGTCACGTAAAGTTTGCTCCTCTGTAGTCATAAGTAAGGGATTTCCACATCGCTGTAGGTATACTGCTTGGCAAGTACTAGGAGAGCGTCCCCTCGCAAGAGGTAGCGGCGGAGGGCGACTGACCGAGGGCTATCTGGGAGCCGGCTTTATGAAAACTAATGCCTTCATTTCGCCGGCAGCGGCGATAAGCTATGTCGCTCTGGTACCTCGGATTACAATTTCGGGATTTAGCCCGGTTCCGTCGGGGTCCGATAAAAGTTTCGGGACGGAGGACTCGTGTTTGTAATTTAAATTTGAAATTAACCGACCGGAACGTTAACCTTCATAGATATTTGGTGTACCTAATAGCCGGTGACTATATTATGTATATTGTTTTATAAAAATATCACGTAACATCCAGTTTTTAACACCCACACACAGAACCAACACAAATATCATTATTGCAAGGTTTCTTCTGGGGATCGAACCCACGATTCTTGGCACACAAGATAGGATCACTACCGACTGCGCAGCTTTACGCTTTATCTAATTAAACCGATTTTTGTGAAATTGCACAGGAAAATTTATAAATAGAGCCGCTCATTCCAAACATCCTTGAGAAATTCACGAAAGCTAATATATACGAGGTATACACAATAAATAACAATTACTTATAGCTCTCAATTGTCTAGTTCCTTACAGCATCTCTCGTCTCCTCAATTCTAATACATACGTACATCACCTTCCATTGGGATAGGTAGGATATCTACTATGGATCTCTACTTGTTACGATCTTGGCACATCTCTCTCACTTTCTTTACTTGCTCGTCTTTTCATTCCTGGACCTCGCTTCCCACGCTCCACGCTCGTTTATTCTTGGACCTTCTGACCTGGCCATTGTTTACTAAGCCTTAACCTGGTTAAGATATGTTCACCTCGGTCGTCCTATAACAACCCTTCCATTCACTTCCGTTCTTTATATTTGTGCAGTCATTCTACTTTCATCCATCCTTTCTACATGCCCTGACCATCTCAACTTTTCTTTCTCAATTGTTGTCACAACATCATCTTTCACACCACATCGATCTCTTATCACGCTATTTTTTAATCTATCCCCTAAACGCATATACAATATCATCACCATCATCATCATATCAGCCATTGAAAATCCACTGTTGTCCAAGCCTCCCCAAGATAGGGGGAATTTTGCCCATAATTGCAGCGCAGGGCAAACGTGTTGGCAATCGCAGAGTGTAATTTAAACGAGGTTGCTGCTGCCCATCCCCGCCCTGTGCATATGAGTTACGTCTGTTTCGGGTGGATATACCTACTTCTGTCAGTACTAGTTCTGAAGTCGCCTCTTACGACACCTGGTACAGGAGGAGGTACTTTACTCATAAAATATGTATATACACAAATAAATAATATAACATGTTAGTATGTACATATTAGAAAACTCAATCGATAACAAATCTATCAATAATGCGTAGGAGCAGTTACAAATAGGGCGAAAGGGCCTACACTCGCCATAGCCAAATTAAAGGTTAATTAGGGAGACGGTAATTTACGGCACCCCCACCTGCCCCCGTGCATCTAATAAATTCTCTTATAGGGGTGCGTCCGGCTGTTTACAAAGCCGATGCAGGCAAGTAAGGTGGCCTGTTACACTACATTAACACGGAATTCTGTTTATTTTACGCTCGTCTGAGTTATTTCTGATCGTGTTGGATTATTCGACGAATCGCTGGTAATTATATCGCAGACACATTTGTCTGGGCCTCAGGGTACCGGCGGAGTAGATACATACCTCTCTCTGTACGAGTGTCGCTATAATTCCTTAAACATTTATCATCAACATCATACCAGTTACTGAAAGTCCACAACTGGACATAAGTCTCTCCAATAAAGGAGGATTTTTGGTCATAATTGCCGCGCAGGGCAAGCGTAAAGCGTAGATATCGCGACGGGGATGCTACTGCCCATGCCCACCCTGTGCATTTGAGCTGCTCTGTTTCGGATGAATATACCGCTATCTGTTGGTTCTGCTACCTAATTCGCCTCTTGCGACACCTGTTGCAGTGGGAGGTACTATTCTATTCTGCCGGTACCTCTAGGCACCTAAAGCTTTACTAGCTTTAAATTCAAGTATGAGGACTAGCTTAAATATTTGTAAAGACGAAGTTCGCAAATCTTTACTCGTTTTTTTTTAATACTAAGTTGGATAACTAATATCGAGTCATCACAAAGATATCACTAAAATGTTCCCAATTTTTCTTATCATAATGTATTATGTTATATTACCCAGTAATTTCTCTGCCTCTCTTACCCCTCAAACCAGAACACAGCAATATATAATTAGGAGATATAAATGATTCTATCTTCCAAGTTGGATCAAATTGTATCACTAAAATCGGTTCAGTATTTTTAATGTGCATCCCAGATCTGTCCGGGCACCGTGACAGACGTACACACCGTGCCATGTTTCATTATATATAAGGATGCATTGTTTGTTTGGATGTTGTCAGCCGTAATGGTATTTGAGATGCGCGAGCTTGAGGGATGGGGGTGTGGCACGAGTTTAATAAAACCCCGACTTCAAATCACGCCAATCCACGCGTCGGCATCAATAAATTATTTTAACGGATCGCATTCCGAGATCCGTACGTCTCATCCACTCTCTAAATTAAACAAACGGTTCCGTACGAAATTCTTAAGGGATGAAATACGTCTCCGCCCCCGAAATTCCGCAAGACGCAAGAATTCCCTCAACCCTTACTTATTTAATTTGCTTTAAAGTAATTAAAATCCAAAAAGTTGGAGACTAAATTAAATTTTATCCAGCATCCGGTCGTAGGGTCGAGATTCGCTCGGTGGGTGGGCGCGTTTCTTATTTTGTCCCCACTCGAAGGTTACGTGTGCCAGAGTCTAAATGGGGTTTTTAACTTTTCCTATTTAGGGAAAGTCGGCACCACAATAATAATAATAAGCGGGACTATTGGGATATCCGGGAATCAAGAGGCGGTATTAGAGTGCTCTATTACCATAACCTATTAGAATTGATCATAGACAACACACTACGTGGACGGGAAATTTAAGTGAGTGTACTTATGGTGACATAAGGATGTATCTATGTGTATAAAATTGTAATTCGAGTATTTAAGTTACTAGCCGTGAGGTACTGGCAGAGTAGAATAGTACCTCTTTCTCTACCAGGTGTCGTTAAAGGCGACTGAGGTACCAGAACCGCGAAATGGCGGTATATCCATCCGAAATAGTGTAGCTCAAACGGTGGGGATGGGCAGAAGCATTCCTGTTGCTAAAACTGTGCTCTGTGATTTCCAACACTCATGCCCAGCGCGGCAATTATGGGCAACATTCTTCATTTCTTGGTGAAACTGTAGACTACCAAGGGCTGGAACTATGATGACACGCGGATTTTTTATTATTGACGACACAAAATACAGAATTGCACCCCTGCTCCCTCACCCCCAAAAAAGGCGCAGTTTCTTTGTATTAATTATTATTAATAAAGTTTATTTTTTTCCAATTACAACAACATCATGAAGGCGGTTGTTTTATTCAACAATATATGAGATGAGCGTGGTATCTTAAAATTATTATACGCGTCTCGAATATGGTGCGGTCAGACATTGTTACATTTACCCGACCTCTAACGGGCAAGTGGCTATCCTTATATGGTCTGTGGCCATATTTGTTATCTTGTGTTACAGATCTAAATATGTAGTTTCAGGTATATATTGCGAATTGTTGGTCTTATTTGGTGGGTTTTAAAATATCTGCTGTGTTAGGAATACTATGGTATCGATTTATATTTAATTAGAGATTTTTGCCGTGTGTTACCGGCAGCGTTAAATAGTGCCTCCCCCTATACCGGGTGTGACATTTTTGCAGTGTGTTATTGGCAAAGTCAAATAGTACCTCCCCCTATACCGGGTGTGACATTTTTGCCGTGTGGTACCGGCAGAGTCAAATAGTACCTCCCCCTGTACCGTGTGTGACATTTTTGCCGTGTGGTACCCGCAGAGTAAAATAGTACCTCCCCCTATACCGGGTGTGACTTTTTGCCGTATGGTACCGGCAGAGTAAAATAGCACCTCCCCCTATACCGGGTGTGACATTTTTGGCGTGTGTTACCGGCAGAGTAAATAGTACCTCCCTCTATACCGAGTGTCGCAAGAGGCGATTAAGCTACCGGAACCGACAGATGGCGGTATGTCTGAAATATCACAACTTAAATACTACAGAGTGGGAATGTGCAGCAGCATCCTCGTCGCGAAGTTGTGTTCTGCGATTGACACCACGCCTGCCCAGCGCGGCAATTATGGGCATTAACCCCCCTATTTTGAGGAGGCCAATATCCAACAGTGGACTTTCTATAGCAGAGATGATAATGAGGATACATGAGAGTGAGATACCGACGCAGACAATCTCATCTGTATTTACTGCCAAATAGCAGTGTTCGCATTGCTGTGTTCCGGTATGTAGGATGAGATAGGCATTGACATTACTGGGTAAACGCTAATGATATCCTTGTGATGTAACGAGCGTCTATAGACTGCCGTGACGTCGACAAAAGAAATATAAATGCAAACGTGCGAAGAGACATTCAAAAAATTAATTTCGATGCAAACTTTTTGTGGACTTCTGTTATATTGACATAGAACGACGCGGCAAGGGGTTGAAACACCATTAACAAATCCAAGCGTGGCAACCCTTTGTCATCTAAAACTTAAATCTCTTTATAATTAGTCGATCTGCATACAAAACTCGTAGATCAGCCGCATGTGCATCCCGCACTAAGTGCATACGACACCCGTCAACCCTTCCCCGCCATATTAACAGAATCCAAACGTCCCTCTATGATTTATTATGGGCCCGGACACGGGAATTATGTTTTAGAATCATTTACAAATGCTAATGCTTGCTTGTCTTTGTTCGGAACGCGAGTTTGTGTTACTATTTTTTTTTTTTTATTTATTAGAATAATAATTCATTTGCGCTGTTCATTTCTTTTTCATTTATTAATTACAAATACTGATTTTACTGTCAACAATAGAATTGTCGAAAGTTACAGCTAATAAAAGATTGTATATGTCAACTATTTGTTTTAACTTTTCACGTTAAAGTGACAGAGTCTAAGTAATCATTGGGTTTTGACAGCTAACTTCATTTCATTAGAATTCAATTTGAAATAGGATAGTTGCGTTAACACCGGGATACCGGAGGTACCAGAACCAGAAAGGCAGATGGCGGTATATACCCGCAATAGCGTAACTCAAATTCAAGATGGCGGGAATGTGTAGCGGTGCGGTAAAATCCCCCCCTTTATTGGCGAGGCCAATTTCTATCAGTGGATATCTTACGCCTGATATAATGTTCATAGAACACGGTATTGGGGGAATTTTGCCTATATGTAATTACTGCGCTGGGCCAACTTGAGAAATAGGACATTGTATATCTCAAAATACTCACATTTTTTGTGTTAAACGTTATGTTACGTATAATGAAGGAATGACAATGTTTGTCTGTTGCAAGTGGTCTATAAAGAACAAATCAGACCCTAAATAAAGACTCGAAACAATTATTTTATGACCACGTTTCGGTACTAACATAAATTATCTCATATATTAAATAATAATACTTATTATTTATTGGGAACGAAAACTTTCCTGAACATGTCTGTTAAAATCTACCTGAAGGTATTCGATAGTTAATAAAAATATACTATTAACTCAACATCTCATACATTAACCTGACTCAAAGATAAGTTTGTTAAAGCACTTGTGTTACGGACACAGAACAAGCACACCATCATATAAATACATGTCCTGGTTGGGAATCGAACCCACGACCTTTAGCGCACAAGATCACTACCATAAATGTGCGCGAAAATGATGTGGTCTAGATTTCCTGTAAGTGTGTTATTATGATTTGATTCAGTATTTATCTAAGTGTGCGAAATGTCTTACACAACGGAAATAACAACCAAAAATAACGGGAAACATTCAATTTAATTAATTTTATAGCACATAAACGCAAAGACAAAATCTTCGGCCGATTACACCGCTGTATAAACTGGCTAATTATACAAATTGCGTCATAACAATGGGACACGTCAAATTTTATACGTTCGGAGCCCCGCGCGCCTCGTAAAATGCCTGTCCCGTTTTTATCCCCCGGGGGACGGGGCCCTCCTGGCCGGGATGAAGAGTTAATGAACTAATCTAGATATCAACAATACATTAGACACATCGGGCGCCGTGTAATTTCTGGACCCTTGCTAGAAGGGATAGTGGACCGGGGCGGCCCGCCGGCGGCTCGCTTTAAATAGGTATTTTGATATTATTAAGCGGGATGAACGGATTCTGTGCCAGATGCGGCCGGGGAACCTGTCGTGGCAAATACATTATTTTCATATATCTTTATATGAGGTAGACTTCATACAAAGATCTTCTACATTGGTACCTCACACTCACCTATTTCTACCGCCAAATAGCAGTGATCGCATTAAGTGTTCCGGTCTGTAGTGTTACAGAGGCTGTGAAATTACAGGATAATGTGTCATAATATTCAAGTCATAAGGTTGGCAACGCATTAGTGATATCCTTGTGATATGACGAGCGTGTATAGGCTGCAGTGACGCGTATTACCGGTACCGGCGGAGTAGAAACATACCTCTGTACGAGTGTCGCTATCATTTCTTAAGCTTTCATCATCATCATCATACCAGTTATTAGATATCCACTGCTGGACATAGGTCTCCCCAATAATGGGACGATTTTGCAGACGGTAATGCGTCTGCCCATCCCCACCCTGTGCATTTGAGTTACATTGTCTCAAATGGATACACCGTAATCTGTCGGTTGTTAGTCGCTTCTTACGACACCTGGTACAGAGGGAGGTACTATTCTAGTCTGCCGGTACCTCACAGTACTTATAACCCACAACAACAATTTTTATCTCTATTGTATTGGTGCGACTGCGAAGCTGTGACGCGTCGCTAGTATTATAAAAACGAGAAAATAGATAGTAACCTTGTAAAAAATCATTAACTAATGTTTCGATCTATCATTAAATACAAAATTAAAGTTTCGATGAATTTATTTTCAATGTAAATTAAAATTATACAACCGTTTTTGTTAATTGCTGCATCGGACCAAGTGTGTGTCTATTAACTAGACTATTATGGTCTGCCTCAATTACGTTCACACTTGTGTCTGTTTTATTGCGTTACGTCCAACAATGACGTTTATTTGTGAAAATTATCAAGCATTAGTCGACGCTGGCAATTTACGTCGAAACTGTCTAATGTTAACTTCGAACAAATCGGAATCACACTTTTTATCTCACGCATTGTACTAGAAAATTTTGCACAGTTTCTTTTTAAAAATCGTCGACGTGATTATGTGAGATCACATTGTGTATCAATCCTAAATGATTTCACTTGCAATCGGCTGTGAAACGGTGAAATTACGCCGTAATTGGAAGGGGGGAAAAAACTAATCGGATAACAATCCAATCGCTACATCAGCGAGTACCCGCGGATCCGCTCTGACAGTTCATTGGGAAATGCAGGGGGGGGGTGGGGTGAGCGGGGTGGGACGAGAGGGGGGCTCCGACAAGTTATTACTTATTCAGCAGGCTCATAACATATTGCCCAAGTAATTGTTTCAAAAACCGTACACATCTGATTTACCTATGCGCGCCTGGTACTCTCCCGCTAATTGACTCCGGTAATTTTCATGTTATTCCCGCCGTCTCCCCCGGGAGAACGCCGGCGTTAGGGTAAAATTACAACGCCTCCCTTAAACGTAATGGTGCAATTATATTAATCTGTCCGTTTGTTTGTTACAGGTTCATCAACGCGAGACGTAGGATAGTGCAGCCAATGATCGATCAGTCGAATAGAGCAGGTAACATTTTTCTCGTACATCCATAAAGGGTAAGAAGTGCTGGGAGTAAATATTGGAGTGGCTCCGTCCGATTCCCGCGGGCAATCATTCCAGTTCCGATCAATAGGCATTACTGGACGGACCGCACGTACCAAACGACTTTGAAGAGGAAAATTGAATTTTCTGACCGCGCGGTGCGATGTGCCTTCATACAGTATGCAAGTGTTGCTTGCACCTCAGTTACGCCGCCCTGCGGGAGCCCCGCGGGAGCACCCGTCTTCCCCGGCTTTTAGCGCTGACCGGCGCAGAGTTATGCGCTCCTGGTGCCCACTATCTAACAACACCCAGCTGCGCTCGCTAAGTAATGACTGGATTAAAGAAAATAACTACTGCAGGGACACTTTAAAAATCGCGTCTGGAAGCGTGGCTCGCTGTCACTCGCCGAAAATTCTAGAGATACGCTCATCGATATCTACA
This sequence comes from Heortia vitessoides, assembly GCA_020976665.1. Taxonomy (NCBI): domain Eukaryota; kingdom Metazoa; phylum Arthropoda; class Insecta; order Lepidoptera; family Crambidae; genus Heortia; species Heortia vitessoides. The sequence goes on from JACJUM010002496.1 coordinate 583,472, forward strand.
GAAACTTACTGACATATCAACGCAAAGTCTTCTGAATTATAAGGGTTAGAGATTTTGCACAGTGGTTCCTTTTTTAACGTAATGTTAAGGATGAAAGGGTTTTTGAAAATTCACCACCTAAGAGGGTAAAACCAGGGTGCAAAGTTAAACTTAGCTGTTTTGAAGTTATTTGAATCGAATTCAGTATGAAGGTTCTTCATTGGAATCGTGAAATACGTGTAAAATATTTTTATGGAAAATCATCCCTTAAGGGGATGTAAGGGGGGATGCAAAGTTAATATGGAAGTTTAACAATTTAACGTGGGTGTAACCGCGGCGCTTTGTTAGTCTATCTATATAAATAAAGTTTTAATAGGAAGCTTTTGTACTATTAGGTTAAAGATCTAGGAACGAGTTGACCTCCCATGTTAAATTGTGCTATGTGCCCGGACGAAGTCGGGCCGGTGCGATAGCGTGGTATAGAATTACATACGGCCTATTCTATTTTTACTTTGTAATTGTAGCAAGAGTCCATAAAGCGTCCCCGGGCCCCGCCAACAAAAATTCCACCCTGGAAAAAAAAGGACATCGCAGAAAAAGGGCTTACTCTTGCGAAGGCCGGGAACGCAAGAAGGGTAAAAAAGAATAATGTCCGAATTCGTTGACCCGTCCCCGGCGATCCATCACTCGCCCCTCCGACTATCGGCGGTGTGTGCTCGCCTTTATCTAGATGTGTGGAGGTCCGGAGCCTTCGGGATTAGAGATATTCGTGTTGTCTCGCATTTTAGCCCGTACGTTTCGGTAAAAGTGCAGCGTTACCTATTTGCCGGGCACGTTTTTAAAATGCCTAGTGGTATCGCCGGTGATGGGTGCGACGCGATTTAATACCCGCGAAAAGCTGAATAAACGATTGGTCGGGAATAGCTGGGATGGTCGCTCTGGTAGGGATTGTAATTTACAGGCTGTGCACGGTAATGGCGTCGCATCAGAGAGCAATATATGCTTTTATAATAAATTCATTAGGCTCGCTCGGACGCAGCCTGACAACGGTGTCTGGTGCCACAGAGATATTGAACGCTTATAGAGATAAAAATGGAAGCGTGCACCGATCGAGTCGTCATAAAACTCGCACGGGCTGCGAATGCGTTAAAGCAAATAATATAGTGATTGGAAATACGCCTTTTGGCTTGACCACAGGAAATGCGGTGGCCATTTTCTTTAGTCCATTGCCAAAACTATTTTCCATCTATCCTTCCACCCTCCGGTTTTTCCATTTTCCCGTCGTCGGCAAACTTGGCCGCGCACACATCCGCCGCCTCGCTCGGGAGCATTTAGGAATCGCCCTGTTTTATGTGTTACGCTGCCTCGAACTCTCGCTAACTTATGTGCTACTAATATTTGAAAACATTTTAACTCGACCGGACGGAAAATTCGTCTGTATATTGCTTAGATCGTGAGAATATTATGATATCATTCAATTAGTTTTCAATTAAATTGGAAATAGAATAGTACCTTCCCCTGTACCGGGTGTCGTAAGAGGCGACCAAGGTACCGGAACCGACAGATGGCGGTATATCCATCCGAATCAATTCTTTCTTTTTTTGAGAGATCTCTGTCCAAATGTGGACTTCCAATGGCTGCTATAATGATGATGAAAATGAAAAGCGAAGGGAAGAAGAATTGGACTATTCATGTATTTTTTAAATACGAAATTCAATATAGGGTCCGAGAGAATATGATCATTCAACCCTTTTCGTATATGTTATGTGTCATTCAAATATTAATATATGTTATATTTATTGTTATAAATTTAATAAATTTCTGAAGCATTTCATATAAAAACATTTACTGTATCATATTTCGCATTCATCCCTTCGAGCTATTTCCTTAAAAAGGATTACAAAGGTTTCGCAACAATACAATTTTGCAAACTAAATAGAAGAGATTAGGAAAGACTATTGAACAGTGACGGTGATCAAGGCCGCATCAGAGATAAACCTCCCACTAAATCATAGTTTCCTGGTAGACGAGGGCTGCGCCCCGCGGCCCAGGGGCTCCTTTATTGCTTCCTGTTGTCCTGGTAGCCGGAGACGCGCTCCAATGGACCCAAAGTCTGATCGGAATCTTTAAGTGTCTCTGTTTCAGAAAAAAAATGAGGGTTAAAACAATATAGGTACATCTAATAAAGTTTTTTTACATAAAAAATTGGTTGCCTGTAAAGTCGGTATACGGGCGAAAGTTTTACGTGACAACGACTTTGAGTGGTAAAATAATTTTAATGTGAATATTCATTCGTATAGTAGGAATAAGGATGAAATAATAGTAACAATTTAAAACATAAGTAGACTGTAAGATTTTAAAGAATTTCAATATCAAAAAATGCGGATGGAAAAATTTGATTAAAACCCACCGCCGTTCGCATTTTTCACTCGGATCGTATAAAAAGATAAAGGAAATTGTCTACGGCCAGAATCCGCGAGCCAGAGACACGCGCATTTTGTGTTTGTCCCGACTCTAGAGCCAATGGCGCATAGCACCATAAAGCCCCCTGAGAAGCCGGAAATCGGCGTCTATAATGGACGAACACCATTACTTTACGATTGATAATCCAAGGGAAATATTGCAGTCGGAAACCATAACAGTTCTGTGGTAAAATTGAGCGAATTCCTAACTTTTACTGCGTACGACAATAGGTAGGCGTATCAGTGCATCCATGATTGATTTTTATTGGCGATTCAGCGGATATAGCTTTAGGGATCGTTGCGCAAACATCCATACTAATAAACACGAAAGTCTGTCTGTCTGTTTGCCGAGCCGAATATGTTTAACAATATTTGACAGTAAAGAGTATAAAAGTGATTATAACCTCAACAAATCATTGATACAAATATATATAAATTGATATATATAAATAAATTATCAAATAGCAAGAATAAATCGTAAGCTATCAGCAACTAGTGAGCAAATTGCAAACTAGAGTAGAATAGTACCTCCCCTGTAACAGGAGTCGTAAGAATCGACTAAGGAACCAGAATTTGCAAATAAAAATACTACTTGGTAGAGGTAGACTTACAAAGGTCGTCTATATTGGAACCTCACTGTCACCAATTTCTACCGCCAAATAGCAGTATTCGCATTGCTGTGTTCCAGTTCGAAGAGTAAGATAGATAGTGATATTACTGGGTAATGTGACATAACATCTTCTAGTCACAAAGTTGGCAACGCGATAGTGATATTGTGATAATGTGAGCGTCTTCAGACTGCGATGGTGCTTGTTTGTCGACTTAATCTAAATAAAAAAAGGAAGCCATCAACCAATGCGTAAAGTTGAATAAGTAACCTAATTACTCATTCAGAATTTTACCCCCACAGCATTTGTGGAGCAGTCTAATTCAAATTTAAATTAATTTATTGCTTGTCACATTACATGAACGTGGTGGGCAAAATACAATGAAAAATAGAGTTTCATGTGACGTCTAGTTTGCTTAAGTTTGTTTGCAGTTAAGTTTGTTTGCAGGCTAACCCTTTGAACCGCTAGCGTAAAGTTCACCAGGCAACAGCCAGCCTGATTAACCGTTTAGTGTTTTACCCGGCAGTGTTCCCGCACGCAGGCCCCAGCGGTGCGTACAGCCCCGAGGCAACCATGGGCTACATGATGGAGGGCCAGCAGATGATGCATCGGCCGCCTGCGGACCCTGCCTTCCACCAGGGCTACGCGCACTACCCAGCCGACTACTACGGCCATCATATCTAATGCCTGCACTGTTTGTAAATGTGAGTATATAATTTAATATCTTCATGAGGTGGGCCTGAATATTATAGTCTATGGTTTATGGCCATAAATCGTTCACATGAGGTAGACCTCAAACATAGGTCGTCTGCATTGGTACCTCACTCTCATTTATCTCTACCGCATTGCTGTATTCCGGTTTGTAGAGTGGAAGAAGCAGTGCAATTACTGGGTAATTTGATTTAATATATACAAATCACAGCATCTACAGGCTGCGGCGACGCCATGTTTGTCGAAAAAAAAAAGGAACTGTACACGTCTACCCGGAACAACGTAGATCAAGTGTAACTAGGCGGAGATGGGCAGCAGCATTACCGTCGCGAAGCTACGCTCTGTGATTACCACCATGGCTGATCAGCGCGGTGATTAAGTCTCCACTCTGGAGAGACTTATATCCCGCAGAGGACTTTCTATGACGGGGATACAGCATGTTCTTGTACCCATCGCCACCTAGTGCAGAAGTATTAAAAGTGTTTATAAATACATAAATTAGTAATAGAAAGTCATTGTTCACAGATATAACTAACAGAGCCACGGGCGGTGCGCGGTGTACGGTGTGCAGTGTGCAGGGTGCGGTGCGCGGTGCGCGGTGTGCGGTGTGCGTTGCGCGGTGCGCGGTGTACGGTGCGCGGTGTACGGTGCGCGGTGTGCGGGCACTGCCAATCGTGATACCGAAAGGAGACAACCATATGTACATAAACAATACATTTTGTAATATTTGAAACAGTATACGATCTCCTAAATTAAGATTTAAAGTCAACTCTAATGTTTAAATTAATGTAAATTTCGAGTGACAGGACGTTTGTATCAACAACTGATGCAAACACATTTATATAAATATATAAAATAAAATCGGTTTATCACTCGGTAATAGGAAGATTGTAACAATAAAATGGTTTCATAGTTATCGTATAAATTATAGCTAATTGTGTATTGTTATAACGTAAATATAATAAATTGATTAGTTGTAAGTTGTAACACTGGAAGTACTAGGGACGCAGAAACTGATGGTAATAGAAACGGGACATTTTTTTATGGAATTGTGTATGAGTTAACTTTGGGTTTGGTTTGTGAATGCTATTTCGTTATAGGACGACGCCGGTGGAGTTGGGTTAGTGTTGTGCGATTGTCAGTTATTTTATTTGCAATGGCAACACCGCTGATGGCCCCCATGTTTGTTTCGTAGATCGTGTTCATGTGTCAAAACGAGACGGCGATATGAAGTTTGCTAGTCGGAATAGTAATACGATATATCCGTCTGCGCGGTGTTCAGCGATGTTGCCATATTAACAGGAAAAATAAAAACAGCTTCAATGTTCTGTTTACAAGTCAGTTAATCAGCGACAGTCTGCCACGGCGCCCGGCTTCACTCGCGTCACTCCCAAGTATATTGAGCCGAAGTCGGTTGTTTTACCTGCACTTTATTCTGTTTCCTACCAACTTATTTATGAAGCTCAAGTGTACTTCTGGTTTGGAGTCAATTTCTTCAGATCCCAACTTTTTAATTGTCCGTGTAGTTTCGTAATTTTGCGTTACAGGTCGAATACATATCTTTTAATATATATATATATATATATATATTATATATAATATATGGACATGTGATCTTATATATCATTGTTCCACACGCCTTCGTGTTCACGATGTAGCACAATATGTAAACTATGTATACGATGACGAAAATGATATTTTACAATGTTGAAATAAAAAGAGATTTTTTAGGGTACATTTTGTCTTGTGAATACCTGACATCCATTGCCTTTCGTGTTACCAGGTTAAAATAAATCTTTAATTGTTTTTATAGCGTGGGAATGCGGATTGGAAAAATTATATGCGCGAGTCGCGTTCGTCAGAACGGAACCAATATGATATAAGTATTTTTTTCCAATCTGCACTCAATTATTTTGCACATAGATGTTTAATAATCATAAATCGTGTGATTTTGTGACTGATAAGTATTGTGAGCTTTCCCTAGAATACAAGAGTCGTTTCGTCGCTGCAGTGCTTGTAAAATTGTATGTTACACAATGTTAATATGAGAGTGTATTGCTTTGGTGCTAAGTAATTTGTACTGCACATTATGAATATACCAAATCTACATAACCAGTATCATACCCGCGATTTTTAATATTAATGATTTAATAAGATTTTCGGCTCTGTAAAATTGTAATAAACATTATTTGGTGACCAAAGCAATGGTCACACGTTCGATACCAGCGCAGGACGTCGACTCAATAATTCTAAATAATCATGAGAATACGTTATTAGTAATGACAATCATTACAGCCTTATAACATGTATACGAGCGCAAGCTATAGAGATGAAATGGTCCTAGATACGGTATAACTTTGATAGCGGTATAAGTTATCCGGAAACAAGCTTTATTCTAGGATAATTTATCCAACATATTGTCTTGTGAACCACGCGTGGCGCTGACTTTCCAATGGGCCGTGTGGCGCCAAAGACGGATGCGTCGAAACGCCATTTTGGATGCGAGGTCAAATTGCAAATGGCGGCCGCGGTCTCCGCGGAAAAGACGCGCCATTATTTAGTGTCACATATTAGAAAAAGTTTGTTATCTTTTGTAAATATACTTAACATCAAATTATATATAACTACAATTTGATTTTGTACTGTACACTTTATTTTCCAGTGAAGTTTTAGTATTCAAATTTAATAGTTTCATGAAGGAAATGATTTTTTCGCCACGACTTTGTTGATATTTCCCATTATTATTGTTATTTACATTGCGTGTAATATATTTTTATTAAGAGGAAAATCTTAAATAGTAGTTGTTAGGTATTAATGTATTAATTGAAGAATTTTATTTTGATTTTTCTCTTTATTATATATGTATATGTACATTATATATAATGATTTGAAAGTCATCAAGTTATTGTAAATATAGCTACTAAAATGGACAATGCTCGTCTGTCAGCGGGATATTTCAATTAATAAACGGTTCGAGACAAAGTTAATTATATATTTGTATTGTATAATTTCGGCGAGGTACATATTATTATAAATATTAATTATACATGAATAGTGAACTGGTTTATAAAAGTAAACGATAGTAACACCTAATCGCTGATATGACGTTGTGGAGGTACAGATAAAACTGTGTCGGCATTATGAATGCTACGAATTGTGTAAAAAATATTAAAACCTAAAAAAAATATATCTTGTTTCATTTTGTTGTTCATAACACTCACCCCCGAACAACACAGACAAACACAGAACACAAAACTCTTGTCCAAAAAGTGTTATTTTTGACACTTTTCAAAAAGTGTTATTTTACTTTGCTAATAAACAATTCTTGTTTTGTAACACTAAGAACACTTACAAAGCCGTATAAATACATATTTTTAGCACGTATCAACTAAAATTAAGGTCAGTCCGTGTGACCTTTGGCCATTTTTCAACTGAAAGCAAAACAATACAATATTTCACGAGCTGAGTGTTTTCACCGCGCAAACACTTGGTTCCTGTGTCGTCACTTCAAACTCGAATTTATTTCGCTTCAGAGGGAAAAACTTGTTTGCACTCAGTTTTATATCGTACCTTGGATATAAATTATTCCCTATTTTAACTAGATGCTAGCTTTTAAAATTTCTAAAGCAATTAGAAAAGAACAAGGAAGTGTTTTTGTTATCTACGAAATATTCACTTCAGTAATCCAATCAATTATACTTACAAAATTTACATCATTAAATCATTTGTAAGTAATGTTAATAATTATAATTACTATTAATGATAAAACTATTACAATCATAATTAAAAGTACCAGGCGATCATAGCAGTCGAGTAGTTGCCACTTGCGACGGTCTACGCTCGTAGCGTCGTAGCGATCCGTAGCTCGTAGCGGGCGTGGCGCCTAAAATGGCGACCGACGTTGAGTAATGGTACGCTGGGACGAGTCCACTGACGCGTGCCCAGGGCTGCCACTGAGTGCAATATTGTGTATGCACAAATTACTTTATATATTATATTATAGTGTTCATTTTTTTTCTAAAAAAAACTTTCGTCGTTCAAATACGACTATCATTTGAACCTGACAGTCCAGCCATGTTGAAGTGAGTCAGGGCTGCACTTATTAACATTTTCTCGTGGCATTGTTTTATTTCATAAATATTTTATTTTTAATTCATATTGTAGTCCTACTTTACTAACGGTGGTATTTGTAGGCATCATATAAAAAAGGCAAATAAATAGTCGATGATACAAATGGATAAGAGGTAGAGAGCTTTCTTCGTTAATTGTTCATTGGAAAATGCTTGAATGTAATATGATGTTTTTAAAATAAAATAAAGTGGTTTAAATAATGAAAAAAGTTCTTTAAGATATAATCGATATTAATATAAATCTATAGAGTTTTTTTGTTTGTTGAAACGTACCAATCCCAGGAACCGCAAATTCGATTTTAAAAAATATATTGATGTTGGATAGGCCATTTAGGAAGGTACGCGCGGACGAAGTCGCAGGCACTACTAGTAATGATACAACCTCGCATATATTGACTTATCTCAAAGATACTTTAAGATTTAAAGAGTTTATTCTCGTAAGAAACTTCACATTTTACTTGCAATCCGATATAGAGTTTACTATGGTCTAAATCTCATCATCATACCAGCCATTGAAATTCCGCTGGTGGATATAGACCTCTCCACGAAAAGAGGTTTTTTGCCCATAATTACTGTGCTGGTCAATTGCAGAGCGCAGCTTTCGCAACGGGGATTCTGCTGCACACCCCCACCCTGTGCATTTGTGCACTGTTCCGGATGGATATACCGCCATCTGTCGGTTCTGGTACTTTAGTCGCCTCTAACGACACCTGGTGCAGTGGGAGGTACTATTCTACTCTGTCGGCAACTCACGGCTAACGGTCTACTAATACTAAATAACTATATATATTTACGTACACACACATATATGTATATAAAATATTTTATTTCATTAGCCGGTAATCGATGTAATATTCGCTGCTTTATTTTAAATCCACATAGTTCGTAGTGTTTTAAATAAATAACGAAAAGTCGTTTAAAGCACTTGTGTTACGGACATTACACAACAGAGGAATTACAAATTTAATACTTAAATACATATATTTAATACCCAAATACAAAACAAACATCAATGTCATCATATATTTGTCCTGGATGGGGTCCGATCCCCACGACCTTTGGTGCACAAGACAAGTCACTACCATGTGTGCCATCGGGCCCGTTTCATATCTGGTATATGTACAGATAAGTATGTTAAAGCTTGTATTTTATACCAGATATCAGATAACACAGGAATTGCAGAAACAAATTTAACATCTAGACACATAGTAAATATATATTCATCTCATAAATGTTTGGCCTGGGTGGAGACCGAACTCGTGACCCATACGCATAATCCCGCCACCTGTGTAGTCATATATCAAATTACTAATACTTGATGTACTTCACAAATAAAAAAGAAATAAAAAGAAACATCTACTGACGATCGAACAAAAGTGGCAGCCCTACTTTTTTCCTACAACGGAGCACAGTAAGCAACGCACCGATTGTATCGCTCGCGGATGCTTGGAGCGGCCCATTTGTCAACCTTAGCCTCTCTCCCCCCCCTCCGCCCGCGCGCCAGGCCCCGGAGCCCTCCCCCCGCGCGGCGAAAGAAACGCCGGCTTCAGATGAAACTGAAGCTGCCTCAATTTATTTGCGCCTGGTAGCTAGATGTAATGCTGTCGTTTTTTTATTATCCGAATCCGCTTCCGTTCAGTCTGTATGGGGTCGTACTGTCCGCTTTGCTTCTATTTCTCTTTAAAAAAAAACTATTAGTATACCTTTTTTATATTTTAACGTTCAGAAATGTCATTATTAGACCATTATTTTGTTTTTATTAGACCAGGTCTAAGAACAAGCACACAGTCCGCGATAGTAAGCGTGACTGCAGCCTATACACGCTTATCACACACACACGGATATCACTAACGCGTTGCCAACCTTGTGACTTGAGGATATTATGCCACATTACCCTGTAAATGCGAACACTGCTATTTGGCGGTAGAAATAGATGAGAGTTAAGTACCAAAGCAGACAACCTTTTTTATGAGGTCTAAATTATGTGAACGATTTATGGCCATAAAAAATATGTATATAAACAAACTATAAACAAAATTGTCAATTTAATTTGTTAATTAATGTGACTAAAATTATAGCAATCACGATTAACGTCACAGGTTTAGTTAATTTAATTTGAAATATTTAATGGCGGTAGATTTGTGTCGTTACACTTAATACGTATTAAGGATCTCCTGTTCGCTTCTAAGCTCCTGGTAACTCACGGCGCAAAAACTTGATGTCTTTGTTATGATTTGAAATATAATAAACATTTATTTATATATAATTACTACAAATAAAAACAGCAAAGCCCGAAACTATACAAATCGATTCCTCGTATCTCCTAACAATCCATGTGGTGCTGGTACCTCGCAATAACAAAAATGTGCTATACGCCTGGTAGCTTCCATTGACCTCGCTTGGATAAATCTACGATACATTATTATCTATACTAAATATATATTATCTCAATCAAGATTAATGTCGCAGATCTATACTAGTATTTCGAAAATCTTTGTTTTGATGTAAAATATAATTATTAATTACTAAACAGTAGCCAGTAATAAAAATTGCAAAGTTCGAAACTATAAATATGGATTCCTTGTATAATGTCTTTACAATTCATATAGTGCTGGTACCTCGCAATACAGACTGTATATATATATATATATATATTGGTTGATATGTATATATGTTTGTTTTTGTTCCGATTTGAATAACTCATTTTTTGTTGGATAGTCCATTTATAGAGGAAGGTTTTAGACTATATGACATTACGCTGAGACCAATAGGAGAGCAGCGTCAGTGAGAGATGTTGCAAAAACGGGAAAAATTATTCACATTTGATGTCTTTCGTCGCATGCGCTGCATAAACGGTTTAGATAAAACTATGTATGAAAGAATTATTCCTTTTTAATAATAAAAAAAAAAGTTCGCGACTGTATATGTCTATCTCTCAAGATTTATTCATAATAACATTATTTGTCGAAGAAGGCTTGCTACCATTATAATGTGCAAGAAGGCCGCGCGGCGGCGGGTGAGGGGGAGGTGGGCCTCGCCCCACCGCCGTGCTTGCCACTACCACTCGCGAGTGTATCTTTGCGAGGTACCATGCCGCGCGACTCAGACGCGTGGTCGGCTCCCTACGAACGGTTGAATACAGCGTGCTTTATTTTAAACAAAAGTAACAATATAATTTATGCCGAAGTACTTTGACTCATTATTTTAAAAACGTTATTTTTTTTTACATATTATTTAAAAAAAGTCTTATTCACGATTATACAATAACATAAACCAACGTGAGCAATCAAAAACTAATTTCGATAGAGTTTCCGACATCCACGCGATAAAAGTCGCGGGCACAGCTAGTTTTGTAATATATTGTGCAATAAAGTTCAAATCTTTGTTTTAATGTAAAATATTAATTACTAAACAGTAGCTAGCAATAGTAAAAATAGCAAAATTTGAAACTAAAAATATCTATTCCTTGTATAATCTCCTAACAACCCATGTGGTGCTGGTACCTCGCAATAACAAAGGTGCTATACGCCTGGTAACTGCCATTGACCTCGCTTGATAAAATGTATAGCCCTACTAATATTATAAATGCAAAAGCAAATCTGTCTGTCTGTCTGTTACGCTTTTCCGCTTAAACCTCCCAACCGATTTTGATGAAATTTCGCACAAATAATCTTTAGACCTAGAGAAAGGACATAGGCTAACTTTAATATATAGGGATAAAAATTTGTGTGGAAGTATCGCTATTTTTAGAGCTAGAAACTTGAAACATATTTTTCAGGCCATTGATTCGATATAAATAGACATGACATTCAAAGTTTTTATAAGTTAAGGTAAAGAGGTGTGGTACCCCAAAAAACTATTCCACGCGGACGAAGTCGCGGGCACAGCTAGTATATATATATCAGCTAGCTAATTTAATTTAATATATGATAGCGGTAGATTCATTCTGGTGCAATTAATACGTATAAAGGATCTCCTGTTCGCTTCTAAACTCCTGGTAACTCACTGAGCAAAAAACTTGATCTCTGTGTTACAATGTAATATATAAAACATTTAGTTTTTAATTACGAGTAAAGACAGCAAAGCCCGAAACTATACAAATCGATTCCTCGTATCTCCTAACAATCCATGTGGTGCTGGTACCTCGCAATAACAAAAATGTGCTAAGAGCCTGGTACCTTCCATTGACCTCGCTTGATAATTCACCGCCATGCTTCTGTTCCCTGTACCAGACTAATAGAAAACAGCTGTGCTTTCCGGTCGTACTCTCCCATCGCATCAATCAACCATACGAGAAAAACAAACGCATACATTTCCTTATCTTTATAGTGAAATAGTTTTTTTTTTCTTTCTTTTTTTTCTTGTTATATGTATTTCAATTCAGGCCGTGGGGTACCTGCGCAAAAGAATAGTACCTCATTCTGTAATAGGTATCGTAAGGAATGAGGTATCGGATTCGACATATTGCGTTGCATCCATTTAAAACAGCGCAGAAATATTACAGCCTGCCACCACCACCACGCCTGCCATGCAAAAATCCCCCTATCTTGTGATGCTAATGATGACTTGCATTCGAATGTTGCCAGTATTAAGAGCATCTAAAAAAATAGCGGGAATTTTGCATGTCAGTTTTACTTTAAAAGAAATTATATATATTAATGTCTACTAATATTATAAATACGAAAGTAACTCTGTCTGTCTGTCTGTCTGTTACGCTTTCCCGCTTAAACCTCTTAACCGATTTTGATGAAATTTGGCACAGACGATCTTTAGACCTTGAGAAAGGACATAGGTTATTTTATAATTCGAAATAAGGGTTGTAAGGGGTCGAAAAGGGGGATGAAAAGTTGTATAGAAGTATCGCTATTTTAAGAGCTAGAAACATGAAACTTATTTTTCAGGCCATTGATTCGATATAAAGAAACATGATTTTCAAAGTTTGTATAAGTTAAGGTAAAGAGGTATGATACCCAAAAAAACTATTCCACGCGGACGAAGTCGCGGGCACAGCAAGTTATATATGAGATTTTAAAACGAAAGCCTGCAGCGTAGGTATATTTTTTTCCCTAATACATACACTCGCAATAACTCCCGGACAGCTTATTATTATTTTATAGTATTAAAACAGTATATTTACTATATTTATAGGCTTAATTTATTGTAATCTCCTGAAACCAGTCGGGTGGGATCCCGGGCGTCATGGCCGCGTCGAAGGCTCGAAGGGCGAGCGCGGGCGGCGCAATTTCCGCGGGCCTAATTTAAGACAGCCGCGGTGGACATGTTTATTGGTTAATTAAAGTTTTACGCGAAAACAAACAGGTACCAGGGTCGCAGCGGATTAGTGGACCGCCAGCAAATTCAATGGTCTTAGAAAAAAATAATAGAATTCTCAGACTGTTGTGACATATGTTTTATTATAGTGAAACATGCAAGTTTTTTTTATTAGATCAGTTTGACGAACAAGTAGCTTAAGTAAACAAGAAGAAGTAAGTGTTACTGCAACCTTTCACGCACCAGTAGAACGTCAACGCCTCCCCAAGAAAGGCGGAATCTGACTATAACTACCGCGCTGGGCAAGCGTGTTGGCAATCGCAGAGCACAGCTTTCTCGATAGAGATGCTACTGCCCTACACTAATTCAGATGGATATACCGACATCTGTCGGTTCTGGTACCTTAGTTGACTCTTACGACACCAGAAACAGAGTGAGGTATTATTCTACTCCGCCGGGACCTCGCGGCTATAGATGCTCGTAATATCACTAGTGTATTGCCAACTTGAAGGTATTATGTCACATTATCTAATCATTTCCCTACCTCTCTTACCCTTCAAACCTGAACGCAGCAAGGCAAACACTGCTATTTAGCTGTAGATGAGAGTGAGGTACCAACAGAGAAGACCTTTGTATAAGGAGTTTATCGAATCCCTGAGGATCTCTTGTTATTCGGGGACAAATTTAGGTGACGCTGTCAGCAAGTCTATTAAATAAGTTGTGCCGACTCCATAGAGAAAAATAGGAGCCAGATCTATATAATAAAAACATATTATAGAGATAAACCCAAGTAATAGGTACTCCAGATTATCTATTATCTCTGTGCCGAATTTCACCCAGATCTGTTCAGACCTTCTGGTGTGAAAGGGAAAAAACTTTCATCCGTACATTCACACAAACATACTTACAAACTTTTTGCGTTTATACTATTATGATATAAAAATTACATGTCACGATGTTTGTCCGGAATAAACTTCTAAACTACTGTACCGATTTCAATATTGTTTGCTTACTACGTCCAATATGATCTAACTTGACAGATGGGATATATTTTTTTTATAATTCACACAACATCTCATACTTGGAACTAACTACGTTTTTAATCGCCTAAAGCACTCGTGTTACGGAACTCAGACAACAGAAGAGTCGCAAATATAAAACTTAAATACATATATTCAACACCCAGTCACAGAACAAACACACAGACCGAATCCACGATCCAATCCAATATGTGATAAACATATATGTATATTCAAAATAGGACATCAGTCAGTTTATCTATTATGTAAAAAAGATCTATTTACGTATAATTAGAATTTACTTACATTAGAAACGCACTAATTATTTTGCTGCCACTACATTATCAAAAACACCTGTTATGTACAACATCGGCTGAAACAATAAGCGAAGTTCTCAATTTATACGCGCGCGGCGCCACCGTCGTCGTGACACCCCCCCCCCCCTTTTGACCCCCCACTTCACCCCTCAGGCCCCCTACCTGTGATTAACTAAATAATGGACAAAGGTAATTACTTTCGCGGGATTTATTCGCGAAACGATTTTAAAGTGTTAGTTCCAAGATTAGTTTCGACGCAATTAGCTATATTGGAACCTGCAAGTGTCGGACTGTTATATATTGGGTTGGTAAATGATATCTTTCTAATGTTTTTGAACGTGTCCAACATCATATACTGCGAGCAGAAAAAGCAGTGGTTTTCTCAGCATAAATCCTCTAAAGTAATTAAGTGACTAATTCTTCTTTATCGATTACTTTAAGCCTATTAAAACGCGAAAGCTGCGCTCTGCGATTGTCAACAGTTACGGGCAAAATTCTTCCTTTCTTGGTAAGGCCTATGTCCAGCAGTGGACTGCCAATAGCTGTAATTATTATGATGATCCACTATCATTCATTAAATGGGCTATGTAACACTGAAAGATTTCTTCAAATCGGACAATAAGTTTTTGCGATAAGCACTTTCAACCAAACAAACTCTTTAACTATATAAAACTAAGTGTATATAGTACAGATGTAAAAATGCTTGAAAAGTACAGAAGTGGAAAATTATCGGCGAAAATTGTTGCCTGTTTCTGCGCGGCGGCGTCGATCGCGCGACACGCGTGCCGCGCGTCATTTGTCACCGTGCCGCGTGACATCCCGCGCGGTGAGCGATGCTAAGTCGACAAACGTCGATGTTCCAATGACATTTTTACAGACAACGATAGCGTAGAAGCGTTATACATTCCCTTCGAAGAGGAGACTTAGATTCGATACCCAGCAATGATCAGAAAAAAAGGTTTTGCATGTGATAGGTTCATATCAACCTTAATCAAAATTGATTCGATATTATGTCCTATGTAATTATTTTTCGGTTCTGGTACCTTAGTCACCTCTTACGACACCTGATACAAAGGTAGGTACTATTATTCTGCCAGTACCTCACGAGTTTCACGCCAGATATTTATTAAAACTCTATATTAGACACCGGGTTTCGAGCCCACTCAATGGTCTAGTGCCCTCCTCAGAATGTTGGGCTACATAAAATTATATATATATATAAATAATTTATATTTATAATATATATATATAGAAACCTCACAACAACAACTTCTCATGCATTGTTCCGGCTCCGTGGTAAGTCGCTTAAAACACTTGTGTTACGCACGCCAGACAACAGGGGAATCACAAATGTGCTACTAAAATACATATATTTAACACCCAGACTCAGAATAAACATATCGAACCCACGACCTTTGGCACACTAGACAGGAATTGTTCTTCAATATTGTAGAACATATTTCTGTTTAATTATTCATATTCATATGCAGCATATGAAAGTTATTTTAGGACATTCTTTTTCATACCTTGGATTACATAATTGCCGTGCTAGAACTCTTGCAACCTATACTATTTGAGCTACGCCATTTTGTATGGTTACACCGCCATCTATCGATTCTTGTGACGACCCTGCCGAGAGAAAATTCTACACATTGATAGATTTCTAAACGAAACACCGACGTAGGGGCGTCACTAAACGCCTCGTGATATATCCGTGCGACGGCGGCGGCGGCGCGCGACCAGCGATTTAACGTGCGGCGTGCGACGTGCGACGTGCGACGCGCATTTTACACGACCGGCCGCGACCTATTATTTACCGTTTAGCCCCACAGTCGCTGATCTACTGCTGAGGTCGGGCATGCCCAGAAATTCGCTAACGTGTTTTTTTGATGCACTAAATTCGGTATCTATTGTTTCGCTTGCGTTGATAGTGACGATTTGCTTCACAAATATCATCTACGCAAACGGCTTCTCGTATAGGAGTCAGCCAATGGTCAGTCAACGGTCAGTCAACAATTAACTCCTATGGGAAATCACTTGGGAGGTCTATGTCTAGCTGTGGACTTTCTGCACCATCAGCTGCAGGAAGTCAATGATATAATGAATATGCTGATACATCTGGATGGCGCAGATGATAGTGATCTCATCTGTGTGTTAAAGGTCGTGGATTCAATCCCCACTCATCATTACACCTATTGGAAGTCCACTAGACATAGTCCTCCTCAAGAAAGTGGAAATGTTACCCATAATTTCCGCGCTGGGCAAGCGTGTTGGCAATCACAGAGCGCACGTGCTAGCGACGAGGATGCTGCTGCCCACCCCAACTCAATGCATTTGATACACGGCCTCGGATAGATATACCGCCATCCATCATTCTGGTACCTTAGTCGCTTCTTACGACAGATTTTACAGAGAGAGGTACTATTATACTCTGCCGGTACTTCACGGTAATCCTCACTCAGGACAAATTTTACACGATAAATATTTGTGTTTTTCTGTGTCTGGGTGTTAAATGAATGTATTTAAGTAGTACATTTGAGATTCCTTTGTTATCTGATGTCTGTAACAGAAGTCCTTTGGTCGACTTATTTCGGGTCAGTCGATGTATGAGATGTTGTGTGAAATAAAATAAAAACATACTGCCTGTATTACTTGCTTTGTAATGTCCAGGTTTGAAGGGTGAGAGAAGCAGTGAAGATACCGGTGAATGTGACATGGTATCTTCAGATCTTCAGTGATATCTTAGTGATGACACGAGCGTTTGTAAACTACGGTAAGTTTCTGTCACGCGTACCATATGTATATATCATTATTACATAAGCTGTTGATCGTCCATTGCCGGACATAGGCCTTCCTAAGAAAGGGGGAATTTTATCCATAATGCAGCGTTGGGTATGATGGCAATTGTATACAAAGGATATTGCGCCCCATCTCCGGTCTGTTGCATTTGAGGTACGCTGTTGGATATACCGCCATCTGTCGGTTCCGGTACCACAATCGCCGTTAAAATTTCAGAACAATAATAATCAAGCAAAGACATTTCATTTTTAAGCATTCATTTATTGCTTTCTTTTTAATTCTTTTTTGATTGTTTAAATAATAATAGGGTCTTATTTGGGTAAAATCCTAAAAGCCTTATAGAACAATAACAACTAAATATTTGTCTGTCTGTGTGAAATAGAAGAAAATTCTTTTTTATAATATTGCTGGCTGTAACTGAAAATAAAGCTCCATTTATAGCAAAGAAAATTTATTAGAGTGGATTCCACGCGGATGCAGTCACAAGAGAAAAGTTATTTTAGGAAATAAAACTTAAGGGTCTATTATGTTCAAAGAACAGTTCTCACTATATTGTTTTGATATATTATATAGTGATAGTAATTTTCATGAGGTAGACCTCATACAAAAGGTCGTCTGCATTGGTACCTCACTTAACTATTTCTACCGCCAAATGTGTTCGCAATCCTGAATGGCTGAAGGTTGAATGAGGCAGTGAATTTACTGGGTAATGTGGCATAATATCCTCAAGTCACAAAGTCTGCAACGCGTTAGTGATATCCTTGCGATATCACGAGCGTCTATAGGTTGCAGGAGCTGAGTACTATAAAAAAAATGTAAAAAAATAATTTGAAGACTGTATGTTTCGACAAATATTCGCGACGCTTTTACAGACACCAAGCTATATATATGTATAGCTATGTATATATATAATCACTACATAGTATAAAGCAAAGTCACTTCCTAGCGGTAACTTCTGCCTGTCCTGTCTGTATGATTAGATCTATAAAACAGCGCAATGTGTTTAATGCGTTTTTTTTAAATAGATAGATTGATTTAAGAGGGAGGTTTATATCTATAATATATGTATAATATAGTAGAGAAATAATGGTAATTATATAGTTTTCTAATGTGATGTCGCAAATAAACACATTTTTTGCGCTAACATTGCGAACCCGACTAGATCAAAGTAATGTACCCCAGTATTGTACAACTCAAAAAGGTCAAATTGAAAGTCCACTGCTGGACATAGGCCTCTCCAAGAAAAGGGGTATGTTGCCCATAATTGCCGCGGTGGGCAAGCGTGTTAGCTGTTTGTTTTGTTTTGTTAATATAAATAAATATAAAAAAAAATAATTGACACACCTCATATGTTGACCTGACTCTGAGGTAAGTCGCTTAAAGCATTTGTGTTACGGACATCAGAAAATAGAGAAATTACAAATATAATACTTAAATACATATTTAGTATAGTCTTATATGTCAAAGGTCGTGGGTTCGATCCCTACCCAGAAAAAATGATTAAGATGATGATATCTATGTTTGTTATGTGTCTGGGTGTTAAATATTTGTATTTAAGTAGTAGATGTGCGTTACGCAAGTGCTTTAAGCGATTTATGACGGAATCAGATAAATATATGGCAAGTTGTGGGAATTTATATATTCGCATTAACGATTGCTCTGTGGATCGAACCCGCGACCCTTTTCGCTCAAGATATGGGCATTACCGCACGCAATAAGGCCTTCAAAACTACTTAACTGATTTTAATATTTTTTTAGGCTAATGAATAAGGAAGGTAAAGTTCTGGAATGGAGACCGGGTAACGGCAAGCTCAGCGTAGGGCGTCCACCCGCAGACGATCTGACTAAAACCGCAGGATCGAGCTGGACACAGGCCGCATACAACCGGTCTTATTGGAGATTACTTGGGGATACCTGGATCCAGCTGTGGACGTCTTATGGCTGATTTGATGATGATAATGATTATGAATGGATAAGGATTCAGACGTAATTCCACTCAAACACTCAAAAGCACAAAGATCATTAAAGTTATACCTGGTTACACTGATAACACATTTCTAAGATAAAACGGCTTCCTGTTGACCTCTATACTTCGGTCCTAAGTCTAGATAAATTTAGTCAATCCCTAAATGCAGTACCCAAGTCTATTTATCAATGCTGTCTTCAAACATAAGCACTCAATTCCACGACAGCGTTTAGTATTAACGGCTGCATCAGTAAAGACTAAGAAAATATCTCTATAAACTCAGATGAAATATTGCTTTGTGCAGTCGTATTTCCACTCGAGAGACGCCGGGGGCAAAAAGAAAGATCACTGTCCTCAATTAATTCCACGCACCGCACTGGATAACGGCGGGAACAACGCAGGCATTATGTACAATAACTGAACGGAAATTTCGCGAAAATCCGCTAAAAACACACACTGTTCATTATTCTAAACTCGAAATGGACGCGGCAACTATCGAGCGAAACTCGAGCATATTGTTATAATGCTAGGTGGCCGCGTACCAGGATTACAGAGTAGACGGGGAGGTTTTAAAATACAATTTATTACTGCATCAGTGGTTTAGAAGGCCGACTCACGCTGCGCAGCGCTGTTCGCCTGGTAGGCGCTTGTCTCGGACGCTCGCGCGCAGCGGGACGCGGGCTTTGAACCGCCCGGGCCCGCGTTCGATTCCCGGTTTAATGTACAACGCGCAGGCCGCACGATATTTTCCATACATTTTATTTGTGATTTACGCAGATAGAGTCGGAGGCGGATCGATATTTTATATGATGCAGTGTTCAATTTCAAGATTTCTTGTGTAATTGATTGCAAATTAGCAGCTAATGGCTTCTACTTGATATATCTTGGTTAGGGACTAGGGTTTAATGCCATGTGCGAACCAAGTTTTTGTGGTCATGTCATAAAGCATATGCTATCTTGCCCGAGCATTTGAGACAAATTTATTAATAAACGACTACACGACACACGACCGGCACTTGGTACGCAGAACTGATGGCCGATGAAGTCTTGAGGTTCTGGAATGAAGACCAGTCCACTCGCAAGATGGACAGACGACCTGATTAAAACACGCTGGACACAGACTGCATACGTCCGGTCCAATTGTAGATTACTTGGGGATGTCTATGTCCAGCAGTGGATGTTTTATGGCTGATATGATGGTGATGATTATGAAGCGAACGGCCCCAACTTCATCAGGGTAGATAGAAAACGAAATCCTGGTGCGGGTTTTTTCCAAACAATCTTCCCATACCCTGTACCAACCGGGTGCTGATAATGACAAACAATAAAATAACCAATTTGGTGCAGTCGTTCGCGTATATCTCATCATAGCAGCCGTTCTTCCATCAAGTGGGAACTTGCCCATAATTGCCGCGCTGGGCAAGCGTGGCAGCAATCGCAGAGAGTAGTTTTGCGACGGGAATGCTGCTGCTCATCCCCTCCCTGTTGCATTTGAGTTACAGTTTGCTTTGGGTAGATATACCGCCACCTATCGGTTCAGGAACCTCAGTTGCCTCTTACGATGCCTGGTACAGGAGAGGTACTATTCTATTCTGCCGGTACTTACAACTCGACGACTCATACTAATTTATTTATAATAAATGTGATGTTATTTATATGAGGTGCGAACCAATGCAGGAAATTTCCTGAGAACAGCTGAACAAGGCTTCTTTCCAATGGGATGAACGCTTCATCTTCATGAATGATCAATTTATGTAAATAAATTAACCTCATGTCTGGTCTACACCAACATGTACCACTAAGTGACCTGTATTCCTATTCTCCCGCCAAATAGCAGGGTTCGCATTGCTGCCGGTTTGAAGAGTGAGAGGAATTGTGACATTATATCATCAGGTCACAAGGTTGGTGGCGTGATATCCTTATGATATTACGAGCGGCTATATAGTCATTCGTGTACGTTTGTACCTAGCGATGAGCCGAGTGATACTATCTTGTGCGCCAAGGGTTGTGGATTCGATTCCCACTCAGAGCATATATTTTTATAATAATATTTGTATTTTTTCTGTCTCTGGGTGTTAATATATGTATTTAAGAAGTATATTTGTGATTCCTCTGTTGTTTGGGGTCCGTAACACGTATGCTTTAAGCTACTTGCCACGGCGTCGGGTCAATGTATGAGATTATTATTTTTGTTAAATAGGCCTCCTAAAGAAAGAGAGAATTATGCCTATAATTGCCACGCTGGACAGGTGTGGTGGCAATCGCAGAGCGTAGGTTTCGCGATGCGGATAATGCTGCCCATCCCTGCCCTTTAGCCACACTGGTTTGGATGAATATCCATCCATCCTAACATAACGCCATCTGTCTGTTTTGGTACCTCAGTATATTAAAACAAGACATCAACACAAAAAAATTTTTAGGAAATTGCGCAAACGGATGAATGTGAATTTTGACACATTTAATGTTAATGTGGAGAAGTGCATAAAGCAATTTTTCAATACAAAATACACTAGAAATGCATACAAATCATTAAAATACAGCACAGTAAATAAAAACGTAATAATAAAATAAAATAATAATCATTAAAATACATATTTACGTACATAAATTAAATAAACATTAATTATCTATTAAATGTCAAGGATAAAAATCTTATTAACTTAAATTATGACCGAATTTGAGGTACCGGCAGACTAGGATAGTACCTCCGCCTGTACCAGCTATCGTAAGAGGCGACCGAGGTACCAGAACCGAGAGATATAAATGTTAATTAGCACATATTCATCATGAGGTATTTAACAAAATTCATTTGCACTCTTTCTATGTTGTTATCTATGTGTATCTGTTAAGGGCTCCAGTCTGGCCAGCAATATTTCAGAATACTTTTAATTAAGTCAAGAAAGAGAAGCAAAGTGCTATGGGGTGATTTAAAGTCTCTAGCTGACCTTAATTTAAAGCCTGAAAGTCTGGAACTCTTTTTTAAGATTTTCGAAGTGTGGTCGGAATGTCAGCTTTGTGTCAGATAAAAATGTCAAATGCCTAAAAGTGTCTTCTCTGCTTAGTTGTTTGTCGTGTAAATAAATAAGCAAATCCTCTTTTTTTGTGAAAGACATTATTCAGCATTGATCCATATTGGGATTAATTTTGTTATGCCGACACCAAACGAGACTACACTGTGATCGTTCTACAGTGCATTGTGCCACTGAAAATCCTTCACATACATGTAGATCTTAAGATCAGCAGCGAGCGTACAGCAGGGCAGAACATGATAGGCGATCAATCAGTTGTTTATTAACACGACAAAGAACAGAGGTCCTAAGCGAGAGCCCTGTGGGACTCCCACAACTCCCTGTACAACGAAACAGCAACTCATCACCGTGGTGATTTGACTTCAGTTGCCTAGGTATGACCTAATCCATCGCAGTAAGCATCCGTGAATGCCGTAATACGCAAGTTATGAATGTAGTAGAGTGTGGTCCACCTTGTCAAAAGCTTTACTAAATTCTAAATATACAGCGTCAGCTTGACCAAAAGCAAATATGTGACAAAGATGGTTATTAAAATCAAGTAGATTACTAAGAGTTGACTTTTTTCTGACAAAACAGTGTTGTTTGTGTGAGATAAACGACTCAAGTGATTGTAGGTGAAGCAATATACTAGTTACTTCACTCAAACAACTTCACGACACAGGATGCTTATAGGACGGTAATCCGTGTCTCCAGAACCATCCATCACCCGTCGTGGAAGTGTGAGGTTGATGACCTTCAGCTCACTATTTTTCCTAGCAAACCCCAGGTATTCTATTTTACACTTATGTCTTTGCTACTTGCAACCAGATATCAATCAAAGATATTACTAATTTCCACCACAATACTCAAATTGTCATGGTCAGCTCAGTTTTAGGTGATAGTTTCCTATTATTAGGCGACTTTAACACCGTGGAGATTACTTGGAAGAAGTTTTATACCAACCAATCCACTAGACCACAAGGTGTCGTTACCCAGGAAGACTACAAATGTCTGTAATCTTTCTCAGTAGAACACTATTCCTAATAATAAGAATCGATTTCTTCTAACCGGTCTATCAAGTAGACTGCCATCACTTGGCTGGGCTTGGCTTGGCTAGGTATTGACACCCTTGAAGCGCCGTAACAAAAAACGATGCTACTTTAAATAGTGTGAATAAATTACGTTCTAAGTTCAGCCGTGTTCACTGGGAAAAGTTACTGTCTTCATCAGATGTTGTCCTTTCTGTATCATCAATGAATTAACTTTATATGAGGTCTACCTCCTACGTAGTACGTAGTATGTAGTTGTACGCAATCATGATAGAACGGCTAAGCAGATTTGGATGAAATTTGGCAACGAGATAGATTGCAATCTGGTTTAAAACATCGTTTGAATTAACGGTTTCAATTTGGTATTTAATCCACGCAGACGCTAGTGTGACGTAGACGTAGTGTTGGATTTGAATCATATATCTGATAGGTATATGTTTTTATTACACATAAGGATTCAACATCATTATAACAGACATGTTGAACATAGAACTCCCCAAGAAATGGGGAATTTTGCCCATAATTGCCGCGATGGGCAAGCGTATTGGCAATTGCAGAGCGCAGCTTTCGCGACAAGGATGCTGCTGCCCATCTACCGCACTGCGCATTTGATCTACACTGTTTCGAATAGATATACCGCCATCTATCGGTTCTGATACTTTAGTCACCTCTTACGACACCTGGTACAGTTCTATTCTGCCGGCACCTCACGGCTAATAAGAATTGCAAGTCTTAAATAAATCTGTGTAAATTACCTACACTGCAACCAAAATGAAGAAAATGTTGAAGGGAATAAATGGCTCTCCAAACCGGATACCGAGTCCAAATAACCCAAGCAACATCACAAACAAGCGGCGTTTTTGAACAGATTATTCAATTAAGGTGAATTCATTACAACCACATCAGCAATGTTAAGAGCCTACGTAAAAGGGTTCGCAATTTCTTTATTACTTCATTCCGATTCCGCTGTGACAGCCATGTCAATATAGGAACTGAAGATAGATGTCGCCACTTCAATACGCTTGACTAATGAAAACAACTCTTGCAGCTTAAGTCAAAAATTATTTAACTTAAAACAAAACTATAGTACTATGACAATAGAGTTAAAAATACAGTATCAGATAAATCGCTCGAGATAAGTAGCATTCCATTTTGAAGTTTCAAACCGCAATACGTTCTATATTCAAACTTACTTATTTAAAAACAAAGCGTAAACTGGTATGCAATATATTGTGTTATACGACGTTTTGGTATTAGCGAAAACTGATTGTTTACATCATTACATTTGTCTCTTTCTTATGTGTGGATTAAATGTATGTGTGTCCCGCTCGCGGTTACGTGACTGGACATTCAGATGTTCGCTTCGGCACAGATAATGGCTGGTCGGTTTGACAATAACATTAGTTCGGATAGGGACCCGCTTTGATTGGATTATTGAAAGATATCGACGTCTAGTGATTTATGATCGCCTAGTACTCGCGCCGATTTTTGCTTCGGAGGCCGCAAGAAATAAAATCTTTTCCAATTAATATACTTATATATATTTACCATTTATGTATTAAAGTGAAACGCAAAAATGACTCCATTTCAAGGAAATTTTCTCTAAATTTTACACGTGAAATTTAATCCACTTAAAATTAAAATGGAAATGAAGTGCATAAAGCTATTTTTTACACGAAATTTACAATAAATATATTAAAATACCTATTACACACAGATCTCACACAGTTCTGTTTGAACATTTCAAAGTTTGTTTCATTTAAATATAGACATTGCCGTGAGGTACCGAATAAAATAATATCTAGGGCGGGAATGCGCAGGAGCATCACCGTCGCGGAAGCTGCGTTCCGCAATTGCCAACACGCTTGCCCAGCGCGGCAATTATGGGCAAAAAAAAGCCTTTATCTCGGAGAGGCTTATTTTTCAGCAGTGAATTTGCAATGGCATACTTAAATGAAGAGAACATAATTTTTTATTGAAAGTCAAGCAAATGATAAAAGAATTTATTCAAATTTGAATTGTATGGTAATATTGCCTACAAAATTGGATATTATGGTCGAAGTTCGACCACTGCACGACCACTAGTATTCGACCATATACTAATAATACAAATAAATAAAATTGAATTGCTTTTTTTCTAAATGCATATGGAATTGTACACACAGCTACAGATCAACCTACACAAATCTGTAAAAACCATAGCTTGCAATTATAAGTTAATATCGATACTAATCTATAACTTAATTATTATATATATTAATCTATAACTGCGTGCTATAAAGTTCAAAATGGATTGCAAAAATTTTACAGATTTGGATAGGTTGATATACCGTACAAGACACAACGAAATCACATTATTCAAAATTTTTGTCTGTCTCTCTGTTAGTCTGTCTGTTACGCTTTCCCGCTTAAATCTCTTAACCGATTTTGATGAAATTTGGCACAGACAATCTTGACCCTAAGAAAGGACATAGGCTGTTTTTTTAATCGAAATAAGGGTTGTAAGTGGTCGAAAAGGGAGATGAAAAGTTGTATGAAAGTATCGCTATTTTTAGAGTTAGAAACTTGATACTTATATTTAGGCCATTGTATCGATATAAATAATAATGACATTCAAAGTTTATATAAGTTAAGGTCGAAGTCGAGGGCACAGCTGGTTCTATAGAAAATCTATTTTATAAGTTCTATAGAAAAAATATTAAAAAATACTTAATTTTATGTTATCAAACCCGTAGGACCTTCACTGCTGGACAAAAAATGTTCCTCCTTTGGGGAGGGAGACTGGGATTTGCATATGACTGTATATCATGTACTGTATGTCATGTAACTATAAATGTTAGTAAGTAACTTGAAATTTAGCACAAGTGTTACTTTTATAACGTAGAAAAGCACTTAAAGTGGATTTTTGAAAATTCATATAATCCTAAGGGGGTAAAACGGACGAACAAATCTATACTAATATTATAAAGCGGAAGAGTTTGTTTGTTAGTTTGTTTAAACGCGCTAATCTCAGGATCTACTGGTACGATTTGAATAATTCTTTTTTTGTTGGATAGTCCATTTTTAGAGGAAGGCTTTAGGCTATATAACATTACGCTGAAACCAATAGGAGCGAAGCGTCAATGAGAAATGTTGCAATAACGGGAAAAAAGCTACTATACCCCCAAAGTCACTATTCTACGCGGACGAAGTCGCGGGCACTACTAGTTTAGTATAAAACTTTGCTGTTTTTGTATGAATTCGAATTAAATTCAGTTTGAAGGTTCTTCATTGAAAGTCACAAATATGTTTACAACATTTTTTCATAAATCATCCCTTAAGAGGATCAAAGGGGGTGGAAAGTTAGTATGAAAGTTCTACAACTTATTGCGGGAGAAGCTGCAAGGCGTTGCTAGCATCCCATAAGACCAGAAATTATATAGCCCTATAAACATAGCAATAGCAAATTTAATAGTAACATTAAATATGTTGTCACAATCGATTAGAAAAGGTACATATAACACATAATACATATTAACGATCACATATAAATTAAATGATAATTAATGTACATAATGACAGTTTATTATGTTTCGCTTAATTGTAATTGGAAATATACAGGCAGAGTAGACCATGAATGTACTAGGTGTAATTCTCCTGCAAGGCGACTGAGGTACCGGAACCGACTGATGGTGGTATACCCATCCGAAACAGAGTAGCGTAAGCAACAGGGCGGGGATGGGTAGCAAATTTCCAGTCAATTTCCAACTGTTTGCGATAGCCACCACGAGAGGAAAAGTCGTGATGACATAAAAAAAACTTCATCATCATCATAGGAGCCTTACAACTGCTGGATATAAGCCTCCCCAAGAAAAGGGGAATGTTGTCCATAATTGCCATATATTTAACAAGCAGACACTGAAAAAACTAATATTTGTCCTGGGCGGGGATCGAACCCACGACTTTTGGCGCACAGGACAGGATCACTACCACCTGCGCTATCGAGCCTGTCATATACTTTTAAAAAGCATTCTGCATATGATTTTTTTTCAAATACTTCTCCGTCCACGCAGCCTACGCCATAAAATCATTGAAAATATTTTTTTATTTTCAATTTCTATAACATTTCTTGTAGTTAATCCACGCATTTCCAATCTTTCCCGTCAACAAATGATACTCTGTAAATGAATTCTTGCGAAAAAACCCAACCTACGTAAAGCTCATAAAAGTTGAATGCATGTAATATTACTGCTTTTAATTGCAATCATTAGTTTTAAGTATGTCTTTTCAACACTTTGATATGGTCATGAACCACACTGTCCTTATATTGCAACACCTTTAAATATTCAAGTGTAATATTGAAATAATATGAAAATATTATTTCAATTTTATATTGAATTAAAATGAATAGATGGGCTGTCCAACAATGAAAGCATTTTCCAAACCGAACACGAAGTTCCTAAGCTTAGCCTATGCAATCCAACAAACAAACACTAGAGGTTTATCAATTCATGTAAATGAAATTGAAGTTTTTATTTTATATTTTGAAATAACCGTTTTTTACTAAATGCATATCAATATATACACAGTACATATAACCATTTTTGTCGTGACAACGTCTTATAAATTGGTTTGCCGGGTGACACTTCAAGAAACTGCGTTACGCTCCGCTCACGTTATGCGCACACAATGAGAGCGAGTGAGAGGCACGCGTCCCTCTCACTCGCTCTCATTGTGACGTGTGTTACGCAAATGTATTGCAAGTTATTGTATGTATATTTGTATATAAATACGTATGTATGTGTAAAGGTAAAAATAAAATTTGGTTAATATGAAATTCAGTGCGAGATTCTTTGTATAAATTAATGTTTTAAATATAATTCTTTGTATGAATAAATGTTTTAAATTGTTACTATTATTTCATCCTTATTCCTATTATACGAATGAATATTCACATTAAAATTATTTTACCACTCAAAATCGTTGTCACGTAAAACTTTCGCCCGTATACCGACTTTACAGGCAACCAATTTTTTTTTGTTATTTTTGTCTGTTTGTTTGCGGTAATGACAGAAACGGCTGTACCGATTTTATGGGAATCTTACTGGCAGATAACTGATATAATAAAGAGTAAACCCATTTATAAAACATCACGCTACGATTAGTAGGAGCACAACATCAATTAAAAATGAAGCAAAAATGGGCGGAAAATATACGTTTTGAAAGCTTTCGTTACGCTGCGTATTCAATTGAAAATATGTAAGAGAAAAAATAATGTAAGAGCAAACAATTATTCCACGCGGACAAAGTCGCGGGCACAGCTAGTATTATAAATTCAAGTCATTTTAAAACAATAAACATTGTATGAAAATCATAGCATTAAAATTAATAAGCACAAAATTACATTAAAAAAGAATTGTATACAATATTTTACATAGATACACGAAAAATAACATCGTAATTTTATTATTGACAATGGTAATTTAATAAATATTACATTACAAAAAATAGAGTAAAATATCAAGAGAAGTATATGCCAAATAATGGATTAAACATTAAAAAAACAATTGAATTTGCTCGCTACCGTCAATAAATTCGTCTACGCTGTAAAAGCATTATTCCAACAAAAATGTTTTGAACTTATTTTTGAACACACTCTTGAATAAACAGCCCATCCCAGCCCAGCCATGATATAGTGAGTAGTATTTTGCTGTGGCTAGATGAGGAGTTATTTTAATTGGAAAGTCTTGTCTTCGCGTTTATTCTCTAACATTTTGTTCTTCCGTGGTTTCATAGTCTGCTACGCTGTTAGCGAAATGTGTAAGTTAGATTCGTATATACAGACACGATAGAGTCAAAATTCCAAATCTTATAAAATGCTCACGACAAGACTTATTTCATATGTATATAAAATTGTAGCCCTTTTTGAGAAAATTGGGCGAGAGGATGACGAGGGATGTTAAATTTGGCGTAGTCAAAGTTAAAATGGAGAAGACGTGCATAAAGCTATTCCTTTAATAAAAAACGAACAGTAAATACATAAAGTTCATTAAAATAACCCTTATTGATATACTTAAATGAAGTAAACAATAATTATTTATCGACTGAGAAGTAAACGATGATTTCACAAAATTTATTGAATGGTCGGTCCACCGGCCGACCAACTAGATAGTTAAATAAACTTATTTAAAAAAAACTGCATGGATAGAAATACTTACTTAGCCGTGTAGTACCAGAGTAGAATAGTGCCTACCTGTACCAGGTAATGATAGAGGCTACTAAGGCACCGACAGATGTCGGTATATCCATCTAAAGCAAATCTCAAATGCAACCGCAGGTATGGGCTAAAGCACTCCTGTTGCAAAGCTACGCTCTGCAATTACCAGCACGCTTGCCCACCGCGGCAATTATGTGCATATTCCCTCTTGCTTTCGAAGGCCTGTGTCCAGTAGTGGACATTTTACGGCTACAATGATAGTGATGATAATTAAAAAAGAAAGAATCTGACGAATGTTGAATTTAAATCGTGTCTATTGCTACGTATATATAGATCTATGAAGGAGGGAATTCTCTCTATTCCTCTCCTCTATATCCGAATGCTGAACGCTAAGAGAGTGCGAGAAGGCGGCAGCTCGGGCTCAAGTAGGTTTCCTTCATTTCGGAATTCCCACTCGTGATCATTGTAACAATTTTCCGGAGCATCCGTCGTGAGATGCCGAGGCAGGGTAGGCGAGGGGACCGGTAGGGTAGATCGCACGGTTGATAAACAAATTAGTGTACCTCCACTAGATAACCTTTTTTTTATTAGACCGGGTCGACAAACAAGCACTTGATTTACACTATTGCAGATGGATTTTCCAGTGTTCCACTCTTCCCCTCTTCACTTTTTAATAACTAACAAAGAAAATTACTCTAAGAAACTGAGCAAACTAGACACTTTTTTATTTATCCAGGTTGACACACATGCATACAGTCTGCGTGATATTTTGGGTCACGCAGAATATAGACGCTTGTAATTATCATCATACCAGGCATTGAAAGTCCACATCTGGACATAGGCCTCGCCAAGGAAGGAGGCTTTTTGCTCACAATTGCCGCGCTGGGCAAGCGTGTTGGCAATCGCAGAGCACAGCGCCAGGGATGCTGCTGCCCATTCCCGCCCTGTACATTTGAGCTGCACTGTTCCGGATGAATATACCACCATCTGTCGGTTCCGGTACCTTAGTCACCTCTTACGACACCTGGTGCAGTGGGAGGTACTGTTCTACTCTGCCGGTACCTCGAGGCTTGTAATATCGCAAGGATTTCACTAACGCATTGCCAACTTTGTGACTTGATGATATTATGTCACAATACCCAGTAATTTCTCGGCCTCTCTCACCCTTCAAACTTGAACGCTACGATCACAGCTGCTTGGCGGTAGACATAGGTGAGGTACCAATGCAGACGACCTTTGCACGAAGTCTCACACTGACACTTACTATCACACGGATGTAAGATTGCTTGTCGACCTGGTTTAATAAAGAAAAAGTTTGTAATTTGCTCAGTTTATTTATAAAATATATAAAAATAAAGAAGAGAGGAGTAGAATACTCTGCTATCCATTCGTAACAGTGTAAACAAAGTGCTATATAGCAGGAATGGACAGCAGCGTGAAATACGAACTGGTTAATGAACTTTCGACTTTTTTTTTTAATGACGAATGTTGTGTTTTATTAGGCACGTTTACAGGCGTAATAGTGCAGATGGTAGTTATCCCATCTTGCGCGTCAAGGATCGTAAGTTCGATCCCCACACAGGACTAATATTCAAATAAAAAAAAATGTGTTTGTTCAGTCTGGTTGATAAATATGAATTTAAGTATTATATTTGTGAATGCTTTATTGTCTGATGTCTGTAACACAAGTCGACGTATCCCGGAGTCAGATCAATGTATAAGATATTGTAAATTTATAATTATTATTATTGCTTAAAGATATCATCATCATCATATCAGCCTTAGGAAATCCACTGTAGGACCTAAGCCTCCTCAAAATAGGGAGATTTTTGCCCATAATTAGCGCGATGGGCAGGCGTGGTGGCAATCGCATAGCATAAGTTCCCGACAAGGATGCTGTTGCCCATCCCCATCCTTTAGTATTTAAGTAGAGCTGTTTCGGACGGATATACCGCCATCCGTCGATTCCGGTACCTTTTAGATATATAATTACTTTTGTTTAATATTCCAGCCAATTGCAGATGCCTAAAAATTCCAAGGTGGAAGTGCAATGAAGTGATCGACGTTGGTTTGGTTTTGAAGTACACTGCTAGACATTGGCCACCCCAAGATTGGGGAATTTTGCCCATAATTACCGCTCTGGGCAAGCGTATTGGCAATCGCTACTTCTGCGATAGGGATCCTGTCGATACCCGCCATGTGCATTTGAGCTACACTGTATCAGATGGATATACCGTCATCTGTCGGTGCTGATACCTTAGTCGCCTCTTACGACACCTGGTATAAAGGGAGGTACGACTATGTACGCAGGTATAGAGCTGGCCAGCACAAGGCTCGTTAAAAAGTCTTGGAACATATTCCGAAACGAAGGTAAGGAATCTAACTATTTATTTATAACTTACACCAACTATCATTACAGGTTTACTTAACCTAATTCAACAGAATAACAAACAATAAAATATATAATTATACAATATACTAAAATTAAGAAATTAAACAAAAATAAAAATACTAAACAAACTAAAATATTAATAAGAATCAAAGTTACAGATATATTCCGGCGGATTAGTAAATGGCACTGGACACTTGGCAAGAAACCCTAAAACTCCATAATCTGTCTACTGTAAAAGGTTAAAGTTAATAAAGTGTAGTCAGTTATCTATCTGGCACTCTGTCCCTTCGAGCGGGGATGGGGGTTGGCCAGGGGGTCGCGGGGAGTTACAGTGACGTCGCTTGAGCGTGCGAAAATTACATTCCGAGAACGCTTCTCGTATCTATCACTTGCAAATTTAACTTTAGTTCCCGCGCCCGCCGCCGCGGCGCTGCTCGCCTAGGGATGGTCCTTCAAGCCGGATACATATATATTTCCAACTAAATTTAATGATATGCATGATCTATGTAGTTGTGTATTTAAATTAGAGATTTTATATATGCGATTAAACAAATCGGAAATTAATGATTGTACGTTAAACCAAATTTATGGTTGTAAATATGAAAATAGATAGAAACATATTTATTGTAGTCAAATAAATGATTTCGATTGTTATATGTGACAACCCTGACGTGCGTCTGTGTGAGTGGAGTGGTCTATATGAGATTTTTGTCTCTAATATTTGGATAGCAGACTTGAAGTTATGGCTGTTTGGTACAGAGGCGTCGAATTTTCGCACTTTATTCTTTAGAAGGTTTTTATTATACAAGCCATGGGGCGTTGACCCCGTCGCCTGAGACAGAACGGGTGTAATTACATTTCACATTTTCAGAGGTTATTCTGAAGACAGCAAACATTTAAAGTAGTGAGTGCAATTTAAATTCAGTTTTCATTTTACTCCTCACCTTAAGTTTTCAATTTTCTTAACACAACTTAGAAAAAAATCTATTATAATTATGTAGATAATATCACTTTAACCCTCATCCCTGAGGGACTGTTATTTTGGGAAGCATATGTCGCTCTACAACAGCTAAACTGAAAATAGCCAGATCTATCCCAGGGGATCATGCTTTAGGATTCAAAGTAGCTTATATTGTATTCCTGACTATATTTAATGTCTGTGTTAGATTCCATTCAAGGTCTCATCAGCCGTTCCAGCATCAAAGAAGAGCATACATACATCCATCCAACGATGCAACTTTCGAGTTGTATAATATTAATAGGATTTAAAAAATTAAATAGATTTCAACAATGTTCAAATGCATTTAAGTCATGATTCATTATTCTTTTATATTGCACTGTTTTTAAAAAATAGTAAATTAAAATCTTCACAGAAAAAAATAAAAAAAAAATAGTGCGAAAAAATAAATAAAATTAATGAAAAAAAATATATAAATACAAAATCAAGATGTCAGAGACTCAGTGTCAATAATTTCCAAAAATAAAGGTTTAAGTATTTATTCTGTTCAAATAGCAAAACTGAAATCTTAAAATAAACAAGACAATCAATATCTTTATCACAATTGTAATCGAAAATCGTATACTTTCCTAATCATGTCAACCACTGGAAGTCCACAACTGGCCATTGGCCAAGAAAAGAGGACATTGCCCATAATTGCCGCGCTGAACAAACGTGTTGGCAGTCGCAGAGCGCAGTTTTCGTGATGGGGATGCTGCTGCCCATCCCCACCGTGTGCATTTGAGCTACACTGTTTCGGGTGGATATCCCGCCATCTGTCGGTTCTCGTACCCTAGCCGCCTCTTACAGCATCCAGTACAGGGGGAGGTACTATCTAATCCCAAGGCGTTTCATCAATAAATCTTTAAAACTGTAATAAGCTTTAGCGATAATAAAACGACTGTTTTAACCGCTTTAATATTTAACTGTTTACAATATTTTGTCCGACATTTCGGTTACCTTTCGGCAACCGTTCCCTAGATTAGCAATCTTTTAAGATCTAACATATTAAGCAATAAGTTAACCTTTCACGTACAACTGGTGTACTAAAAAATTTACACTGTTCTTAAGAAATGTTCCCAAAACACGTGATTATAGCCAAACTCGTAATGCAATGTTCGTCCGAATACATGGAACTAACAGTGCGCGTGGTTTTAACTGCATTAGGTTGTAGAACAAAACTAGCGTAATGTTATATAGCCTATAGCCTTTCTTGATCAATGAACTATCCCACACTAAAATAGTTTTTTAAATCAGACCAGCGGTTCCTGTGTTTATCGCGATTACACAAACAAAATCTTCAGCTTGATAATATTTCTTCGGTTTCTTTAAAAAACAAGATTAAATTAATGTTTGTGTGGACATTAGTTTGTATAGTGTCAAGGAATATATTGAGAAAATATAGCTTATCAGTCTTCATCACACCAGCCATTGAAAGTCCACTACTGGACATAGGCCTCTCCAAGAAAGGGGGTTTGTTGTCCATAAATGCCGCGCTGGGCAAGCGTGTTGGCAGAGCGCAGCTTTCGCGACGGGGCATACCTCTCTCGCATCCCTTACTCGCAATAGTCCTTACATACACGCTCATTTTTATTCGTGGTATTTTTAATCTGGTCCATTTTTAACACCTTTTCTACCTGGTTAAGACATGTTCACCTAAGTCGTCATATACCAACTCTTCCATTCAATCCGTATTATATATTGCATGCATGTAAAACACGAAGAAATCCTTCTGCACATAAACTTAATAAGTTCACCGCCGTCACGTAATGCATTCAGTATATGAAAATTACACGTCCCAAAGTCCGTGCACTTAAATATTCCAGAACACACCAGGGCAATATTCCATCATGGAACAGTGAGCTGCAGTGCCATCAGAAACACATTAGCCAGTAGGTACCTAGGCTTGCCGGAGCGGCTGGGCGCGTGCATACCTACCAGTCGTTTATGATGTGCTAGTACTTTTACTATTTGTAGACTAACGCCGCACGCGGCATCGTCTGCGTTACAAACAAATATTGTAAATAATAATAATAATATAATTCACATAACAACGAACCGTGCCGTGAGGTACCGGTAGAGTAGAATAGTACCTCCCTCTGCACCAGGTGTAGTAGAAGGCGACTAAGGTACCAAAAGCGACAGATGTCGGTGTATCCATCCGAAATAGTGCAACTCAAATGAACACGGCAGGGATGGGTAGCAGCATCCCTGTTGAGATAGCTGCGCTCCGCGATTGCCAACACGCTTGCCCAGCGCGGCAATTATGGGCGAAATACCTCCTTTCTTGGAGAGGCTTATGTCCAGCTGTGGACTTCCAGTGCACTTGATTTTTTTCAACAAACAAACATACAGTCCGTGTGATAGTAAGCGTCACTGCAGCCTAGCGCGTAGACCACTCACAAAAGGTAGTCTGCATTGGTTCCTTACTCTTACCTATACCGCCAAATATCAGTGTTCGCATTGCTGTGTTCCGGTTTGAAGCGGTGCAAGAAGCGGTAAAATTATTAAACAATGCGAAATATTATCTTCAAGTCTAGTGATATCCTTGTGATATCACGAGCTTCTATAGGCTGCAGTAACGTTTAGTATATAAGCGATCTGTATTGTTACTTATCTTCAACCTGGTCTAATAAAAAATGTATAAAAAATTAATGTTAAAAGAAAATTTTCATATTTCTTTTAGAATTGCGTGACTCTTTGCTAAAGCACTTAAGTAAAAGGCTTTCGAATTTCAAATTTTGGAATAAAATAAACTATGAATAGAGATAGAAAGATGAAAAAATTATATAAAATATTTAATTCTTCATCTTTTAAAAGTATCACCAGTAACATAATTCACAAAAATAATAATGTTTGCACCTATTTATTTTATTGAAATAATATATTATATAATTAATAAATATCTTTAATTATATAAGAGATTTAAATTTATTCTAAATATTTTTTATCAAATTATTCTCGCATTCATTACAGGTGTTCTAAAACGATACACACAGCGCCATCTAGTATGCGGTAGCAAGACTGCTGAAAAAAGCATAAATGGGCAGAGTTCATGGGTTCAAATATAACTAATGGGTTCTTGTCGGGGTATCTTTCTCATTCTCTCTAGTTGATTTTATAAAGTATATCCTTCCATTTGTTAAAATTACACTGATTCAATTCTAATGAATAATAAAAATAAAGTTGTTAGAAAACAACAAGAACTTTGTTCCATTATAATTGTTAATTTTGTTTTTTTATGTATGATTAAGAACGAGTCATCCGTTTTCTGTAAAATTATAATACAATTATAGAGAACAAGAATTTTTACAAGAAATGCAATCTATTTAGATAATTCATATAGATGATTCGGTCAAATAAAATAAAGATACTTGCCTCTTTATCTCACTCGACCATGAGGTACCAGCAGAACACAATACAATATATACCAGGTGTCGTAAGAGGCGACTAAGGTACCAGAACCGACAGATCGCGGTATATCCATCTGAGATAGTGCAGTTCAAATGCACAGGGTGGGGATGGGCAGCAGCGTCTTTGTCGCGATAGCTGCGCTCTGCGATAGCCAATACGCTTGCCCAGTGCGGCAATTATGGGCAAAAAACCTCCTTTCTAGGAGAGGATTATGTCCAGCACCGGACTTCCAATGATGAGGATGGTGATAAATTACAAAATATAAGATGAAAATAAATTCTGAAAAGGTGAAAATTGCAAGTTAAATTTAACCTAAATTTATTATTATTACATTGTTCGCTTTATAGTTAATTAAAATTTTATTATTGCTTTTAATGCTTTACCTCCAAGTGCCAGCAGAGAAGAAGAGTACTTCCCCCTGAACCAGGTGTCGTAAGAGCAACGGAATCTAGACTTTTAGCCTATCATTTAATTAATTAATGCACCGCGCTACGCAGCCGAGGTGACAGCCTATTCCAGCCCTGGTGCATTGGAACTACAATGGATTTGCTGAAGGTCATTATTTTCATTATCATTAGAGCCATTGGAAGTCCACAGCTGAACATGAAAGGGGGAATTTTGCCCATAATAGCCGCGCTAGACTAGCGTGTTGGCAATCGCAAAGTGCAGTTTTCGCGACAGGGATGCTGTTGCCCATCCTCACCCTATACATTTGAGCTACACTGTTTCGGATGGATATACCACCATCTGTCGGTTCTGGTACCTTAGTCGCCTCTTACGACACCTGGAACAAAGGGAGGTACTATTCTACTCTGCCGGTACCTCACGGCTTTACTAAAAGTACCTCATACCCCTCTCTCACCTATTTCTAACGCCACACAGCAGTGTTCTACTGTGATCCAGTGTAAAGGGTTAGGAAGGTGAAATTACTGGGCAATATGACATCACATCTCCACGTCACAAGGTCGGCAACGCGCTAGTGATATCCTTGTGATATTACGAGCATTTATAGGCTGCGACTGTCTCACTGTCATACTTTATGATTGTATGTCGACTTAGTTTCATATATAACGTTGTTTCAGGCGGGTATACCGCCATTGGTCGGTGTACCCAAACGAACTTGACCTTCCACAGACCAAAATACAATCAATTCACGCTTCCAACACGCATTTACATACACAGATCCATTTAAATCAACATTGTACAAGCTATAACTTACATTTTGCGACTTAAATACGCGGGATGATTTTTATAAAATTAAATATATATATACAATGGTCATGCAGTCCAGTCCGTCGCAGTGAATGGAATATTAGCTTACAATGTACAAAGCCAACGCCGCTTTGATGTCGCCGGTGGAAAGACTGAACCTCCAAACCTTTTTTGTTGTCTTTCGATCAAGCGGACGCTTTACTTTTTTTTTTTGTTTATAGTGTAGCTTAATGGTTAGTTTTTTTTTCTCAAAATAGGCATGTTTACTTGGCCACGACGACAGCGACTTGCTATAATGAGTTGGAATTATTTACCCGGCTTAATGTTCAGAGCGATCTAGGCGAACGTTTCTCCTATTTATTTTATTTATAAATGTTTTCTGCTATGTGCTACCAGCAGAGTACCAGGCTCCCGTAGCGAGCGGGGAAGGGCAGCAGCATTCCAGTCACAGCTACGCTCTCGGATTGGCATGCGTGTCTAGCGCGGCAATTTTGGGCATATGAAGAGTGAGAGAGGCAGTGACATGGTATCATCAGTTCACAAGGTTGGCGACACGCTAGTGATATCTATGTGATGACACGAACGTGTATAGACAGCGGTCACGATACCTTAAGCGAGCCGTATGCCTGTTTACTGACTTCGTAATATAAAAACACAACCATTTTCGCAAGGAGTGGGTCGCTAGTTTTTTTAAAACAACTTGCGTCATATTATTTCACACTTTTCTGATATAAGTACAAAGTTTTCAAATCCCTGAATGAAGCATTAAACAAACAAACACTTTATCTTTATAATATTACCATAGACACGAAATAAAGAGATGTGTTCATGCGTTTGTTTAAATTACTATCCGAGCATTCGTATCATGCCATTAGATTCGGCCGCGAGAAGTCCTATAATTAAGCGTTGGATAATTACGCCATCCTTTGTAATTGGATGGTAGATGGCGCTCGAGGCGGTCGTATTCAAATTATTATCGTTCAGCTATTATTTAATGGCAACGGGGTCTGCATTTATTTCAATCTGTCCGATGTACATCTGTATGTATTGTGTGTCGGTTCCATTATCAACATATCAGCTATTGCTGGTCTCCCCGAGAGATTTCCAATAGGACCGGAACCATATGTTGAGGATAAGCAGCAGCATCCCTGTCGCTAAAGTTGCGCTCTGCGATCGCAAACACGTTTGCCCAGCGTGGCAATTATGGGCAAAATTCCCCCTTTCGTGGAGAGGCATATGTCCAGTAATGGACTTCAGTGGGATGGTTTATATGATGATCAACTTCAAGTCACAAGGTTGGCAAAGCCTTGTGATATCCTTGTGATGATATCACCGAATATAGCCTGACGATTACTATCACGCGGACCTCATATTTGTTTGGTGACTTAGTCTTCTATAATCACTTAATAAATACTTGGTTAAAGCAGTATTGTTTCTACTCTGTCGAGGGAAGTTAATAGTATGTTCAGAATGAGGCATGGTTAAGAAAAATTTGCGTGATTTTTTATTTATTATTTACGATATAAACTTGTAACCAACACTAAGTTTAAGCTAATCTGTATATGTAAAAGGAGAAGTTGACTGACTGACTGACTGAAATATCAACACAGGGCCTTGACTGTATGGGTTAGAAACTTAGAATTTTCCACAGGGGTTCCTTTATAAAGTCCCCTAAGGGAGTAAAACGGGGGGGCAAAGTTAGTATGAAACTTTGCTCTGTTTTCGAAGTTATCCGAATAAAATTCGGTTTAAAAGTTCTTCATTGAAAGCCATGAAACACGAGTAAACTATTTTTTTGTAAAAGTGTAAACAAAGTGTAAACTATTTTAAACTATTTTAAGGCTAACATTAGGTTTGTACGAAAAAAAAGGGCAGATGATCCAGTTATGGCCATTCCAATTTTATAGTACACGGGGCGCTGCGCCCTGCGGTTTCATCCGGCTTAAAATCTAAAACTTTTATATTAACATTGCATCCCCCTTTTAGTCTCTAAAGGGATGATTATCGAAAGAATACACTCGTGTTTTACGACTTGCAAACAAGAACCGTCATATTGAATTTAATTCGAATAACTTCTAAAATGGCACAGAATCACACTAACTTTGCGTCCCCGTTTTCCCCCTTAGGCGGTGGATTTTCAATAAGCCTTTCTTAGTTCTTCTCT
The DNA here is from genome assembly GCA_020976665.1 of Heortia vitessoides. Taxonomy (NCBI): domain Eukaryota; kingdom Metazoa; phylum Arthropoda; class Insecta; order Lepidoptera; family Crambidae; genus Heortia; species Heortia vitessoides. The sequence goes on from JACJUM010002496.1 coordinate 623,166, forward strand.
ACGATAAAAACCAAAACCTTG
>JACJUM010002496.1:623286-641472 GCA_020976665.1 Heortia vitessoides
TATATATATATATATATATATATATATATATATATATATAAGAAGTAAGGGATAGAATTTTGAAATTATCACAAGGATTTGATTTTCCCAGTAAAGATAACATGTCACTATATCTATTTGTATTTAAAGTGTTTAAAGTCCGACCGGATAATTCCGGATTGAGCCAGTGTGGCGGTGGTGGCACCGCCAAATGGCAGTATATTCACACAATACAGCCTACCTCAAATGTAACAGATTTTTTAAATCACATTAGGTCGACAATTGAGCATACAGTCTGCATAGAATGCATGCTCAATGCTGCATGAAGTAGCCTCTTGATTTGAAGAAATTATATAACATTACCCAGTAATTTCACTGCCTCTCTCACCCTTCAAACCAGAACACAGCAATGCGAACTCCACTTTTTGGCAGTACATATACTCGTAGAGTGTGAGTGAGGTAGGTACCAATGCAGGCGATCTTTTGTATGAGGCTACCTCATGTAAAAATATCTAGGATAGGCAATTCTGTCGCGAACTGACGCTCTGCGATTACCACCACGCCTGCCCAGCACGGCAATTATGGGCAAATTTGCCCCTTTCCTGTGAAATCTTATGTTCAGCTGCGAACATTCTGGGGATGTTATGATAATAATAAACTGCAATATTGCCCTATCGAGTGTTTCATACGAAGATTCATACAGTAAGTAGTCGATTTAGACTACGAATGGTGAGCGACTTTATATCAAGTAAATCTCTGTACTCTCTGTAAGGAGGGAGTGGATTTCGGGCTTTGGTACATCGGTAAAACCTGTCATGTCTGGTGCTTTCTTCATTAGGCCAGGCGATAAGTAAGCATACAGTCCGCGTGATAATAAGTGTCACTGCAGCCTATAGACGCTCGTCGACATCACAAGGAAATCGCCAGATCGTTGCAAACCTTGTGACTTGAAGATACTATGTCACATTACCTAGAAATTTCACTGCCTTCCTTTACCTTCTAACCGAAACACAGCTACGCGAACACTGCTGTTTGGCTTTGGGTTTATTTTGTAAGTCGATTAATACATCAAATAACATAATATAGAAATATATATATATATATATAAAGAAAATAATTCTGTCTGGCTAAAATCTAATCTAAAGAGAGAGTACCACCGCTTGTATACCTGGCTTTGTTCTGTGGACTTATTTGGCATTACGCCAACGGCATATGACGTATAGTAAAAACGAATAAAAAAATCGTATCTATATATTATCTGTCTTCCAAAAAAACTATTTGAACATCTAGACAATAGCTATAGGACAACATTTAAACACTATTAAAAACTCCATATCACACATCAATCAAGACACGTCCACATTTCATTATACCTTCAAAATAAACGTGCATTAAGATCGAAAACGATACAAACACAGAGTTAATTACTAAAAGGAAAGGGGTCAGAGACCTCAAGAACAAAGCCTTCAGTCCGCGGTTCCCTATGTAACTCATTATAGCCGATTTAATTTTATATTTCAAACCCATCCATTAGCCATCCATTCACGATCGAGCCCGTGCCAGCACAAGAAAAAAAAAACAAAAAAAAGTTAAAAAGCGCGCGCGTTCTGTACCACAGATTAAAACCTTCACCAACGCTTGTCCGTGGCCAAAGTCTATCCTTTTCTAACGCCACTCAACGCCTACCTCTCCTCCTCACTCAATAATAAAACATAATTGGTTTTAAATGGATAGGATTGGCGATGGGAATAATAACGTAAGAAGCAATTTGCCGTCGGCCCAAGGAGCGAACCTCACTTATTAAGGCTCCCTTCTCAAAAATTACTCTATGCATATTTATAAGGTGACCATAGACGCGAACTTAATTTTTTATGGACCGTGAGCCACGTTTGCGGACGTGTCCACTTAATATAAGTATTGTATTTTTCGTTCATTTTCATTTAAATTAGAACGAAGCCCCCAATTTTCCGCGTTAATAATGTTTGAGGGTGAAATCCGTTGCAAAAGCAATCATATCCCATTATTTTTCATCTGAACGCATCATTTCATTTCATAAATAATAATAGACAATTTTGTAGTTTTTTTAGTTTTCTTTTGCGCATTTTTTTCATTTTATGGTATATATTACAGAGAGAAACTGAGAGAGCGAGAGGCCCTGATTTGTTCGAATGGGATTTAAATGTATTACACACAGATTTCTTTAATTATTTACTACCTCAGCGGTGATAATGTGAAACCTCGAGGTCGTCGATTTCGATTTCATCGTCGTCGTTCATTCTATACAAGTAAAAGTTTATTTTAATGTTACTTCATCGAATAACGTCATTGTAGGGGATCCATTTAAATAAAGTAATAAAAAAGGTACGAATATCAACAATTGTATCTTATTATTTAAAAAACGAATCCTTCAGTGTGCAATAAAAAAATCATTTTTTTAAATATCAATTAATGGCTAGAAAAAGCAGTCAATGATATATTTTCCATTGCTCTATGTTTTAGTAACAGATCTTACAAAGGTCGTTTGCATTGGTGCATCACTTCGCATTGCAGTATTTTGATTTGAAGGGACATTAAGAGAAGGTGTGAAATTACTGGGTAAACGAGACATTGTATCTTCAGTTCTCAAAGTTAGTGACAAGCTAGACATATCGTTGTCATATTGCGGTCATGTTTACAATCAACTATGAGTAATATATTACTACGAATATTATAAATGGGAAAATTTGTATGTATATGTTACTCTTTGCCGTCCTATAAGCTGAATCAATCTAGACGAAATTTGGCACAGAGATTATTATTAATAATAATAATAATAAATGCCCATAACATCTCATACATTGAGCCTACTCTGTGATAAATCACTTAAAGCACTTATGTTGCAGACGTCAGACTTAAATACATATATTTAACACCCAGACAATAATTTGTACTGGCTGGGGATCGAACACACGACCTTTGATGAGTAAGTTGAAAATTACGTTTTGCAAAACATTCATCTGAGGTACCTAAATCTCATAAAAAAGTCTTCTGCATTGGTACCTCTTACCTCTACCGTCATATACCAGTGCTCGCATTGCTGTGTTCCGGTTCAAAGACGTGCAGTGAAATTACTGAGTAATGTGACATATTATTTTCAAGTCACAAGGTTGGCAACGCGCTAGTGATATCCTTGTGATATTACGAGCGTATATATCACGCGGACTGTATGCTATTTGTAGACCGAAAAAAAAACAAAAGATAATTTATATTGAGGAAGTTAAACTAAACGAATAGAATTATAGTTAGGAAACAAGAAGCGAACCAGAGAGTAGAAAGCCGGTGCAAAGAATAATCATAGACAAAAAACCCAAACTTCATACCGAATTGAAACGGTCCAGCAAAAAACTAGTCGTATATAATAATAAAATAATAACAATTAATTTCTCACAATATATTAGCAGTAACAATAATAATAAAATCCCACAACATCTCATACATTTACCTGACTCTAAGATAAGTCGCTTAAAGCACTTGTGTTACGGACATCGTACAACAAAGTAATCACAAATATAATACTTAAATAAATATATTTAACACCCAGACACAGAACAAATACAAGTATCATCATATAAATAACTGTCGCGGGTAGGGATCGAACTCCCAAACTTTGGCGCACAAGGGATCACTACCATCTGCGCCATCGGGCCCGTCATATACTTGTGCAGCAATCAATGTCAGCCTTTGTAAGTACATACAGCAAAAAACAGGCAAATCCATGGCGGACGGCTTGAGCACGCATGGGCGGGGCGGGACGTACATTAGTAAATTATTTCTGTGAAATGGAGGCGGCAATTACCTGTAATTGCGAGCCATCCTTCCCCACCACACCGTGGCTGCGCCCGCGCAGATCCTCGCGATAAAATACCTGTTTGGCGAAAGACCCGTGCGTCATATTCGCGAAGCGACAACGTGACGTGTGAGAGATAACGGATTCCGGATTGTTTTTAGAGTACAGTTCGCTTGATTGCGCAATAGGTTAACTAGGATTCCTCCCATCTCAGTCTGCGTGAAATGTACTTTATACCATATCCCATTGGATCTGTTACGGGATCAAAATAAGCCTATCATTATCATCATCATACCAGCCATTGAAAGTCCACTGCTAGACATAGACCTCCCCAAAAGAGGGAAAAATTTGCCCATAATATAATTGCCGCGCTGAGAAAGCGTATTCGCAGTCGCAGAGCGCAGCTTTTGCGACGAGGACTCTGCTGTCCATCCCCACCCTATGCATTTGAGCTCCACTGTCTCCGATGGATAAATCTGTCGGTTCTGGTACTGTTCTAATGTGAAGATACCTCACGGCTAAATTAGCTCTTACCTAGAGAAATACCTTATTTCTTCAGAGCTAAAAGAAACTCATCAATTTATTTTAATATTCTAATATAAGCATTTCTATAAGTCAGGATCAAGGATCACGCACCGGCAGAGCAACGTAGGACATCCATCGAAGAGGTGGACCGACTCTAGAACTGGAGTCGCAGGATCGCGTGGAAGTTTTAGAGGGTCAAGCTTATAGTTAGTAAGAGTAGACTTTACTACATATATAAAACAAAGTAGCTTGTGTCTGTCACTTAGATCTTTAAAACTACGCAACCGATTTCGGTGCGATTTTTTTTATTAGATCGAAAGATTCAAGAGGCAGAATTATATGTATAATATATGCATAATATAGTAGAGTATCACTAATTAATCATAGAGGTATCCATGTGATGATGTGAATAACTTTATTCAACAGAAGGAAACAAACTAAAATACATTTTGATACTTTGGTACCTAAACTAGGTCTAGCTTGTTCTTATAGGCACCTATAACATTATAAGAACATTATAATTATCGACATTGTAAACGCTAGCTGAATCCGACGAGATAAAACAAAATAATGTACTACAGTATTGCACTCCTTAAAAAGGTTTTCAAATACATCCGGAATAGCATATATCTATCTCTGAGGGATAACCCACAATAACCATTTGTAATTCCTATCGCACCCATGCTAGGCCGGGGCAGGTCGCTAGTATTAAATAATTTATAAATATAATATTTAGTGGCGGTTATTGATAAATCCATAAATATCAGTATAATTATAAAATAACAGATTTTGAATTTGACCAGTTTCGACGAAAACAAGCACCCTTTGTTTAACCGGGATTGCTAAAAATATAAATTTAATCATTTTAAAGTACATAGATCTAATACCTTATTGATGTTTATTCATTTCTATCTACTAATTCGCTTCCATTTCGTTTTAGGTATATTTATTACGTTATGAAGTCAGCAAACAAGCACACGGTCCGCTTGATGATAAACCTGACGCCCGTGTCATCACAAAGATATCACTAGTGTATCGCCAACCTTGTGAACTTTGTAATCATCATCGTTATATCAGCCGCGGTACATCTATTGCTGACATACGCCTCCACAAAATAAATGGTTCAATCATTGGGGGAGGCACACTTGGAACTTTTAGTTGCAATCTCAGAGCTTAGCTTCTCGAAGATAGCGCTGCTGCCCATCCCTACACTACTGTACTTGTGCTTTGTCAATTAGGATGCATGTACCGCCATCTGCCGCTTTCTGTACCCCATTTAACTCCTACAATACAGAGAGAGGCAGCATTTTACTTTGCCAGCACTCAACAGCTGTCAATACATAAAAGCCAATAAAATATGCTTAAACTTAGTTCGGCCAAGGTTTGAGCCAGTTAATAATTTATCATTAGCGAACATTAACAAAAACACAGGCTCCACAATAACAGCATATAAATAACCATCCCATTATTTAGACAAAAACAAGACAGCCATTTTGTTTTTTAAACTTATCACCAGCTGCATCAAACGAAGGCTCACTCAATCAGAAATGTGCCGATCAGAATGCAAATGGCCCTTTTGGTTGTTTTGCGGACACCGCCGCCATAAACTGCCTACAAATTATACATTGCTTTTATTTTTAATTGCTATGGACTGGCCACCGAGTACGCCAGAGGCGGCCTGGCCTGCTATTAGGTAGATTTAACGAAAGTTTCCCTTTTTGTTTTAATTACGGGCAATTTTGCTATATTTTATGAGTTCACTTTCAGAAAATCACGTTTGAAAACCCAATATATTTTACAAAACGAATTAAAATTATACAAAAATATGGTATAAAGTTTTAGAATGCAATGCGTGAACCTCATTACATATATCTTTTGTCCAAAAAAAAGTTAAATTTTGAGAAAAAAGTAATTGTCTATAAAAGGCACCTTTCCGCGCGCAGTCTTGCTACTTTTTTAATTGTGGCGCGCTCACGCGTGATTGGTCGGTGGTGTGGAAGCGTTCTGCTCCGTATTTATAGTTTAAACGATGCGTTCGGGGGTAGATACGATCTCGACGGAATAGGTGCATAATTGCGGTAGTGAAGGCGGGGTTATTTAGTACCCCCCGATCCGTCAGCGCAGATTATTCTTGCTACTTGGTTGAGATTAAATCATTTTAAAAGTCATTTACGTTGTGAGTAATCGAGAAGTAATTTAATAGACTAGATAATAATAATAATAATATACTCTTTATTATACACCTATGAAAACAACACAAGATCATCACAAAAACATGGAATAGTAGGTACAAGAGGCGGCCGTATCGCTAAATGCAATTCTTACAGGCAACCTTTGATATACATTGATTATATTAGACATATCTCAAGAGTTATTAAAATTATTACAAAGATGTGTCATCACAGACTCCCCAGGAACAGGAAGACCACGTGCCGGCAAACGCATGGTAAGTCTATAGGTCCTACTGGAAATCACTTGGAGAAACCTATGTCCAGCAGTAAACGTCCAGCGGCTGATATGATGATGATGAGTCAGATCGTCTGTTATAGGTGTATATAGAGGGGCCTGGGGGGCCGTGCCAACCCCCCCCCCCTGAATATTAACCCTATATACGCCAAAGTCGTCTGTCCACCTTGCAGATAGGAATCCTCGCTACCCTTGCCGGTGCGTGGTGTCCATTCTAAAACTTTATGGCGTCATAGGCCATCACATCTGTATGCTCGTTGCCTCGCCCACGGCTTCCATGCTACTAATTATACTCTACTTACTCGAGCAGCAGCTCTTAGACATGCTAACCTTGAGCTTATGCTGTATGTGCAAGTGTGTAGTCGGGTCAACATATAAGGTGTTGTATATTTGTTTTTATTAATTAAATTATTATAATTATTAAATGAATTACAAAATATAAGTTCCCGAAATTCATATTAAAAATCATAACGTGAAAATTGCTCTTATGAAAATATAATATATAATAATATAAGTACATATTTAAGTTATCTAATAAAGATGGATCCCAAAAGATCAATATATTTTACCGAAATATAAAAAAAACGTGCTGTTCAAAACAATAATCAGAACTATTTTTATACAGATCCGTCAAACCGTTCTGGTCCGATTCAGGTAACAAGAAATCATACAAACCTTCGAGTTCATAATCATTATCATCACACCAGCCATTAAAAGTCCACTGCTGGACATAGGCCTCTCCAAGAAAGGAGGTATTTGCCCATTATTGCCGCACTGTGCAAGCTCTCGCACTGCGCGCAACTTTCGCGACAGGGATGCTGCTGCTCATCCCCGCTCTGCACTGTTTTGGATGGATATACCGCCATCTGTCGGTTCTGGTACCTTAGTTGCCTTTTACGACACCTGGTGCAGTGGGAGGTACTTTTCTACTACGTCGGTACCTCACGGCAAGCAATAGCAATTTATAATGCAATATTATTATTACTATTTGAAGTATATTTGATGTAATTAAATGAGATTGTTCACTCAAGATTTTTATTAACTTAAGCCGTTAAAAATTATGTATTCCATTTGTCATAACAGCCATGGAAGTCCACTGTTCCACATAGGCCTCCCCAAGAAAGGGGAAATTTGCCCATTATTGCCGCGCTGGGCTAGCGTGCTCGTAATTGCAAAGTGTAGATTCGCGATGGGATTGCTTTTGCCGATCCCCGCCCTGCGCAATTGAGTTAGGTACACTGTTACTAGTATACGGCCATCTATCGGTTTTGGTACCTTAGTCGCCTCTTAAGATACCTGGTAGGAACGTACTATTCTACTGTAATCTTAATCTTAAACTATTACTCTTACTTCTTTACTAATTTATAAACTTTGTAACCGATAATACTGATGATAAACTTTATGGATCTGTGTTTGTTACTATTTTCGGGGAACGGCTAAACTAATTTGGATGAAACTTGGCACGGGGATTATAGATAGTCTCGGGTAACACATACGCTACTTTTTATGAAAACATGTTCCCGTGGGATAAATCTAGTATTATTTATTTCTCTCTGTGGAATCAGACACGACCTTTTGCACAGTTTAGCTGTCAGAGAGCGACATAGACTTCGATCCGAAATAACAAGAGATCCTCAGGGATGAGATGTAAAGTATTGCGGACAAAATCGCGAGCGGAAAGCTAGTTAAGAAGCTTTACTTAAACTTAATACATTACAGTTACTCATGGCACTGAGAGAAAAACCTCCTTTTTCTAACGTTAACTGGCGACGAGCATCAATGACGTAACTTCTTGCGGCTGAAAAATCAAAATGTAAATTACCATTATCAATACCTTCACACGGACGAAGCCCATACAGTTCAAACAAATATTAAGTAGAAATTTACGGACGATGTACGGACAAGGCTTACATTATTATTCATACCTACATTAGGTATATTAGTTGTTACTGTGCTAAGTCGTCAGTCAGTATGTACCTATACAAAGCCACATTGTTACGAATTAAAACATAACAATAACTTAGGTACCGGCAGAATAGAATAGTACCTCCTCCTGTTCCAGTGACTAAGGTACCGGAACCGACACTAGGGGTATATCCACCCTAAAGAGCACAACTTTAATACTACAGAGTGGTGATGTGCAGCAGCATCCTCGTAGCAAAGTTGTACTTTGCGTTGCCACCACAACTGCCTAGCCCGAAAATTATTGGCGTCTACAATAACAAGTACCATAATATACTAAAACTCCCTTAAGTCTGTGTATTAGTATTAACCAAAAGATTTCTATAATGGTGTGCTTTTTACATAAATATATAGATTTAAATTCGCTCTTTGATCTGATTGTTGATGACAGATACAGCTGTCTGACAATTCGAAAATGGCGCTTACTTATATCTTCACTTTCGTTCAATAGCATCACATATTTTATTGTTTTCTGTCTTCTTTTTACAGAAACTGAAATTTTACTATATAATTTACAATTTATCTATAAATTATTGTATATTTTTTCAATATCATTATGTATATCCTTTTATTTTTTTATTTCTAGTTCTTGAACTACTTGAGCAAACGTCAAAACAATGCATGACATAACCACACTGGTTAGAACACGGAGTAGTGTGAGATTGTTGTGTGTAATTTATTATTTTTCAGAAATTAACAATTAAGTTTAATGTAGTGTTAACATAAACACGTTCCAAAATATATTTTCCATGATGTCGTATACTTTGATTCGCCATTTACGTCGAACAGCGCTAATAACACAGCAAATAAGAGTAGAGTCAACTTTGACCAACCTAACCCAAGAAGATTTTGTGTTTCGACCTCCTTTGGCACATTGGAGTAAAGTCATAAGAGAAGCTGAGAAAATAGTTGGATATCCGACTTCCTTTATGAACCTGCGATGGTTGTTGAGCGACGAATTTGCCAATTTAGCGATGCATTTACGTAAAGTTGTAAGTGGATTTTAATTATTTATTTCCGTTCTAATTCGCTTTAAACTTGTCTAGTACTCAATGATTACGTTTAATAGAGTTAATTTCAGTGTTTTTATAATGCGTAATTGCATATAATTTTTATTTCAGTTTTCTATTGATAATTATGTAACATGTGACTAGCTAGATGGCCATGCCAAGGTTTCCCTCAACAAGGAAATAACGCCTGTGCACAAAAAAAATTCAATGTCATTGATCAATAACTTTTTATACATACAACAAAATACAACTTGAATAATTCATAATTGCGTATTGCTATGAATAGTTATTTTTTATCCATAATAATTTTAATTACAAACATGCATAAAAAAGAATGTTGTTATTTTCAGGTTGACAGTAACCATCCAATCATCAAAACGGCAAAGACTGTGTTATACAACGATCATAACAATTTACAACCTTGGGGTCTGGTCATATTGCTCCTATCAAAAGTATTCAACCCTACAAACTCTTTGCTTCAACAGAATACAGTAACTGAAAACCAAAGAATATTGGCTGAACTTACTGAAATGATACGAACTGGTCATTACATACACAGAGGCCTTCTAAACATACCTAAGGAAGAAAGAAACAAAAGTACAGATACATCAATGTTCGCTAACAAAATTGCTATACTTATCGGTGATTATCTGTTAGTAACAGCTAATGGCATGTTAGCAAGATTAAAAAATCAAGATTTATCATATCTTATATCAACAGCTTTAAGAGACATGAGCGAAGGTGAATTCTTTGGTCAAAGAGATACACAAAACATGCCTATACCAGGAAAACCTGCCATTTTTGACATAGATGACTTTGATATATGCAGTGAAACGCTGCCTCTTGACGTCGCCAATACACTTGGGTCCCCAGTTAGGGAATGGACATTACGAACTATGTACAATGGGGGATCGCTCTTTGGTCGTGGTTGTCAAGGTGCATTGTTACTAGGAGGCCAAAACTTGGAAGAGCAAGAGAAAGCATACATGTTTGGTTGTCATCTATGTCTAGCATGGCAAGCAGCTAGTGAATTACAAAAAATGACATCTGAAAACAAAGAATCATTTTCGCTTGTCAGTGCCCCAGTATTATTTGCTTTGAATGATAACCCTGAGTTGTATACATTAATACAGAGAGGGAAAACTAATATAAATAACATAGACTTTGAAGAACTAAAGATGGATGTGCTTAAAACTGATGCTATAGAACGGACCAAGTTTTTGTACATTGAAAATGCGAAAAAAGCTAATAGTTATATAGAAATGTTGGGTGACAACAATGTAACAGATACAATAAAAAGATTAATAAAAACTTTGTAGCAATAGTTATACATTTAGAAAAATGAAATTTGTGATCTTTATTTAAGGTTTTATCCGACATATCTAGTTTCCTATTTTTTTTAGTTAAAATTAAATTCTGCATTCTGGCAAGAGTCAGAATGCATAGCAGGCTTCTAGGCTTCTGGGGTAGTGTTTTTCCTTACATACAATAATAAAGAAATAATTAAAGTAAATTAGTTATATTTAAGATTATTTAATTGTAATATTTAAGTATTATTTTGCACATGATACTGTTGTTTAAATTCATGTTTATTGCAATTGTATTGTGCTGAGGGTTATAGCAATATGTAGATACCTTAAATTATTCGCATAAGATCTCAATGTTCAACAACTTGACAGAATGTTACATGAAATCCAACTGTTTTTATGAAGTTTTTATAGCATTTATTATGTTGTAATCTTTGTTGAAAAGATTTTAAATAATTGTTGAATATTGTTTATGACTAAAACTTGAAATTGATGGTTTTCTTTTATTTAAAACTAGTTTCCCACTCTGAGATAGCTTTTTGCCGTATCGATCCTGTTACTGTGTGTGTTTTAATCCCATAACCGGGATCAAGTCTCTAAGTTGCATAGAAACATGAAGTTATAAATACGATTTCTGCGGAGGATACGGGGCATGCGGATATTGAGCAATCTGGCAATAGGGTCGCACATTAATGATCTATAAGAATGCTAAATGCATTACATTTTCTAAAAAAAGGAGAAAACAGTTTGCCATACTCACTTTATGACTCCGAACCAACTGTTGGGTGCAAAGTATTTATTCAAATTATATGATTGCCGTTAGGTACCGGCAGAGTAGAATAGATCTCCCCCTATACTAGTTGTAAGAGGCTACTGAGGTGCCAGAACCGACAGATGGCGGTATATCTATCCGAAACAGTGCAGCTCAAATGTACAGGGTGGGGATGGGCAGCAGCATTCCCGTCGTGAAAGCTGCGCTCTGCGATTGCCACCACGCTTGCCCAGCGCGCCAAATGGGCAAGATAACCCCTTCATTGGGGAAGCCTATGTCCAGCTGTGGGCCTCTAATGGCTAATGATATGAATTCCAGCAGCCTGCGACTTTGACTTCGCGAAGACCCCAGTAGCTTTTCTCGATAAATGGACTATCCAATACTGAAAGAATTTTCCGAATCGTTCCAAAGGTTCCTGAGATTAGCGCGTTCAAACAAACAATCTCCAGCTATATTATATTAGCATAGATTATTGCGATTCCTATTTTGTCTGATTTTCGTAACACGATTAGTGTGAATTTACTATTATTATAAATCTGGTCCATACATTAAAAACGGTAACCAATTTAGTGCAGTCGCTCTAGAGCTATGTGCGTAGATATGTATGTACCTACATAATTTTAATGACTTATTTTTATTTATGTACATAGAAAAATAAACTGATATATAGTAGTACCAATATAGCTTTATAGAACCATTTGCAAACTTCAATATATTGTACACATATATAAAAAAATAATAATTTAAATTAAGAAATGTAGATGTAGAGAATGGTTGTTATTAGGTTATTTATTTTTAAATTACGCTTCCCTTGGCAAAATTTATAATAAAACTTTATGTCTATAATCGTATTAAACAACAAATCAATTGATTTATACCAAAACTAACCCAAATGTGTCAAAACATCGCAATCGATATTAGTCTTTAGATGAATGTAATTAAGTTTAAAATTGGCTGAAGTTTTAACAGATTATCGTTTGGTTGGTGTGACAACATAATATTAGTAACAACAGTTCTCTTCCAAAATGATTGATGAGGAAAAAAATTGTTAACATTTGTTTACAATGCATAAGAGCCTCGTGACCATAAGACATCTTGTAAGTCAGTCCATTGAGAGATTAGGTGTTAATGATATTTAAGGTATTAATCAAAAGTTTTATTAATATATATAATTGGGCTTGGGAGAGTCCTCACGCTGTTTGTCATATTCACAGTCCTTTCTTAAGATATTAAAAAGCGTCTATATCAAAACTATGCAAATATTAATATGCAGTAAAACGATTCCGTTGGTACGGCGCATTGTTAATTATTCTTTAAAAAAGTATTTACATTTATATTATTAAAAAAATAAATAAAAAGTAATTAATAGAAATGCATAAACATTTATGTAAACAAAAAAAATATCCTAGCAGAGCGTAGTTTCGATCTACGGACCTCTGGGTTATGGGCCCAGCACGCTTCCACTGCGCCACTCTGCTTATACTAGAATTGACGAAATTATAAGTACATTCCAACTAGTAGTCAATAACGCTTCTGAATACGTTCCAATACACATAAGAACTTTTCTGTGCTTTAGATTAGAAATAAATACGTAATACGAGTACAAAAAAAAAATCAATTCAAGTATTGCTACTTCCGGTTGTCTGGCTGTTCCTGTGTATGCTGAGATCGTTAGAACACCGCAACGGATGCGGTAGAGTCATTCAAGAGGAAGGTTGATACGTAAAATACATGCATAATATTGTAGGAAAACACTGATATTTTTAGAGTTTTGTTATGTGACTTCTTAAATAAACACATTATTTTGCGCTTAAGTACATTGCAAACGCTGAACCCGACGAAAGAGATCAAAATAATGTAGAAAAGTATTGTATACCTTAAAAAGGTCCACAACAATCTCCGGTATGGCATAGGTCTAACTCTTAGGGATAACCTACAATAACCATTTTGTCTCCTCATTGAACCCGTGCGAAGCCGGGTGCGGTTGCTAGTTTAATGAAAAATAAGAAGTCTCTTTTATTTATTTCTTAACATTGAGCAAGTAAAATTGATTACTATTTTAATGGTAAGTATAAATAAAAAGAACAATATAGTTCCTTTTCTTTGCTCACTTAAATATTTTTATATTGTAATTTTACAATACGTTTTGAATATTGTATAGTAACAATATAAAATTGTTTAGGTACTAAGTGTTGCAAAATATATTTGGCCAACATGAAAACCGCTTAGAAAATGTGCTTAGAATAGATTTTTTTTAATATTAACTTAGAAGTGACAAATAGATATGTATTTGTTAATTAAAATCAGCTCTACCTACTTTAAAATTTTTTATTTAACAACAAAAATGCAAAATTGGTCTATCATAGCAATTTTCATTTTCTACGCTAGTATTATCATTTTAGTTTTGTATGTTTGACACCAAGAAATTCAAAAACTACTGGACAAATTTCGACAACTCTTTCACCATTAGAATACTACATTATTCCTGAGAAATATAGGCAATACTTTTTTTTTTAAATAAGGATCCCTACTAAAATTTCAATAATGTATGAAAAGAACTGCCAAATAATGACTTTCATCACATGCACTGCGAAACCAATGGATGATAAAATAAAAATATGCTCTACTGTAAAAACATATATAAAGATCTATAAAAAAAAACATTTTTTTACTTAAGTCTGTTTTAGTACCTATAGATAACGTTGTGAATGATTAAAATCGACCATTCATTCATATCACAGAAAAATGTGATACATTCATTATTCATCATCGTCATTCAGTTGGAAGTCCACTGCTGGACATAGGCCTCTCCAAGGAAGGTGGAATTTTGGATTGTGTTGGCAATCGCAGAGCGCAGATAACCTGTACATTTGAGTTAGACTGTTTCGAATAAATATAACGCAATCTTTCGGTTCAGGAACCTTAGTCGCCTCTTACGACTGGTACAGCGGGAGGTACTACTCTGCCAAATACTTCACGGCTAGTACAGTATATAATTCATACTTCAATTAGAAATAAAGAAAATATAGGCTAACTACTTTTTACAATTGTTAAAATATTATCGAGAATAACTCGATTTTCTATCGATTTTTATAACTTTCGAATTACTTAAAAATGGAATGTAATAAGTAAATTTAAAATAAATAACTAATCGTTGCATATTGGAAATATGTAAATGATATAGAAAAATGTGATTGTGTGTTATTAGACAATACAATTTATCAACAAAACTTTTTACTTCCCTATAACATTTGAGGGTTGCCCTCGATTCCCCAGGATCACATCATTCGATCCTGATTTGGCGCCAACGGCACCATTTCGAGGTCAAGTCCGTTCGAAAACAGAAATAATTTTCAAAGTTACAATTGTCATTTTACATTTTAAAAAAATCGTCGAATAGATAACCTCTTTTTTTGAAGCCAGTTAAAAATAATATATCTACAAAAGGTGTCTGGATACCATGTCCTTAACTATTTTTGTTATGGTTACAAACTCAATTTTTTTATTTAACTTGATAGTTGAATATTATATTAACTTATGCGCCCCGCAGTTTCCCGTGTAAGTTCAGAACTTTCATACTAACTTTGCATCCCCCTTTTACCTACTTAATAAAGAATTGTTTTTGAAAATATATTTTACACGGTTTCATTATTTTCAATGAAAAAACTTTGTGCTGAATTTCATTCGAATAATATCAGCGTTTGGACATCCACTGTTGGACTTAGGCCTGCCAAAGAAAGGGGGAATTTTGCCCATAGTTGCCACGCTAGACAAGCGTGTCGACAGACGAAGGCTCGCGTCAATACGTTTATAGCAGATTCATTATCTTGCAATAAACTGACTAGTTTTAAAGTAGGACACTCAATGATCTATTTGTTTAAATGACTCTTATAACACTGGTTGTCAGGGTCATCGGTTTTTTGCGATAAATTAATTAGAAAATAAGTACTCATTTACTTTTTCAAGTCAAATAAAGACATATTTGACTTTGACTGAACATTTGTGCAATAAACCCTATTTTTTGGAGAGGTCCATGGCTAGCATTGGACTTTCAATAGCTGGTATGATGATCAAGATTGTAGAACGTAGCTTTACGACGGGGATGCTGCTTTTCCTCGAATACGTTCATTATTTAGAAAAAAATTATCATGTTGTCAATACAAGAATAAAAGTCATTTAGTTTTAGATAATAATCCCTAAACTTTACCGTGAGGTACCGGCAGTGCCGTGCTGTGCCGTCAGAATAGAATAGTGCCTCCCACTGCACCAGGTATCGTAAGAAGCGACTAAGGTAGAACCGACAGATGGCGGTATATCCATCCGAAACAGTGCAGCTCAAATGCACAAGGTAGGGATGGGCAGCAACATCCCCGTCGCGATAGCTGCGCTCTGTGATTGCCAACACGCTTGTTGTGGGCAACGTTCTTTATTGGAAAGGCTTATGCCCAGCAGTAGACTTCCAATGGATATTATGATGATGTTAATTATGATAGAGATTAAAATTAACGGTAAAAATTTGACAGATTCGGGTAGGTTGATCTGTTGCTTACTGTACAAAAGGTATGGAAAATAATAAACAATTCGGTATCTCATCATCATCATATCAGCTATTGGAAGTCCACTGCTGGATAAGGACTCCCCAAGAAAGGGGGAAATTCGTCCATAATTGCCGCGCTGGGCAAACGTGTTGGCAATCGCGGAGCGCAGCTTTCGCGACGGAGATTCTGCTTCCTATCCCCACCCTGTACATTTGAGCAACACTATTGCGGATTGATATACCGCCATCTATCGCCTCTTACGACACCTGGAACAGGGGGATGTACTATTCTACACTGCCGGTACCTCACGGCTATTCGGTATCTAATCATGACAAGTTGACCTTTGAATAAATTGGAACAAAAGTAAACCGCAAACCCTCGGATATCTCGGACCACGTTCGCAATTGGTAATTAAAATTCGTGATTTTCGGTGTTATCGAATTATTTTAACGCACATTTCGCGTCTATATTTCCGGCGTGCGACGCACCCGCGACCCCTGCAGGAAATTAACGCGCGCGTCGATCACTGACAGCTGCCAGGAATTGGGTCGACGTCGGCAATATTTATTTAAATAAATACTCGTATTAATTTGAGTATGTCACTCTTCGTGTAGTCATTATAACTGCCTCACATCCACACATAAGACGTAAGCTTTCCGAAGTGACCTATAATAATTTTGCGATTGTGCCCAATAGTTTTGAGTGGGCCGATGAAGCAGATGGTAGTGATCCTGTCTTGTGTGCCAAGGGTCGTGGGTTCCACATCATCCACACCCATTCACACCCTGGACAAATATTTATATCATGATATTTATGTTTGTTCTGTGTCTAGATGTTAAATATATGTATTTAAGTAGTATATTTGTAATTCCTCTGTTGTCTGATGTCCGTAAAACAATCAGGTCTAAGTATGTGATGTTGTGGAAAGTATTATTATTGTTATTTGTGCGAGTGATATCCTTGTGATAGTGCAGGCGTCTATATTCTGGGAAGACGCTTACTATCACGTGGACTGTACGCTTGTTTGTCGACCTAGTCTAATAAGAAAAGGTATACCACCATTTGCCGTTACCTGTCTCTCTGTCACCACCTACGATACCTTGTGCAAAGTAAAGTACTATTCTAATCTACTGGTACCGCACAGCAGAAGTCGAGTCTAAAACATAAAAAAAAAACAAATAGAAATTTAAATTACCTTTATTAAACCTTCATGTACTCCAAAGCTTCGGAGTGGACAACCACCGCCATCTTCTGCAGCGAACACCTCGCATCGTCCACTGGGAACTTATCGCTGAATTTCAAAATGGCCTCCAATTCCTTGTCCAATAAAATAGTTAGATAATCTGTCGCTCTCGTAGACCTGACTGCGTAATAAAGTTGCTTGTGCTGAAGGGGTACTCCTTCAAGCTTTTGCTCTAATATATGTCCGTATATCGTGGGATACTCCCACAGAGCAAGGATCACGGGTGCCCCAACTAAGGAATATGAATCTGGATACATGAAGAAATCTTTAATGTCCAAGTATAATTGCCAGATTAAGGCGAGATGCCCACCGAGGAGGTACGCGTCCCTCTCCATCTGTTCACCCCGGTGGGCAAGCTTCATGGCTCCCTGGCACCCTTTGCCCAACAAACTGCCAGAGCTGAGCATGGTTCGCACCTTCCACTCGTCTTCGCCCTGGCCTAAAAACTCGTTCGAGCCTAATGTTTGGAGATTGTTTTCTGTTTCCCATTCATAATGCCGTGTTTCGTTGATGGCTGAAATAAAGTGAGACCATCATTCTTTTATGTATTTTATATAT
>JACJUM010002496.1:651392-766264 GCA_020976665.1 Heortia vitessoides
CAATTATTCTTATTTATCTATCTTAAATCACAATAATCTAATACAATAATAACCTCTCAACTGACCATTGACCTCAGACTTTAGCGCTTGTCAGTTGTCAATGTCATTCAATGTCGTTCAAAAATTTTATCTGTGGTAAAATAATTATAACCTAAGAACGTCACATTGCCATAATCTGAGAAATTACTTTTTAAATAAAATACCACTCAAATAGTTGTGATTTGGAACTGATATTGTAAATAATAACATTAAATGTCGTTTTATAATATAATATTATGTTATCCGATGTGTAATTTGGACGACACAGTCAATCAAACACAATTGAGTTTCTTTTCTTACAGAGAAACCTATATACTTATATATATATAAGTGTATTTACCTTCCTCTTGAATCACTCTATCCTTTAAAAATCCCTCATCAAATACCGGTTCAAAGATCTATATCAAATCAATATCTCAAATACCTCAATGTATACCTCAAATCAACAGCCTCTTCAAGCAATGGAAAAATTGTTAGCGCCTAAAGCGCTTTTTTATATTATGAAATCAGCAACCACTATCAGATCCACTTGATGGTAAACGTGACCGCAGCCTACGGACGCAACCTTGTGAACTAAAGATACTATGTCACATTTACCCAGTAATTTCACTGTTTCTCGCCCTTTAAACCGAAACAGAGCATTGCGAACATTGCTAATTGCGGTGGGATTGAGACGACCTTGCAGACGACCTTTGTAAGAGGTTATATATACCTCTAGTGAATCTAAGTCAGCCAGGGCAGCGTGAGGCGCGACCAACAAGGTGGACAGACGATCTGACTAAAACCACAGGATCGTGCTGGATGCAGACCGCATTCAAGCGGTCGTCCTCTGGCTGATATGATGATGAAGACCTTGATAGGTCTTATGCAAAAAAATGCTGACTCACAAAATCATATAAGTAAATATCATGATGGTGATAATGATGAAGTAGACTACGAAACTAGAACTACGAAATTTGGCAAAATATATCGTCTTACGTGTGTTACCAGCGATGACCTATGGCAGCGAAACGTGGTATGTTACCATTGGCCTTATTGGCCAACTGAAAGTAGCTCAACGAGCTATGGAGAGGGCAATGCTCGGAGTGTCTTTGCGCGATCCAATCAGGAATGAGGAGATTCGTGACAGAACTAAAGTTACCGACATTGCCCGGCGGATTAGTAAGTTGAAGTTGCAGTAGGCAGGGCATTTGGTACGCAGAACCGATGGCCGATGGAGTCGTAAGGTTCTAGAATGGAGACCAGGTACCGGCAAGCGCAGCATAGGGCGCCCACCCGCAAGATGGACAGACGATCTGACTAAAACCGTAGGATCGCGCTGGACATAGGTCGCGTACAACCAATCCTATTGGATATTACTTGGGGAGGTCTATGTTATGTCCAGCAGTGGACGTTTATGGCTGATATTATCTCGTCTTATACTGTAGATCCAATGAATTCAAATAAATAAAATAATAACTAAGACAATACAATGAAAACATTCGCAATGAAATAATACAAAATAAAGAAATAGTGTTTCTACATATCTATGGATCCCTTGGTTAGCGAGTTCAGCACGCCCTTGTCCGGATTTATAAATATAAGGTTGGTTAGCAGGCCCGCTAAGACAACGCGCGCATCGCTTGAGTGTTGTTTGTCTGTTAACAGTCGACATAAGTTGTCATCGTTTTGACGTCACAGTAACAAAACTTACCCTTTGACTATTAAGGTTCTGGATTTAATACATTGCACCATTAGATGAAAGCTGCAACAACTTAAAACTGCAATTTTATGTGCACGTTTCAGAATTAATGTAATCGCTTTGAGGTCTATAATTGTGTAATAAATATATCAGCATAATAATAATAATGAAATCCATGAGGTACCGGCGCAGTATCGCAGAGCGCAGCTTTCACGACTAGGATGCTGCTGCCAATCCCCACTCTCTGCATTTAACTACACTATTTCAGATGCATATACCGCCATCTGTCGGTTCGAGTATCTTAGTCGCCTCTTACGACACCTGGTACAAAAAACACTTAAAAAATGCCAATACGAGTTTTGTAATACAGTTGTCCGTATATAATCAGCCATTAGCGAAACGACAGAAATAAACGTTTATTAGGTTAAATAATAATTATTGTGTCAAAAACAAATTGAGTGCAATTTTCAGAACGCTTACATTTCTTATTGTCTCTAAATGCACAGAGGACTTCATGAGAGCGGTCAACTTAAATAAGTCATACCATAAACACATGTTGCCTAACATCCCGTTATTATATTCTAGGCTTAATAAACTTTACACCTTGCGCTATACCTGCCACTCAGAAAAAAAAGCTAAAATTTGAAATTCGAAATGAGATCGCTGCTGTGTTGCCGCAATTAAAAAAGCGAACGCTATGATTAAGTGCTGAGTATAATCACTGGCTGGTCATAACCGCCGCGCCGAATGATACAGAAAATTGAGATCGAAGGGTTCTTCTGTAATTAAATACACCCTACCCTTAACCCGACAAGCGGAATACTTCTATTTTTTTGAGCCTCCAAACGCAATCCAACATGTTAATTTATTCTGTTTTGTTTTATGCTAATATCTCGATGATCTTTTCTTAGTTTATTAATTAAGGTTATTAGTTACCTATTTTGTTTTACAGCTATAATGAAGAATATTAAAACGGGAATAAAGGATTTTAATAAATAATGTGTATTGTAAAACGTAAGAACGTTGCAATCGTTTGCAAAATAATAATAATAGGTACGTGTTTTTATAATTTGACTTATAATCTAATATCTTATACTGATAATCGTAAAATAATGTCAGTCTATCTGTTATTATTGATGTTGACTCATGATTTTATCAGTTATGAAATTAGGTGTATGGATAATTTCATCACAAGACAATTTTGATCCCTAAAAGTCCACGGTAATTTAAAGCCATACGATATTCACCCTTACTTGTGCAGACATACATATTATAATCGGCCTTTATTCTACCATCAAATATCTACCATAAAATAAAAATAAATTAGATTATCAAAAGTACCTCATGTAAGCAAACACAAAAAGCAATTAAATTATCATATAATTCAATTATGACATTCGAAATGTCAACCCAATTCGTTTAATGCGTTTTTAATTGGTTTGTAATAACGGCGGCGCACAGGTGCTCTTATCGTCGATGCAAAATCATAAATTGCTGAGTAACATAAGTTCGCAAGGGCTGATAAACATGCAACCTACATGATCGATTAATCAACTGTTCCTTTGCAGTGCACTGAATAAAAAACAAAAGAAAAATGGCGGCCTACCGTGGGCGCGGAAATGGCGCGCAATTGCCTACGGCTTTTGACAAGAAGGAGAAAGATGGCGTGGTCCCTTTTGTAATTTAGTAAAAATGGGCTTGACCCCGGTTCAGTCGTTCCGCGACACGCCTACTTCTAAATGCTTTTTGAAAAATTTCTAAGTTATGAGTTTGATCGCTTTAACTTGCAATATAATTACAAATTAATTATTACTTCTCTAGACTCATGAGACAGGAAGATAATTTTTTAATTACACATTTTGCAGGTGTCGTAAGACGCGACTGTTGGATAGGAATCAACAGATGGCATTATATCCAATCGAACACGATGACATTATAAATAATAAATAAAATCCCACAACATCTCATATATTGACCTGATTCCGTGATAAGTCAAACGTTTTATGCAAACACTTGTGTTACGGACATCACACAACAGAGGAATCACAAATATACTACTAAAATACATATATTTAACACTCAAACACAGAACAAATATAGATAAATATCATCATATAAATATTTGTACTGGGTGGGGATATTAGTTGAGAAGATAAGCTGTGTCGTATTTATTTATTTATTAACATAATTATACAGGTTATCCTAATAACACAATTATGAAGTTGTAACAAAAATGAAATTATTTTACATCTCTTAATTATTAAGTTATCCACTAAGACGTTATCCACAAATACGTCCGGGTGATACACAAAGACGTTACGTGCCTGCTGCATGCGGCATAAAAGTGATTGCGCACGCGCTACAGTACAACATGGTAGAGGCGTAAACAACCGATGTCTTCGTCCGGATCGAATGTGCAGATGATTGTCAGGCACAAAGATGCGTGACAATTGCTTTAAAATTTAGGCGAATCCACATCTCCACGCAATATTGCTATAGCGGTTGACAGCTCTGCACGAGCTCTCCTGGTTACCAGAGTATTCATCCCGAACATTCCCAGCAAGAACTTAGTTGGGTACATAAAGGAATAATAGCCATTTCATAATAGCAGCGGAGAAAAGCTTTCTGAACTTTTTCTATCATTTGTCTATACTAATGATCTAATGATCTAGATGATACTAGATTCTAATGATCTTCGTACTAGACAGATGAAAAGGCTCTAGGAAAGATATTTGTACGACATCACGCGAAATTTCCGAATAGTCATGAAAAATCTAATTCAGTGCCAGCTATTTATATTATTAGTAAGACCGATTTGATACCGGGTTATATTGAAAACCAACGATGCCAGTATCGGATGAAGACGACGCACCGCGGCGGGGGTTGAGTTTAATTGTCGAAAGCGCACCGACATTCATTTATGTTTTGTTGTGGCGACTACAAGCGGCCCGCGGCAACCACTGACTGCAAAAAATGTTGCAATCATATTAAAATGATACAATTAAATAAATCAAATCTTAGTATTCTTTAATCAAGTATCCCATCACATGCACTTTCGAACCGTTAAATAAGAATAAATAGCACAATTTTTAATTCGTAATATGATGCACTTAATTGTATTATACAGATAATATAATTAGCCGTGAGGTACCGGCAGAGTAGAGTAGAATAGTACCTCCCCTGTACCAGGTATCGTAAGAGGTGACTGAAGTACCAGAACCGACAGATGGCCGTACGTCCAGGATGGGCAGCAGCTTCCCCGTCGCGAAAGCTGCACTCTGTGATTGCTAACACGCTTACCCAGCACGGCAATTATGGGCAACATACACCCTCTCTTGGGTAGACCTATCTCCAACAGTGGACTTTTAATGGCTATGATGATAATAATGATAATACTGATGACCTTGATAACCCCACTAGATCATAAGAGTCACCTAATATAAATTAAACATACATTATCTTCATACTCTGCCGGCACCTGAAGGGTCTTAAAACTAAGTTTAATGCAAATTCATTAAACGAGCTACCAGAAAATAAACTACAAGAAAATCAAATACTAACTTGATAATATTTTCTAGCCTTTACGCGTTCACGACTCATAATATAACTACTAGATCTTATAAGAATTTAGTACACAGTAGTAATAAAACTACTCTTTTAACTACTTTTGTATTGCTGTGTTATGGTTTGAAGGGGGGGAAGGTGGTGAAATTACTGGGTATTTGTGACAAAGTATCTTCAGTTCACAGGGTTGGTGATACGCTAGTGATATCTTTGTGATGACACTTGTTTGCTTAATTCATAAAAAAAATAAGCAAATATAATTTACAATATTCAGCATATAGTAACTCCAAGTTTGACGAATTATTTTTTTAACCTTAATTAAAACACCCAAGATTCAAAAGCCCTTATCCATCCCACGGGATCATCTTTTTAGGATAAACAGTATCCTATGTATTACTCCAGACTATCAAGAATGCCTGTGCCATGTTTCATTCATATTTATTCAGCCGTTCAGGCGAGATAGAGAAGCAAACATACTCACACACTTTCGAGTTCATAATATTAGTAACTGTTTTGCTAACGGTACCCGGCCACTTGTAATCTCTCATGCTAATACCGGCTGTATTCTTTACGAGGTATGTTACGCGCGGTAGCTCGCCGGTGGGTGAGGGACGGCGCCGTCGAGGGCCTGGGAGGGCCGCGTTGTTCCAACTCGTACACTACATATGTAGCTATTGATTAAAACAAGGAGTTCTTGAATCTACGACTACATGAGTAGATGAACGGGATGTGGAAGGCAAAAACAAGACCGCGAGTAACGTTATAATAAATTGGAAACAGAGAATTGGTATCGAAAGGGGCGACTAAGGCACTGAGAGATGGCGGTATGTCCACCCAAAACTGCGTAACTCAAATGCACAGGGCGGAAATGGACAGCAGTATCTCCGTTGGGAAAACTACGTTCTGCCGACACGCTTGCCCAGCGTGGCAATTACACGGGAAAAATTCCCTTTGTCATGTAGAAACCTATGTCCAACAGTGGACTTCCAATGGTTTTATATGATGAGACATAGAACAAACATTAATATCATATTATGCAAAAATATATGCCCTGGGTGAATGGTGATGGGGATGGGAGTCAAAGAAATAAATACAAATTAGTAACGTAAATTGAACGGCAAACGATCATTACCGTTGTCATATTGTTTTGCCGTGAGGTACCGGCAGTGTAGAATATCATCTCCTCCTATACAGGTGTCGGAAGAGACGACCAAGATAACAGAACCGGTATATCTGAAATTGAGCCGTTTGAATGCACTGGTCAGGGTTAGGCAGTAGCATCTCCGTCGCCAAAGCTGCGCTCAGAGAAAACCTTTGTCCAGAAGTGGACTTCCAATGGCTGGTATGATGATGATGATGTGACATTCTACCGTCAAACAGTGACTGCGTAGCTTACACTGACCTCTGACTTATCTGTTAGTCAGATTTTCTTTTACTAAACGGTACAACAAGTTCTTAATAAATAACTAACCATTATTTTAAGATAATAATAATTAATTACCACAACATCTCATACATTGACCTGACCCCATGGTAAGTCGCTTAAAGCACTTGTGTTACGAACTGCCAGACAACAGAGGTATCACAAATATATTACTTAAATGCATATATTTAATACCCAGACACAGAACGAACACAAATATCATGATATAAAAATTTGCTCTGGGTGGGAATCGAACCCACGACCCCTGGTGCACAAGACATGATCACTACCATTTGCAATATCGGGCCCGTCGAGATATATATAAAGATCAATAGAGTTCATCCTAGGATCTTAGACAATTCTATAAAAAGTGAGATTGCGATAGAAATGCTGAAAAGCGACGACGGTAGGAGTCAAATTATGTGTCAAAATTGTTCTTTTCAGGTCTTTCTAGTCTTTCAGGATACAGGGACAAGTTTATTTTTCTAGACAATACCTATAGTAATTTAATTAAATATTCATGCATAAAACTAGATTCATTAAAACAGTTCGTTCTTTATAATTCTTAATATCATAAGGATATCAGAAACACGTTTCCAACTTTGTGGGATTCGAACCCACGACCTTTAAAAAGACAGGAACACAATCAAATGCGCCAACAGGCCGGCTAAATGTTTTTTTATTAAAACTTTAATGTCAACGATTATTATAATACGATGTTCTCAGCACATTTCAAGTCCAGAATCCCACCTGTCCGACACCGAGACAGTACCACCATCAATCCAAGCCCCATCAGTAAATCAGGCACGACCGTGGCCGGAGTTAGCCGAACACATCCGAACGAAATAAAAAATGGCGGCGGGCGGAGCGTTCGTTGCTGGTGAATTTACATACTTCAACATTTGCATCACGCCGACTTTCCCACGGGCCACGTCTTAATTCTACTGCGACTTGCCGCAACCTGTTCCCATCTATCTGCATCAAGCTATTATGTTGGGTGTTTTTAATAGATTGCTTACTAGGTTTTTCTGTAGAATAGCACCTCCCTCTGTACCAGGTGTCGTAAGAGGCGACTAAGGTACAGAAACCGACAGATGACGTTATATCTATCCGAGACCGTGTAGATCGAATGCATAGGATGGGGATGAGCAGCAGCATCCCGGAAGCAAAAGCTGCGCTCTGTGATTGCCTAGCTACAATTTTAATTATAAAAATTAAAGACTGCAAGTGTATTATACTAATAATACACTTGCAGTCTTTAATTGTCCAAGTGTACAATTAATTTATAGATGTACACACATCAACAGATCAACCTACACAAATCTGTCAAAATTTTCCAATAAATATTAATGTACATTAGCGAGACTTTGAGCATAAAATTGACTGTAAAAGTTTGACATTTTTGTGCAGGTTGATCTATAGCTTACAGCGTCGTAAATCATAATATAACACACAAATTTATTATAGAATATAACACGGAATAAAAATAAACAATACCGTGCCGTGAGGTACCGGCAGAATAGAATAGTACCTCACAGAGTACAGGCGGCTAAGATACCAGAACCGACAGATATATCCATCCGAAACAGTGTTGCTCGAATTCAGAGGGTGGGGATGGGTAGCAGCACCCCCAGGCAAATATAGACAAAATTCCCTCTTTCTTGGAGAGGCCTATGTTAAGCAGTGGCACTCCAATGGCTGTGATAATGAAACACTCTACATTAATTCTTTTACTTTGGATTTGTAGTTCGATAGAGACAAGAAATGAACATCCGTTTGACGTGTCCGATAGAGCAGATGGTAATGATCCTATCTTGTGCACCAAAGGTCGTGGGTTCAATGCACACCCAGGACAACTATTTATATGATGACATTTGTATTTTTTCTGGGTTTAGATGTCTAATATATGTGTTTGGAAAACCTCTGGTCTCTGATGTCCGCAATAAAAGTGTTTTAAATTACTTATGGAGGTCAATGCATGAGATAATGTGTAAGTAATATACTATCTGGTTAGAACAGTAGTTCGCGCTGGATGCAGACCACATACAACCGGTTCTATTGGAAATCATTGGACAGTGCTACGTTTATTTTTTATCTTTTTATTCAAAAAGTTCGTCAAACGTGCATGCAGTCCGCGTTATAACAAGCGTCACTTCAGCCTATAGACGCTTAATATCATAAGGATATCACGAAAGCGTTGCCAACCTTGTGACTTAAAGATATTATTATCTATAAATTATCCAGTAATTTCACGGCTTCTCTCCCCCTTCAAATGGAAACACAGCTATTTAAATAGCCGGTAGAAATAGGTAAAAGAGAGGTACCAATGCAGACGGCCTTCGTATGCGGTCTACCTTATTTCAAGAGTAGGACGTCTATGTAGATATAATAGTTATATTGTTTAAAATTTGTATAAATGACTATTGCCTACGACTTTGTCGACGTGCACAGTATATCCTTCAGGGACTCTCGTTATCCCGGTGAACTTATTTAAGTTGCCTGCGTTTTATTATTAAAATCAATTCTCGCTTAAAGCTATGTAAAGTAACAGACAGACAAGCATTTAAATTTGCGTTCTTTCAAAACATTAAAACTATTATAATGAATATAGATTTAGCAACAAAAATATATAACGCAATACTCTCAATGTAAATAAATTCAAGATAGTTTTAACAAATTAGGCCCATTACAAGCACGAAAGACAAAATACGAAACACAAATTGTATTATATTCAAAATACTGATGACCCTGATGACCCCACGGGAAGGTTCAACAGTTGAATTGTGAATGCGTAAAAAAATTATAAACTTACTCATTCACAATATTATAAATGTGTGCTGTAATAGCTATCTCTGACCGTTTCATTGAATAGAAAGAAGGGATACATACAACATAGAAGAGATACATACAAAATTAAACAGTACTTGCAAAAAATTCGACATCCACGCTAGATCTCGGTATCATAACGATTGTGCAGTACCTAGGAATTGGAAAGATGCAGGTTCTAGTCCCACCTTACACCACAGACAAATTGTTTTTTTTTCTAGTAAATATAACCTGATAGTATAATTTCTAGCATTTTCTATGCATAAAACCTCTCAAAGTCAAGAGTAAAGACACATTTTTATTCCGATTTCGTGTATTTATTTAATAAATGTAATAAGCAATCAGGTACGTCAGGTAGTTGACAATCCCCCTCCCCCTTCCTCCCTTTATCCTTCCCTATTAACATTCGGCAGCTGGAATTCGTCCTTCTCCCGTCAGCGTTTCGTTCACAATGCGCGCGAACGCAGAAAACAGAGCAAAGTGGCCATCACGATCGCTTAACGCGGCGGTGCTTTTGTCGCGGACATTTGCATCCGAGATCGCATCGCCGTGGTCTTTTTGTTGACAAGCCTGTGGCACATCGAGTGTTTCGTGTTCGTTTTGTTAAATATATCAACCGGCTTCAACTCAACGTCTGGATAAGTCCACGGCATAGAAAAAGAAACCAAGCGACTTGTTTTTTTATTTTAAAGATTGCCTATCTGATAGTAATATCCGAATTCAATGCTTATTTCGATGCTAATGGCTTTGTGTGGATGAATGTATAAAAAAAAATAATTGGTAATTAACTGAAATATAAATAATAATAATAATAATAATTCCCACAACATCTCATACATTGACCTGACTCCGTGGTAAGTCGCTTAAAGCACTTGTGTTACGGACGCCAGACAACAGAGGAATCACAAATATACTACTTAAATACATATATTTTACACCCATACACAGAGCAAACACAAATATCATCATATAAATATTTGCTCTGGGCGGGAATCGAACCCACGACCCCTGGTGCACAAGACAGGATCACTACCATCTGCGCCGTCAGGCCCGTCATATATAGTTCGAGCCGTGAAGTACCGGCAGAATTAAAGTAGCTCCTCCAGTACCAGGTGTCGTAAGAGGCGATTAAGGCACCAGAACCGATAGATGGCGGTATATCCATGGGGCGGGGATGGGCAATAGCATCTCCGTCGCGAAAGCTGCGCTCTGCAATATCCAACAAGCTTGTCAGGCGCGGCAAGTATAGGCGAAAGACCTCCTTTCTTGAAAAGGCAACATTAGACTTCCTATTGCTGATGATAAACATAGTTTCCTACAATGTATTCATATCTACCCATTCTGTAATAATCTATACTATTATTATAAAGAGGAATTTGGTATAATTTAATTCAGAATCTACTTGACCGATTTAAATAAATCTTTCACCATTAGAATAATATCTTCTTCGAATAACACAGGTTATATTATATTCCATAAAATCAAACTATACACACCTAAAATGGACTGTAACGAGGCACGACTTACATAATTGTGCGTTTGTAACAAATACATTCAAACCACTTTATAGAATACCCCTACCTACCACTACAGGTACACTACATACGAATGTCGTTTGCATTAGTCCTTCAATTCCACTCATTTCTACCGCCAAAAAGCAGTGTTCGCGTTACTGAGTTCCGATTTGAAAGGTGAGACAGTGAAATGACTGGGTAAATGTGACATAGTAGTTCACAAGGTTGGCGACGCGCTAGTGATATCTTTGTGATGACACGAGCGTCTTTATTCTGCAATCAAATTTATCATCAAGCGGACCGTTAGTTCGCTGACATCGTATATATATATATAAATAATTATTAATTACTTCGAGTGGCTTACGTCAATCAGTAGATGATTATTTTACAACAGCATTGTGGTTAATTGTTGAAACTGTAAGCTAAAAAATGACCATCGCTCTGTACACGAGAATATATTGTGCGCTTTTAGCTAACAACTTCGCCGTAAATGCGGCGCTTTTGCGCGGACATTTGCATCCGAGATCGCGGCGGGGAACGCTTGATCTTTTCGCTGAACGGTCTGTGGGGCAATGAGCGCATGACTCGTATTTAATTCCAATTTAAATGTGATACGCAAGTGGTGATACGATTTAATAACATAATATCACACAACATCTCACACATTTACCTGACTCACTTGAAGTCGCTTGAAGCACGCGCGTTACGTACATCAGACAACAGAGGTATCACAAAAATAATACTTAAATACATATTCATAATATCCAGACCGTGCCGTGAGGTATCGGTAGAGTAGTACCACCCTCTGTACCAGGTGTCGTGAGAGGCGACTAAGGTACCAGAACCGAGAGATAGCGGCGGATGGGAAACAGAATTCCCGTCGCGAAAGCTGCGCTCTGCGTTTGCCAACACGCTGGGCAATTATGGTCAAAATGCCTCCTTTCTTGGGGAGGCCTATGTCCAGCAGTGGATTTCCAATGGCTGCAATTATGAATATCCAGACACAGGACAAATACAAACATCATCATATAAATACTTGTGCTGGGTGGGGGTCGAACCTGTGAGCTTTGGTGCAAAATAGGTTTTAATGGATTTAAAATGATGAACTTTTTATTTCGGTTACTGTAAACTGGGTAAACCGCGTTTTAGAGCCGTTACAACCCGTTTTATCATGAATAGTGAATGTTTAAGAATATCATTAACTTTTTTGTTGTTGTAACTACTGTTCTAGTTTTCTATTTTCACATAATATGTGTCATTTTTGAGATATCGCCTCAAAAAGTGTGCGTCATAATGATCTATTTTATTATTATAGTAGCTGTGCGGTACCATACCACATTACCTCAACCTATATAAACTTTGAATGTCATGTTTATTTATATCGAATCAATGGCCTGAAAAATAAGTTTCAAGTATGTAGCTGTAAAAATAGCGATACTTCCATACAACTTTTCATCCCCCCTTTCGACCTCTTACAACCCTTATTTCGAATTAAAAATAGCCTATGTCCTTTCGCAAGGTCTAAAGATTGTCTATGGCAAATTTCATCAAAATCGGTTGAGAGGTTTAAGCGGGAAAGCGTAACAGACAGACAGACAGACAGAGTTACTTTTGTATTTATAATATTAGTAGGGATTGGACCTGAGTAGCGATTAAACCCACGATCCTTGTCGTAAGAGATAAGATCACCACCAAATGCGTCATCGGGCCCTTCAAAATAATATTTGTATTTAGTTAATTTTTTGATAAGTAGATTTGGGTCGTAGTATTTATTTTGTCTGTACTGTAAATATTCATTTATTTATAATATTCTAGTAAGGACATATATTACGTAAAGAAAACGTCTTTAATTTACGTTCATTTTTCTTAAGTTTCTCTTTGTTTTATTGACAAGGCTACTAGATGTCACGTCTGACGGTTGTGACATTATATGGAAAAATGTAATTGTGATATGTTTCGCATCAATAGGATTTATTTGGATTTAATTGTAAAAAGACCTAAAGTCAAGTCTTTAAATGTTGTTTCTTTCACTAATACAGAGAAAAACAATTACGCAGTCTTTATTTCATTTATTCCAATTATTTTATTTAATTATAATATCAATATTTTGTATATATAAATAAGCTGTGCAAGCAACATGCCATGTCTGAAGACGAAGACTGCGGCTTGGTTGGCGCGAGATTGGATTCCCATATCGTCTATTCGATCCGGGATGAATTTCTGGGGAAGTTGACTGAATACTCGCTTAGATGTAGCTTAGGTAAAGGTAGACCATAACACGGCGACGTGTTACTAGCATCGTGATAATGTTTAATGCATTATCACAGGCAAAAAACATAGGACAGCAAAAATACCGTGTCTTACTACAAAAATACTATTATGTTGAAAAGCCTTCATGATATACACTGATCTTGGGTATGTACTGAGAAACATTGACGGGAGAATGTTTCGGGAGAAGAAAGCCTTTGGTTGCTAATTTGGAAAGAGGGTACGAGAGTGGGTTCTGGAGACGAGGGACTACAATATGGGAATGGTTTGAATTTATAGAATGGACATTACTTCATTTGGTAAATAGCTAAGCAGATTTTTTTCGCAATCAAGATTATTTGAAAAACATGAAGCTAAAAATTTAAACATATTCGTGTTAATAAATTATTTCCCGAAGCACTTGTGTTACGGACATCAGATAAGAGATAAATTTCAAATATAAACACTTACATACATATATAACACTCCGACACAGAACAAACACGAATATCAGCATGTAAATATTTATCCTGGGTGGGGTCGAACCCATGATACTGGCACACGGAATGGGATCACTACAATCTGCGCCATCGGTCCCGGCTGTATTTATTTTTGTTTGTAAATCTATTTATGGACCAAATAAATGTCTTTCTTCTTCAATCGGAGCATGAAGGTCTATTATTTTGTTCACCTAATGTTGTTTTCTTGTTTGTCTCCTATATTTATTTGTAAAACTAGTTTTGGGGAATATAAATGCTTTTCTTACTAAAAATTTGAAAAAATTATAGGGCTTATTTTTTACATTATAATAATTATTATATCAGAGGAATTATTTACAATATTAATACATATTATTTATTACTAGCAGTTCCCGAGACTTCGTCCGCGTAGAATAGTGACTTTGGGGGTTTAGCCTTTTCCCCGTTTTTGCAACATTTCTCACTGACGCTTCACTCCTATTCATCTCAGCGTAATGTTATATAGTCTAAAGCCTTCCTCTAAAAATGGACTATCCAACAAAAAAAGAATTATTTAAATCGGACCAGTAGACCCTGAGATTAGCGCGTTTAAACATAGAAACAAATAATTCCATAAAAGAGACATGTCCGACCCAAAGGTCCCCAGAATGCTTGCAGCATTTCCACGCTGCACAGCAAGCGAGATCCTCTGCATCAGTAAAGTCCCGGAGCGGTAGTCCAATCCCCGATCCACCAAACGCCTTCCTAATTATTTGATACAGAAGTTTCCTTCTTTATCCATACTCCAGATGTCTAAAAGCAACTGGCACCAAAGAATTATTAGCTGCCAATAAACTGCATTTGTCTTGAGGCTTATTAGTATTCCTTTACTCTTATTAGACTAGTAACTTATAATTGGTAAACATGTAAAATACTTTTCGAAATAAAATTATTATTATAATATAAGTAAACAACCGCATCATTACATCCATCATCAATACACCGAGCCTCGGTGTACCATTACCATTATCTATCCCCATCAAACCAGACACAGTGCGCCGGCGTCGGAAAGCCGTACAATTATTTACTGATGCCATCATGCCGGTGTCTCCAATTAATGCGATCCTGAAACCTTCGATGGTGCCTATGCCAATTGAACGTCAGATTTTGAGATAGGAGAAACTTGATTTGTACTTCGAAGTACATAGATGTATCATATATGGAGGAAATTATACTGGACCGGAAATAACCTATGTCTGTTTTTAGGGTTTAAGATGCCCACGCGAAAATTAATCCCTGAAAACGTTATACAAAAATAGGCATTTCCACATTTTAATAATGATTTTCTTTATATCATGAAGTCATCAAGTAAGCATACGGACCGCTTGATGGTAAACGTGAACGCAGCCTTTAGACGCTCGTGTCAAGCTCAAGGATATCACTAGCGTGTCGTTAACCCTGTGAGCTGAAGATACTATGTCACATTTAACCAGTAATTTCAATGCCTCTCCTATCCTTCAAACCGGCAATGCGAACTATTTGGTAGAAATAGGTGAGAGTAAGGTACCAATGCAAACGACTATTGTAAGAGGTCTACCTCGAGTAAACAACAACACGCTTATCTCGGGGAGGGCTATAGGTTTAGTCTGTAGTTTATGGACAATAACTTAATACACACCGCGTTACGTCAACCAATTCGACCAATCACATCACAGAACCTGCATCGCGCTTACAACATTTTCACAATACTCCAAATATATACAAGGACCTGACACAACTGTCTCCGCCCCATAGCATAACTTCTATAAATGCAACCCCCTTCGCCCTCTCACTGGCACTCGACAAACATCTCACGCACATTGTTTTTATAGAACAGTACACGAGCACTCAGATTCAGACCACATCGCACCGTGAAAGCCATCTGTCCTGCTCAGATCCCGCGAAGGTATGAAGGTACTATAGAGCCACTCAATAATGCGCTGAAATATGGTCAAAAATTACCATAAATCATACACATAGATCATGCCTTTTTCATCGGGATAGACAGATACTATGGATCTCCACATGCTACAATATTGGCATACCTCTCTTGCTTCATTTACTCGTGTTAGGCCATTTTTACATGCTCGTTTATTCCTGATATGTCTGACCTGGTTAAGGTATGTTAACCTAGGTCAGTGCAAATCTTCCATTCACTTACGCTCTATATATTTTAATTCATCCTGTCTACATGTCCAAAACATCTCCAAATTTCTATATTTTTTTCTATTCTTTCTATATTGTTGTCACCACATCTTTTACACCACATTGATCTCTTATCACACTATTTTTTAATCTATCTCTCAAACTCAAACCATACGTACTTCGAAGAGCTCCTATTTCAACAGCATTATTCTTCTACTATACCCAACATTAAACAGCCAGTCGTGCCCGTTTTGACATATTTTGACTACTCATAGAAACATATAAGGCTCCATTGACACTATTTCCAGCTATCACTCTCCGTTCAATATCTTCTTTCCATTTCTCCTAAAAACACTACCCAGACACACAAGCTCTTTTACTTATTCTACTTTCATGTCATTGATTACAATTTATCATACTTACCTCCTTTTCAATTACTTTCGTTTTATTTACATTCACTTTCATACCTTTCCTTTTAAAGGAATCTCGCATCATCGTTATTTCTCTTGCAATTCTTCAGCTGAATTGCAAGACATTTGTAGGGCAACCCATTTATACTTAATCTTTATTCAAACAGTCTATAAATAAGTTGAATAACCAAGGCAAGATGCTACACATCCCTCTCTGACACTTCTATGGATGTCAAACCATTCAGTGTAGGCACCGTTTATTCTAACGCAAGCACAGTCCTTGTAAAGAGATTGGCAATGCCTAAATCAGACGGTCATTTACTCCATATATATACAGAATTACAATTCCTTTCGTACATCTTTATCATAAGCCTTTTCCAGGTCAATAAAAGCATTATAGACCTTTTGCAAGGCACTTTTCGGCTATGCAGCACATAAAGAAGACTTGATCCATGCACCCCATACCCATTCTATCATTATATCTCAACTTGTTACGATCTTGGCATACCTCTCTTGCTTTCCTTACTCGCATTAGTCCTTTCGTACTCGTTCGTTTATTTTTAGTACTTCTTCTATATTATATTCTTTATTTATAGTAAAATGATCTTTTTTGAATTTTAAGGAAATAAAACAAGGTTTAAAACTTAACTTATTTATTAACATCTATTGTTTTAAAACACAAAAAAATTATTCTATACTCTGGATAAAAATGTCTATGTCGACAGACAGCACGACTAACTTGACCGTTCCGAAGACCGACGAACACATACCTTATTAAAAAAGAAGATGCAATCTAACCAAAAAAAGGGCAATCAAGGCGACATTTAAAAAGTTGAAAATAGAATGTGGGATATTTTCGATTTTTGTTCACTACTTAAAATAACAACGGATTGTAACGGCTTTAAAACGTATTTTATTTAACGTGGCAACCGAGATAAATATAACATCGTTTTAAAACCATTTAAACCGATCCTCACTCAGGACAAGTATTAATATTTGTGTATCCTGTGTCTGGGTATTAAAAGTATGTATTTAAGCATTAAAAATAAGTATTATAGATAAGTCCCTTAAAGCACTTGTGTTACAAACATAAGTCAATAGAGGAATTACAAATATACAACTTTAATACATATGTTTAACACCCAGACACAGAACAAACATAAATATCATCATCGCGCATAAGACAAGATCTCTAAGCGCTCCAGCGGGCCCGTCAATTGTTACGAGTCAGTCGTGTCGCGTCGGCGTATCATATAACGTTGCAGTAGTTGCCGACGATGTTGCGGAAAAATGCGAACACCAGGTCGGAGGCGGCGCGCGCGCGCTCCAGGGCTTCCTCGTACGTGCCCGCCGAGAACTTGCCCTCGGTGACTCCTGCACACCACACGTAACAAATACACGAGTGTAGAAAGAAAATTGGGTGCCTACCATGGATTAATTCATCTTAACTTAAATCCTTTAAACAATGCTTGATTAGAATGACAGAGTAGAATTGTACCTACTCCTGTACCAGGTATCGTAAGAGGCGACCAAGGTGCCGGAACCGATAGATGGCGGTATGCACAGGACGGAAATGGACAGCAGTATCCCCGTCACGAAAGCTACGCTCTGCGTTTATGAACACGCTTGACCAATAATTATCGGCAAAATTCCCCCATTCTTGGGGAGGCCTACGTCCAGCAGTGGACTTCAAATGGTTGGTATTCTGTAGTATGGTATATCTTGCTCTATACTATACCACCGACTGACGGTTCTGGTACCTTAACCTCCCCCCTTACACCTGGAACAGGGGGAGGTACTATTTTAATCAGCCGTTACTTCATGGATAAAACCAATTATTGGTACCTGACTTTCGCCCATTTCTACCACCAAATAGCAGTGTTTGCATTGCTGTGTTCCGGTTTGAAGGGTGAGTGAGGCAATGAAAAAACTGAGTAAATGTGACATAGTATCTTCAATTCACAAGGTTAGCGACACATTAGTGATATCTTTGTGATGACACGAGCTATACAGGCTGCGGTCACGTTTACCATCAAGTGGACTTACATAATATATAAAATATGTATATAATACTTTAATACATATTTAACACACAGCCACAGAGCAATTATAAGTTTTCATCATATACATGTTGGTCTTGGGTGGTAATCGAAACCACGACCCTTGGCACATAAAGCATAAAAGTCAATGCTGGTGAACACTGAACATATCATAGCTATAGTAATCAGTTCTCACCAGTGATCAAGTCCTTGTTGGAACTATCGAAGACAAAGGTGAAGACAGCCTGCGCCTCAGCTAGCTGCGCGTGCGGCGGGTCCAGCGTGATGTCGCCGCAGGCGTCCACCGCGCACGACACTGCTGCGAACACTGACCGCATCGACACGCCGGAGTTGAGCAGCGCCAGGCACGTACAGTTCAGACAGCAGGCCAGCAACTAAAAGTGACATTAAATAGTCTTCAAAATATAATTCAACCACATTTTACATATTTATTTCACACACACACATATATCACGGATGTGTCCGGTCAGGGTAGACAAAGACGATAAATCTCCACTTGGTATACCTCTCTCGCTTCCCTTACTTGCATTAGTCCTTTCAGACACATTCGTTTAGTTTTTGGTACTTCTGACCTGGCCCTTCTTTAAAACCTCTTCTACCTGGTTAAGATATGTTCGCCTAGGTCGTCCTATACCAACTCTTCCATTCACTTCCGCTCTTTATATTTGTGTATTCATGAACTATATATGGGTTTGCATATTGTTGCCTCAATATTAACCTTAAATCAATATATTTCTGTTTTTAAAAAATATTCTACGTAAATATATAGTGAAATATTGTAAATCTGGGCGGATCTTGCATCTCAAAAGGTTGCCGAACAATTAACAGTAAATTTAGCAATCATTAACTAAATAACAAGTATTACCCCTCCGTAATCTTCCAACTCCTGTATTGTTACCGTTATCCCAGTACGGGGGTACAGACTGCCAAGGATAGCCGATTCACATGTCTTCTTTATTGCATTCTCCTTGTATCTGTGTGTCAAACAATTTTCCTAAAGTTACTTGAGTATGGTATATATACAAGAAAAATACACTGTTTTGATATTGTTAAAGTGGATTGAAATCCTTCTCCTCCTGAGGTACTAGCAGAGTAGAATTGTACACTCCTCTGAAGCAGGTCTCGTAAGAGGCAACTAAGGTACTAGAAACAACAGATGGAGGTATATTCATCTGTGACAATGCAGCTCAGTGTGTTCTGCAACTGCAAACATGCTTGCCCAGCATGGCAATTATGGGCAACATTACTGTTATGCTATCAAGACTTTAACAGACATGTCGAATTTTTTCATAGTGCACTTTAATTGTTTTTATGCTCAAAAGTCAGTTCCGTTTCTTCAATGTTCAAAGTATCTACACACTGAAACTAGACACATGTGAACACTAGGAAAAAATTCGACATGTCCGCTAAGATGTCCGTATCGTAATCGAGTTCCGCTGACACTTAAGTTATTTTTTTCTAGTAAATATCATTAATTAAATATTTTTTCTCAATGCTAACCTATCACTAACTGATGGTTTCTCCCCTTTACTACAAAATAGAACATCTAGAGTTGCGCTGGTTATAGATTGGCTTTGCATTTTAATATCTAAAGGTCCATTTACACTCACTACCGCTACAGTATTACCTGTAAACAGAACATAAACATCGATATAACCTCAAAATTTATAATCACACTGCAATTAACATTTTCATTAATAAACACAATACACAACAAATTCATATAATGGACCACTATGATCATACATTTGTGCAACAGCATTTACTCAATTTAGGTAATATTAAACTATCTTTTGGGTTATATAAAACTAAAATATAGGTACCTTGTGATAAAATTGCTGATCCATCGGACTTACTTAAATAATTCAGTTCACATCTCATAGGTTTAAGTTTGCATTCTTTAAGATAATTTTCTTCAACTCCCATTTTATCTAAACGTGTTTTATTTCTAAAATTATAATTTTTTAATATAACAACAAACGTTGGTTTCTCATTGATAAGTGTTTGTTAGCATAGGGCTCAGTTGTCAGTTAGTGTTTTTATTCTCTTCTACGCAAAGTAATACATAATATTCAGCCTTAAAACTTCAAATTATTCTTATTTTTGGATGTCTATTTGCAACAGTCAACGTTTCACTGCTTTCATAATAGTAAGGTAAATTATAGAAATAATAAAGACGATTAAAAATAAGGCCTTAAGCTTATTATTTATAAATAGTCATACTCATAGATAAAAAAAAGTGATGTTATACTTTGACATATTACTGTCGTTGTCAAAAATTGTATTGACGTTGTACTCGGGATGGACTAATAGAAAAATATCGATTTTTTAATATCGATATATGGTTTTTTTTTTGCACAATTTGCAATTACATATTTGTAAAAATTGCCAAAATTTTAAAGCACATACAAATCTGGCTGTTGCAACATAGTTTTTATTATGTATAATTTTTTTTCGAATTGCTAGTCAAAAAAAAACCTAAACCAATACAGCCTACTGCTTAATTTAAGCTTTAAAAAATATATCGATTTTGATATCTGGAAATAAATATCAAAAATTTATACATCGTGGGATAAATTTCGCTAATGTATATCGATCTTATTCGAAAAAAATATCGATATTTTTTGCCCATGCCTTTGTACGACGTTGTACGAATTGTAAAATACTATACTTACATCAGATTGCTAATAATTTACTGATTTAAGTATTTTTTAATTTGATAGATTGTAATTATATATTAAACTTAAGTTTTGTTGTGTGAAAAATGAAGAACCGATTTAACACCTACGACATAATATGTATGATCACAGAGTTGCAAAGGTAAGGTTATGTTTTTGTTGTCCTATAACAATTATAATATATTTTCAGTTGTTCATATTAATTTACGAGGAAAATTTTTCAATATTCATTTGAAAATTATGACTTTTATTCTCTTACGTAATACATATATTTTCTTTTTTTTCCTCATCGCGATAAGTCTATCATCATTAAATTTAAATATTAATTTCAGGTTGATTGGCATGCGAGTCAACCAGGTGTACGATATAGACAATCGCACGTACGTTATAAGGCTACAGAGATCAGAAGAGAAAAGTGTGTTATTGTTAGAGTCAGGGAATAGATTCCACACAACACAATTTGAATGGCCTAAGAATGTGGCTCCATCAGGGTTTACTATGAAGGTGAGACTGTCACTTATTATTTTATGAAAGTTTTATTTATTAATAAACACATCTATACTTTCCTAATTATCACCAGAGATTGTTTGAAACATCTAGAATATTCTTTTTGTTTTATATTATTTATTTTATGAATCAAACTTCAAATATTTTATTTTAGGTTATATTTAAAGCTATCTTATACCAACAGTCTAACTTAAAAACATAGTTTTCTTAACTACTATATTTTAAACTACTTATATGTACTATAGTTTAGTAAGCTATTTTCATCAAACAACTATCCATTTCCAGTTACGTAAACACTTAAAAAACAAGCGCCTTGAAAAGTTAACCCAGCTCGGCATTGACCGTATTGTAGACCTACAGTTTGGTTCGGGAGAGGCGGCCTATCACATCATACTGGAATTGTATGACAGGGGTAATATAGTGCTCACGGACCACGAGTGGACTATACTAAATGTGTTACGGCCGCATGTTGAAGGAGAGGACAAAATTAGGTGTGTATTTTGTTATCATTAATTATGATGTGTCTATTTTACAGATGTATTATATATAATTATATTTTTGTGTCAACATATATGGCAAGGAAAATTAAACCTTTATTGATTGAGTAAAAAGAAAATTATCAGCTTTTTGTCAAGCACTTAAAATTGAAATGGAGAAAGATAATAGTTAAGCTTATCTTGCGGTGCATACATCCTTGTGGAGTCACAGCTTGCCAAGAAACCATCGATTCTTAAGAGTGTTTTGTTGTGCTGTGATAAATTCTATAGAGACTTCTCAAATTGATTAGCAACATCTAAAATAATAAATAAAATCTTATGGAATTCATACTTTGACATGACTCTGACTTAAATTACTTGCTTTTCAGATATCAAATAACATTGAAATTACCATTATAATA
This sequence comes from Heortia vitessoides, assembly GCA_020976665.1. Taxonomy (NCBI): domain Eukaryota; kingdom Metazoa; phylum Arthropoda; class Insecta; order Lepidoptera; family Crambidae; genus Heortia; species Heortia vitessoides. The sequence goes on from JACJUM010002496.1 coordinate 673,882, forward strand.
TTGAAATATTTATTTAACCCACATACATAGTCTAAACAGAAAGGTTTATATACAAAATTATTTTAGCTTAATACTGAATGAACCCACAAACTTTGATGTGCAAGAATACCCAGTCGATTGAATGTGCTCTATACTATACTATAATATACATATAATAAAATAATAGAAACTATAAATAATACAAATATCTCAATTGATATTAAAATTTTAGGTTTGCTGTTAAAGAAAAATATCCACTAGACAGAGCCAAAACAAACTATGCAGCACCCTCAATTGACATGCTTAAAGAAATACTCTCCAAAAGCAGACCAAATGATAACTTAAAGAAAATACTGAATCCGAACCTTGGTAAGCAATGTAACTTATTTTTTTTACTTATTTTTTTTTAACTTAACAGGCACTGTGTCGCATGTGGTACAACCTATTTTGTCCGCCAAGGGTCATTCCCACCGTGATCAAATATTTACCCCAACTAATATTATAAATGCGAAAGTAACTCTGTCTGTTTGTCGTTACGCTTTCCCGCTTAAACCGCTCAACCGATTTTGATGAAATTTGGCACAGAAAATCATTAGACCCTGAGAAAGGACATAAGCTATTTTTTCATTTAAAATAAGGGTTATAGGGTTCAGGCCATTAATTCGATATAAATAAACATGACATTCAAAGTTTATATAAGTTAAGACAAAGAGGTATGGTATCAAAAAAAACTATTCCACGCGGATGAAGTCGCGGGCACAGCTAGTATGATTATATTTGAGTTTATTATGTGTCTTTGTGTTTAATGTATGTATTAAGGTATTTTATTTAGGATTCCCCTGTTTTTTGATATCAATAATACAAGTTTTTGGAGAGACTTATCACAGTGTTAGGTCATCATATGAGGTGTTATGTTAGTTTAAAAATATATAATCTTATCAGCCGTTGGAAGTCGGTTGCTGGATACAGGCTTCTGCGTAAAAAGAGATTTTTGCTTATAATAGCCGTGCCAGGAAGGCGTGGTTGGAATAGAGCGTAGCTTCGCGACGAGGATGCTGCTGCCCAACCCATTCTGTCATATTTGAGCTATGCTGTTTCGGATGCTTATACCGCCATCTTTCGTTTCGGTACCTCAGTCGCCTCTTACAACACCAGGGGAGGTACTATTCAACTCTGCCGTTGAATAGTACCTCCCTTGACGTTGACCTGAATCCGGCGTAAGTCACTTAAAGCACTTGTGTTATGGACATCAGACAACAGAGGATTAACAAAAATATTACTTACATACATCTTTAACACCCAGACACAGAAGCGATACAAGATGTTCATCATCAACTGTTTGCCCTGGATCGAACCCACGACCCTTGGTGTGCAAGATAGGAACACCACCATCTGCAAATATCTCTCGTCAGTATGCATATGCTGTAACGTCTTCCTTAATATTAAACCTCACAGTTGCTGATCAACAATTTAAAATAAATGTGTAGTTGCTTGATCATACCTCATCTCTTCCAGAATTCGGTTCGGCTATAATCGACCATGTGCTGGCAGAGAACGGGTTGTCTGGCAGCATGAAGATGAGCTTGGACCCTAACAAAGGGTTCTTCGCGGAGCGCGACCTACCCACACTGGTCGCCGCGCTGAAGCAGGCCGAAAAGCTCCTGGATAATGCTAAGCTTGAAGCATCGAAGGTAAGCTACCTTCTTGTAAGTGCCATAATTTTGTAATATAGAAATCAATACATGTATTGAAAAAGATTTCCATCTGTAAAAATTAACAGATTTTTACTAATTGCAAATGAAAGTATATAATATGGAAGTTGCATGAAAATGAAATGTCTGTCTGCTTGTTTGTCCCGCCGAATTTGTGAAACGGCTGCACCGATTTTAATGGGGCTCTCACTTGCAGATAGCACATATATTTATGAGAAACTTTGGCTATATAACATCACGCTAAAATAGGAGTGAAACATTAATCAAAAATGTGACAAAAAGTGTATAGAGTGCGTAGCGTAAATGGTTGAAGTTACGTAAAAATAATGTAAAAACACGAACGAAGTCGCGGGCACAACTAGTAAGTAACAAATACATTTTCACCAAACCTCATTGACCTGACTCCAAGATAAGTCGCATAAAGCACTTATGTTACGTGACATCAAACAACAGAGAAATCACAATTATAATTCTTGGATACAAATTTAACACCCAGAAACAACCAAAATATTCATCATAATTGTTTGCCCTCGGTGGGGATCGAACCCACGATCCCTGACGCACATGATTGGATTACTACCATCCGCGCCATCGGTCAACATAAATTAAGAAACAACATTGTCTATAGGCTTCAGTGATAATATTCTACCTGGTATTTTTCTTCCCCAGGGCTACATAGTCCAAAAGCGAGAGGAGCGACCGAACCCCGAAGGCGAAGGGCCAACGTTCCTCCTCACCAACGTGGAGTTCCACCCGATGGTGTTCGCGCAACACCGCAGCACGCCCCTGGAGGAGCACGAGACCTTCGACCGCGCGGTGGACGAGTTCTTCTCCGCTTTAGAGGGCCAGAAAATCGATTTAAAAGTAAGTTTTCCGAACATAAGCACTAATTGATCGCTAGGTCTTAAAATAAAGAACTAAAATTATGTCCTCAATTATATTTTATGACTAAGTCTATAAACAAGTATACATTCCGCGTTATAGTTAGCGTTACCGCACTTTATAAACGCTCATAATATCACAAAATAGAGGTTCTCTGAAATGGAATGATACATTATCTTTAAAGTGAACGAAGTTAAAACATGAACGCTTATACAGGAATCATTATCATCATTATAGCAGTCTCACACTGGCCTCCCCAAGGGAAAAGGAATTTGCCCATGCTTGCTGCACTGGGCAGGCGCGATGGCAACTGCAATGCTCCGCGACGGGGATGCTGCCGCCCATTCCCGTCTTATTGCATTTGAGCTATATATCGGTTCTACACGAGGTAGACCTTTTCATTGGTACCTCACGCACACCTCTTTCTCCAAATAGCAGTGTTAGCATTGCTGTGTTCCGACTTAAAGGATGAGAGAGGCTCACCGCCTTTAGATTACTGGGTAATGTGGCGTATTATTTTCAAGTCAGAAAGTTGGTGACGCGTTAGTGATATCCTTGTGTTATTGATATTATACGCAGGCTGTATGTTTGTTTGTCGACCTGGTATATGGTCTATTAAAAAAAAGTACCCAATTTCCGGCTGAACAGGCTGGTTTGTCCGGCTATTAAGTTTGACGACCTGGTCTATACATGAGACATCCTGGGGAGTCCTAGTGGTTTGGAACCGTGTGCTCGTTCCAGACGGTGCAAATAGAGCGGGAGGCGATGAAGAAGCTGCAGAACGTGCGCAAGGACCACGAGAAGCGGGTGACCGAGCTGCAGGCGACGCAGCTCAGCGACCGGCGCGCCGCCGACCTCATCGCGCGCAACCAGCCGCTCGTGGAGCAGGCGCGCCTCGCCGTGCAGACCGCGCTGGCCAACCAGGTGCGTGCCCAACTGCGTCGGAGCTACTGGGCCCGATGGCTTAAGAAGCATATTTGATAAAAAAGAACACATATCTGTGAACATATAACGAGAACTGTGCCCCATCGGGTAGGCAGAGACTATGTATCACCATCTTGGCATACCTCTCTCTTCCCTTACTCGCATTAGGCCTTTTATACACGCTTGTTTATTCTTGTTACTTCTGACCTGGTCCTTTAATACCTCTTCTACCTGGTTAAAATATGTTCGCCTCGGTCGTTCTATACCAACACTTTCACTCACTTCCGCTCTATATATTTGTGCAGTCATGCTATTTTCATCCATCTACTACATCTATTTCTACATGTCCAAACTATTTTAAGTCTGTGTTTGTCACAACATCATCTTTTTTACTACAATAATCCCTTATTACACTATTCTTAAATCTATCTCTCAAACTCACACCATACATTCTACGAAGTGCTCTTATTTCAACAGCATTATTGTACTTGCAAGAAGCACTCCAGCCATACCCAACATTCACTACCATATCTGGTATATGGTATGGTATGTTAGAACCAACACACCTCTATGAACAGCCTTTGCCAGCCCCGAACAGCCAGTCGTGCCCTTTTTAACACATTTTGGCTGCCTTTAAAAGCTGCCTATTAAATATAGAGAAAAATCAACTAGTATCAGTTAATCAGCAGTCAAGTTAACTTTTTTCTATATTTAAACGTTTTCTATGTATCACCTCTTAAGTTAATAAAATCATTTTTGTTTGAAGTGAAATAGACTCAAAAAGTATGAACCTTTTTTGAAAAAATTGTGTTGTATTTTTTTTTATGTTGCAATTTCATTTTTATTTGAACTGAATTTATTTATTTAGTTAACTTCAGTTTGAATTCATATGAAATTCTCAAATTATATTTGCTTTTAAAATCATTACATATATAAAGTTCGTGTCACCTTGTTTGTCTGGTACGGCTTAACAACTGCGCAATATATTTATAGTTAAGACAGGGAAACGTCTTTCTGGTTAGCTAGTATCAATATTAGCTAGCGAACTCGACAGACGTCCTGATGAATAATCTAAACACCGACTGCAGCGCTATTTGCCGGGCTGATTTGTGGATTGAATCTATCTAGGGTGTCAAATGCATAAAAAAAATAATTTAAAACGGTCCTGCTGTTTAGAAGGAGTTCAGTGACACACACACATACATTGATTATATACATACTGGCTGTCCCGGCAAACGTTCTACCAATTAATTAATATAAAATTACTAAAATGACTGAAAAAATAAGGGTTGGTGATTGGGTGAAAATTTGGGGTTGTATTCATTAATGCCACATTATGAAAAAAAAATTGTCCAGAATAAAATGTATGTGTTGGATAACTCTACACTTAGTGGTATTAAAAACAGATAGTAGCCGAATCTCAGATCTACAAAACATGCATATACAATTTTATAAGAATCGTCAAGCCGTTTCGGAGGAGCATGGTAACTAACACACGAGAATTTTATATATTAGGTAAAGAAAAATAAAAGAAAACAACCATTGTTAGAGCTTCTTTGACCTGAAAGCTAAAAATGTTCCATACACCAGATGTCCTGGGAAGACATACGCTTGCTGGTGAAGACGGCGCAAGACAATGGTGATCCCATCGCGGTCCACATCAAGGGTCTGAAGCTGAACACCAATCACATCACACTGATGCTGTCCGACCCTTACGTGCAGAGCGATGAAGAGGACGAGGACCTAAAGCCAATGCTGGTGGACATCGACTTGTCCCTAACAGCGTTTGCTAACGCCAGAAGGTAAGGATGCAGATTAGTTTTATTTAGACCAGGTCGACAAACAAACGTACAGTCCGTGATAATAAGTGCAGCCTATTGACGCTCGTAATATCACAAGAAGCTATAATGTCATATCAACCAGCAATTCCACTGCCTCTTTCACTCTTCAAACTGGATCAGCAATGCGAACACTGCTATTTGTCGGTAGAAATAGGTGATGGAGTGGTACCAATGCAGGCGACCTTTGTATGAGGTCAATCCTATTGTGGTACTGGCCAGATAGTACCAGAATAGTACCTCCCCTGTAACAGGTTTCGTAAGTGGCGAATGAGGTATCGGAACCGACAAATGGCAGTATTTCCATCCAGAGTGACTTAGAAGCAACAGAGTCTTATACACCTAGGGTTATGGGTTTGATCTTAAATCAGAAAAAAAATGTTTAATATTTGTTTTTGTTCTAAATGAGTATTTAAGTTTTGTATTAGGGATTCATCTGTTGTCTGATGTCTTGAACACAAGTACCATTGTATGTATGAGGATCTAGCTCATACCCGCTTTCAGCGATAGGACATCCAATCTTATGTATATACTACCAAGACAATAAGGTGTTTGCCCATAATCACCAAGCTGGATAGGCGTTGTGATATCGCAGAGTTCAGCCTAGAATCGGAAATGAATACTTTCTAAAAAAAATCTGAACTGACTCCATGATAAGTCGCTTAAAGCACTTGTGTTACAGACATCATAAAACAGAAATATCTCAAATATATATTCACTTACTGAAATACATATATGACATAGGACAAATAAAAATATTATATTTAAATGATTTTGGGTTGGTATCGAACCCATGACCCTAGCTGGATAAGATATACTACCGAATGCAGCATTGGACCCATCGATGCTGCTGCCCATCCCCAATCTAAGTTGAAGTCTATCACTTCTAAGTCACTCATTTTTTATTTTCCGGACGAACCTAGTGCTGGACTACTCAGACGTCAATTCCAGCGCCACCGAAAAAGAGGGCGGGGCCTCTCATAGATGAGAGGTCTGATGCCCGTAATAATCCTGCGTGCCCCGCGGCCGCCCGCAATGGCTCGCGAGATTTGAGCGACGGCGTGACCGAGGGCGCCTCTAGAGGCTCGACCTAGGCTCGGTCGCCGTCTTTGGGGTTGAATTTACTATGAATGAATTAAATTAAAACAAAAAGAGGACGGACAGATTGAGCCCGACAGCCCTAGGGCTGTCGGTTATCACTCGTAGGGACCTCGTAGGGACAGGGACTTCACGCGTTCGCCGGCGAACGCGGTGTACTGCTCTGTTGTACGAGCGCATGTGGGGTGTCAGTGGTTGAGTTGTGCCAGTGAGAGGGCGAGAAAGTACCTGCTACTCTTCTACTACTTTTCTACTCTGGCTAGTACACAATAGAGTTGACCTCATACAAAAGGTCATCTGCATTGGTACCTCTCCCTCACCTATTTATAGCCCCAAATAGCAGTGTTTGCATTGCTGTGTTCCGGTTAGAAAGGTGAGTGTGTCAGTGAAATTACGGTATAATATAACATAATATCTTCAAGTAACAAGGTTTATAACGAGATATCCTTATGATGTCACCAGCGTTGACGAGACGAGATGTATGACTCTTCCTATCACGCGTACTCTATGCTGTTTGATGACCTGTTATAATCATCATCATCATCATATCACTGTTAGACGTCCGTCATAGGCTTTTCCAAGTGATTTCCAATAGAACCAATTGTATGCGGCCTGCGTCCAGCACGATCCTGCGGTTTTAATCAGATCGTCTGTCCATCTTGCGGGTGGACGTCCTACGCTGTGCTTGTCGGCACTTGGTCCCCATTCCAGAGCTTTATGACTCCACCGTTCATCGGTTCTGCGAGCTAAGTGTCCTGCCCACACACCCACCTGGTCTTACAATAAAAAACCACGATGTAACAGAGAAATTGACAAATTAATATTATATTGACTATTTTTTTATCAGATACTACGATCAGAAACGACATGCCGCCAATAAACAGCAGAAGACCCTCGAATCAGCGGGCAAAGCCCTCAAGAGTGCGGAACGGAAGACCAAGCAGACGCTGAAAGAGGCGAACGCCATCAGCAGCATCAGCAAGGCGCGGAAAACCTACTGGTTCGAGAAGTTCTTCTGGTTTATTTCGTCTGACAATTACTTGGTAAGATCCTATTGAATCCTTAACTTAAAGTTTTGCTCAATTTAAAGCTGTTGCAGACATTTAGCCGTACTTCTCAATTACTAGGTAAGAAGAAACTAGATCTCATTTTCAATTCATACACTGACAATTGACAGGCCCGATGGTGCAGATGGTAGTGATCCTATCTTCTGCGCCAAGGGTCGTAGGTTCATTACCATCCAGGGAGAAATTAAAATGACTAATTGTTATTTTTGTTCCGTGTCTGGATGTTAAATATAACGTATGTGATGTTATGTGAATTTAGATATTATTTATTTAAGGCACTTAAAAATTCTTACAGGTGATAGGTGGTCGCGACCAGCAGCAGAACGAGTTGCTGGTCAAGCGGTACTTGAAGCCGGGCGACTTGTATGTGCATGCCGAGGTGACAGGCGCCTCCTCCGTCATCGTCAAGAACCCCACCGGAGCGCCCGTAACCCCTAAGACCCTGTCGGAGGCCGGCTTGGCCGCAGTGGCGTATAGGTGAGTTGGCGCTGACATCATTCTGACAATCTTGCGCGCTATCAGTCATGGGTTCGATCCAGGACAAATATTTTTTATAATACCAGGTGAGAGTAAGGTACAAATTCCCACAACATCTTATACATTGACCTGACTCCGTGATATTCGCTTAAAGCACTTGTGTTACGGACGCCAGACAACAGAAGAATCACAAATATACTACTTAAATACATATATTTAACACCCAGACACAGAACAACCACAAATATCACCATATAAATATTTGTTCTGGATGGGAATCGAACCCACGACCCCTGGTGCACAAGACAGGATCACTACCATCTGCGCCATCGGGCCCGTCGTTGACCAATGTAGACGACCTATGAGGCCTATCTACCAAATGAAAAATAATTGTAATAATATATAAAATTGTAATAATAATTTGCTTAATAATACCTGTCATGAAGCGGGAATGATAACAATAATTAGCTGAAGCCAGTTGATTAAGTTGTGGTTGTGACCTGCAGCGTGGCGTGGGAGGCGAAGGTGCTGACGCGCGCGTGGTGGGTGCACGCGCACCAGGTCTCCAAGTCGGCACCCACCGGCGAGTACCTCACCACCGGCTCCTTCATGATCCGCGGCAAGAAAAATTATCTGCTGCCCGACCAGCTCACCTTCGGCTTCACCTTCATGTTCAGGGTAAGGTTTACTTAAGGAAGGGGTGGAAACCTTCATCAAAGGTCTGACTCTTCCAGGGCTACCTATAGCGATGTAACATGCCTTAAGGTCTGTCTTCAGCAATGGTTGACATTTCTTAAGGTCTACCTTTAGTGATTATTGACATCCTTCAAAGGCTACCTTCAGCGATGGTTGAGATCCCACAAGGTCTACCTTCAGCGCTGCTTAACTTAACTTACCTATTCCATGATCGTCTGATTCGATACTTCATTATATACGATTATCGATAGTCACTCAGTTGTCTTGATTGGTTTGATATATTATTTAAATATATTTAACGAGATAATTCAACTAGGAATACACTATACAGTTGTAAGTTGCAGTAAGATGTTAGACGTAAACATTTCATACATGAACCGACAGATGGCGGTATATCCCTTCGAGACTACGTGGTTTTAAATACAAAGGTTTCCCGTTGCCGAACGTGATTTGTAAACATAAACCCCTGATGTTTGACATAGTAGTCGTCCTACGTTTCTTGTGTGCCAAGGGTCGTGGGTTCGATCCCCACCCAAGACATACATTTATGTGATGCATCTGTGTTTGTTCTTTGTATGAGTGTGTTAAATATATATATATTTAAGTATTATATTTGTGATTCCTGTGTTGACTCGTTTCAGACTAAAGACATTATACAAGCGATAAGGCCTCCTCTTGTACCTACTCTTCCATGTTTTTGTGATGTTCTTGTGTTGTTTTTCTTGATGTACCATAAAGAGTGTATTATTATTATAACATGTTAGACTAATATAAAGATGTTCTGATATAACAGCTAGAAGATGGATCCATCGAGCGGCACCGGGGCGAGCGAAGGCCGGCGTTGTTGGATGACACAGCATCCGACGTCACCTCGCTGCAGGAGGATGAGGAGATACTAGTGTCTGATGGTGAGTGCCTGGTTGTGGAACCGACTGCTCAATTAATTGATTTTATGTATTTTGTTGTATAAGGGAACCGACAGATGGCGGTATAACTATCCGAGACAGTGTAGCTCAAATGTATAGGGTGGGGATGGGCAGCAGAACCCCGTCGCGAAGGCTACGCTCTGCGGTTGCCCAGCGCGGCAATTATGGGCAAAATTCTACTGTTCTTGGTGGGCACCTATATCCAGCCATGGACTTCCAATGGCCGTAATGATAATGACGATTGTATAAGGTCTATAAAAATATTTATTTATAAATACTGAAAGGGAATACAAGTTGATATTTCTGCTTACTAAAACTAAGATAATATTTTGACATAAAAATTATATTAAAATATTGGATCATTTAAATCAATAAAGCTTATTTTAAATTAAAAAAATATATATATTTGTTGCGTTTTCTTTTATTTAATAATAAATAATAAAAGTAGCCTAAGTTACTCCCATAGCATCTGTCTGGTTGTGAGACCTGTTGAAAGTTGTCCAGCCGTTTCAGAGATTAGTTTTGTTTGTACTGTATATATATAGTGTTATATGCATTTAGTGAAAGTACTGTTTATTTGAAATCACAAATAGAAACTTTATATACATTAATTTGTTTATAATATGTTAATTATAAGAAAAAGCCTTATTTTGAGACGATAAACAGACATTTTATTTGCATTTCTTTATATTCTAGATGATGAAGAAGATACAGACTCGAAATCTCGCACCGATTCGAAATTGGACACCATCACAGAAGAGGCCCGCGTCAACAGAGAAGACTCGACTGTATCAGAACTGACGGAAAGGGACGATACCTCCAGCTCAAATCTGGCAGAAGAAGAGACGAACGGAGACTGCAAAACGGTGACGGGTGATCTGGGAACGGAGATAGAGAAGGAGAAAATTGATGATGGGACTTCTGACTCTTCAGATGACAATGGCACTTCTGATGATGACTTCCCTAATACACACATAAAGGTGATTCTATTTTTATTAGATCAAAACGATAAACTAGCTTACATTCCGTATGAGAGTAAGCGTTACCGCAGACTATACGCGCTCGTTTTTTTTTCGGACGAACCTATTGCTGGACTATTCAGACGTCAATTCCAGCGCCACCGAAATAAGAGAGTGTAAAGCACTTGTGTCTATCGGACAACTAATGACTAACAAATATTAAACTTGAATACAAACTTAGCACTCAAAACACAGAATAAACACCAATTTTTGATATATAAATTTGGGGATCGAACCCACGACCATAGGATAGGAACACTACCATCTGCGCCATCAGGTCCGTCAAAATAGTGTTCCAATCTTATGCGACCGAGGTAGTAGGTTCAATCCCCACCCCAAAACAAATTTTCATATAATGAATATTTGTGTTTGTTCTGTGTCTGGGTGTTAAATGTTTATTTACGTATTATATTTGTGATTTTTCTGTTGCCGTGGCCGTATGAAAGGAATAATGCAAGAAATTGAAGACAGAGAGGCGTGCCACGCCGATGATACACAGGCGTCACATTAAAAGTTAATTGAAAAATAGATTTATAATATTATACTAAATGCGTACATTTTTTGAAAATTGCCTCTAAAATGTGTACCAATTAATTGTGTAGGTCGACCACGGCACAGGCGAGGTGACGGTGCAATCAAAAACTAGAACAATCTCGGAGGCTTCTGACAGAAGTAAGTACGCACGCACGCACACGCGCACACGCACACGCACACGCACACGCACTCACGGACGGACGGACGGACGCCAATGATCTATCATTTTACGGCTATAAACGCAGTTATCTGGCTTCAAACGTTCTCCTAGGTACCGCATTGTCGAACAACGCACAAGGTATAAGGATAAACTGCGTGTTAAAAGAATAGTATTACGCAGTGAAGGCATAAATGTTTGAAAATACGATAAATATGACACGCGATATAATTTCTAACTCATTAGATAACCCTCGCAACTTTCTCTAATTACTTACTTACAAGATATGTATGTAATGTCCAGAGTTACCGGCAGAGTAGAATAGTACCTCCCTCTGTACTAGGAGTCGTAAGAGGGGACTAAGGTACCAGAACCGACAGATGGTGGTATATCCATCCAAAACAATGCGGCTTAAATGCACTAGGCGGGGATGGACAGTAACATCCCCGTCGCCAAAGATGCGATCGGCGATTGCCAACACGCTTGCCCAGCGCGGCAATTATGGGCAACATTCCCTCTTTCTTGAGGAGGCCTATGCCAGAGGCCTATTAAGAACAAATATAATTAATTCCAATTTTTATTTGTATATAATTCTTATGCTGTGAAGAATATTACCTCCCTAACCAAGTAAGCGGCGATTGAGTTACCGGAAACAGCAGATGGCGGTATACCCACCCGAAAACGGTGTAGTTTATGCAGCGATGGCACGCTTGCCCAGCCTATTTATTGGCAAAACTCCCCCATTCTTTGGTAGAGCTGTGTCCAGCAGTGGACGTGCTAAAGGTGCAGTTATGATTATTTCTCGTAGAAGACACTCCCTCCGCTCACTGTCATTGTCCCAGCATGAATGGTGGTTCTTGAGTCATAACTGAGTTATTGTGGGTCTTATGCCAATTGACGGGCTTGATCCTGTCTTGTGTGCCAAAGATCGTGGGTTCAATCTCCACCCAGATCAAGTATTTTTATGATGAATATTTGTTCTGTGTCTGAGTGTTATTTATGTGTATCAATAATTTTATTTTGAAATTCATCTGTTGTCTAGTATTCGTAATACTCTAGTGCTTAAAGCTACTTATCTTTGACTTCAATTATTGTCTCGCTGTGCATGAGTGGTATAAAGAGCGATGCTACTGCCCATTCCTGGCCAGTTTGATTCAAGCAGCATCTGGAACAGGTCTCTTACGACACCTGGTACAAGGGGAGGTACTATTCTACTGTCTCATGTTCTTTGAGTGATCGTTCGATGGGTTATAGTTTTGGTTCGATTCCTGCACCAACACAAACATACAATTTTTTTGGGGTATATGTGTTTATAGTTGTATTCTTGTTTCTGGTTATGTCACTTATATGATGGTATTCTGGCCAAACATAGGCGTTCCCAAGTAATGGAGAATTTTGCGCGTAACGCTGGGCAAGTGTGCCTTTCCCAACCTTTATTGAGCTACACTATTGGGTAGATATACCGCCATCGGTCAACACTTACCCACCTGATGCAGGTTATCCTCCTTTTCCAGTACCTCACAGCGAATGTAAAAAATAGTCCAAATAATTCTTGCTAATTTATCAGGTGAAGAGGTCCCATCGTTCCCCTCGTTACCCAAAAAGGGGGGGAAGAAGCCGCAGAACAGCAGGGAACAAAAGAAGAATGAGGTGAAGCAGAAGGAGAACCAGCCAAAGCGCGGGCAAAAAGGCAAGTTAAAGAAAATCAAAGAGAAGTACAGGGGACAGGATGATGAAGACAAGGAAATGATGATGAAAGTCTTACAGGTAAGGAATAAAGCTAGCTTCATTACTTGATTTAATATTGTCTGGCCCGACAGTGCATTTGGTTGCGTCCAAGTTTTGTGCGCTAAGGGTCGCGGATTCACCACCTAGACCCAACAGTTTATATTTGTTCCGTGTCTGGGTGTTAATATGGATATTTATGATGCATCTGATGTCTGTGATAGTAGTGGTTTAACCGAATTATCTCGGAGTCAGGTCAATGTGTGAGATGTTGTGGGAATTAATTTATTTTTATAAATAAATTATTCTTTGGTCTTTTTGATGGCTCTTATCTTCTGGATCGCGTAAAATACCTGCAGGAAATGTAGTAGAAGGGTTCATGCAGTGATAGTCATTCAGTTCCAAGATTGACGTGCTGCTCAATGGTACATGAGGTAGACCGCATACGAAGGTCGTTTGTATTGGTACTTCACCCTCACCTATTTCTACCGACAATAGCTTTGTTTGCTGTGTTCTAGTCTGAAGGGTGAGAGAGGCAGTGAAATTACTGGTGATAGTGACAAGGTATCTTTAGTTCACAAAGTTGGTGATACGCCAGTGATATCTTTGTGATGACACGAGCGTGTACACGCTGCGGTCATGTTTACCATCAAGCGGATCGTATGCTTGTCTACTGACTTCATAATACTCTATGAAAATAAAACCATATTCAGACCGATAGACCACTCCATTTTACTAATCGCAAATTACACATTTGTACAGTCAGGAAAACAGGAAAAGGAATCGAAGAAAGCGCTAAAGAAGGCGGCGGTTGCGAAGGCGAATAAGACTAAAGGACCCAAGTCGCAGAAGATCCCGCAGCCCGCACCCCTCATACTGGAGGCCGACTCTGAAGAAGAAGTCGAACCGGACCCTGAGGTAAGTCACCATATATGGCTGAGGTAGTGGAGACTTCTTTGATTTTCTCGAGTCAAAATCTCAAATATCTTTATTTGATTAGGACTACGGCGGATGGAACAGACAGTGATCTTGTGCACCAGGGGTCGTGAGTTCGATTCCCGAAATATTTATATGATGAATTTTTGTTTCGTTTCTGGGTGTTAATTATGTATAAAAGTATTATAATAGTGATAACCCTGATGTCTGTAACTTAAGTGCAATAAGTGACTTATCTCAGAGTCAGATCAATGTGTAAGATTTTGTTAGTTTTAGTCTATTATTATTGGGCAGATGACCTTAGTAAACCATAGTTTCATTTCTCATCATTGCCATTAGCAAAATTTTTATGTACATCTAACGTATTGTATTGTGGTCTTTACCAAAGAGAATATAATCCTATAATCAATTAAGAAAATAAGAATAAATAAAGGCATATTACATGCTAATACTGTAATATTTTAAAAATCCAATATCGGTTCAATTGATTTTAGATATATTCGTTGCGAACAAAAATACAAATATTATAGCTTTATAATATTAGTACAGATCGGTCCCTTTTCACCAATGCCCCTTTCGTAATCTCCCCCTTTTCTCATCAAATACGTGTAATGTGCGCGTGCGCAGGCAGACACAGCGGGCCCGAGTGCGGACTCGGAGCTGCTGAGCCAACTGACGGGTGCTCCGCTGGCGGAAGACGAGCTCCTGTTCGCGGTGCCCGTCGTGGCGCCGTACTCCGCGCTCCACAACTACAAGTGAGTCCACATATTCGATCTGGTAGTGTACTACCAGCTTGGAAATATCACAAATATCTCTCGTTATGTCAACTCTCGCCGTAGGCAGATTTGAACTCCCCTCCTTGTACCAAGACCTGAAGTAGCGTAGCTGTAACGCAGCAGGGCGGGGATGGGCAACGGCCCATTGGCAAGTTACGCTCCGCGATTGCCCTCGCGCCTGCCCAGCGTGGAAATTAAAGCGCCTATGGCCGGCGATGGATTTTCCTATATGATGTTATATGATGGGCCTGAGGACGCAAATGGTAATGATCCTATCTTATGTGCATAAGGATGTGGGTTCGATCCTCATCCGGGACAAAAATTTAATAATAATAATAAATACTTTATTGTACAGCAAACATAAAAATACATGAAACAAAATACAGTTATTATTAAGTACAATGGGCGGCCTTATCGCAAATAGCGATTTCTTACTGGCAACCTTTGGATGGAAAGACTGAATGAGAAAAAGAGGTAGCAAGAGCTGTCAATAAGAACGATAGATAAAATATATTAAATATACATAATATAAATAGGTTGTATTAAAGGAAATATAATTAGGTATAACTATAGTGATAGAAAGTGATCCTTCACCAACCGTTTGAACACAGGCAGGGACGGCGTGCATTTAATACTAAGCAGGAGTGCATTCCACAAACGCACAGCCTGGGCCGTAAAGGACTTACTAAAAAACGTTGTGGAATTCACAGTCGTTTTCAGTAAAAAGTTCTCTGATGACCTGAGAGATTTATATGATGATATTTGTGTTTGTTCTGTGTCTCGGTGTTGAATTTAAGTAGTATATTTGTGATTCATCTGTTGTCTGACATCCGTAACACTAGTGCTTTAAGTGACTTTCCTCGGAGTCAGGTCAATGTATAACATGTAATGTGAATATTATTATTATTGACAAACTCCAACCAAACCCAGGTACAAAGTGAAGCTGACCCCGGGAACGGGCAAGCGCGGCAAGGCGGCCAAAACGGCGGTGCAGGTGTTCCTCCGGGATAAGAACTGCTCCCCACGGGAGAAGGACCTACTTAAAGCTGTCAAAGAAGAGAACATAGCTAGAAACTTCCCCGGCAAAGTAAAGCTGTCCGCCCCGCAGTTACATAAAAACAAGAAATAAAATATGCATATAGACATAAATTATTATATTTATAATGAGGAATAAAAAGAATGTTTTCTAAATAATCTATATATATAACTCAAGTTTAGTTGTCTGTTAGTAATTCCAAATTACAATCTTTTGAAAAATGCATAAGTACCGTACTTACTTAAAAAAAAAATCAATAACTATAATTTTTGTCCGTTTATCAGTTCGGAATGATTTTCACGGAGATTTGAACCACGCACTTTCGGTTACCTACGTAGCACTCATTACCAATTGAGCTAAGCAATGGTTAATGCTGACAACTACGTAAATGTATTCGCTAGAGAATGTATACTTCCGTGCAAAATGAATAGGCACTCATATTTTTTTTCTTTCAACATAACACAATGTATTTCAGAATCCTTGAAAAATACACTGTAAGACAATCGCTCTTCTACTAGAAACTTAAATAAATTTCAAAAGAGGGGGTGAGTACACACATACCTCATGCCTGTGTCCCACCAGGGTGGACACAGACTATGAATCTCCACTTGTTACGAGCTCTTGCTTCACTTACTCGCATTAGTTCCTTTAGACACGCTTTTGTCTATTCTTGGTACTTTGACCTGGTCCTTTAATACTTCATCTACTTGGTTAAGATATGTTCGCCTCGGTCGTCGTATACGACCTCTTCCATTCTATATATTTGTGAAGTAATTCTAATTTCTAATTAATTTTTGGGGGTGAGAGTAATCGATTTCAATGTTCTCTCTGTATGTGATAAATAACAATCCCTCTCAAAAATTCGCATTACATATTATAGATAGCTATATTGTTCACACGACTTGTACCATTATTTGTTTGTTTTACCATTTAATTTCTTAGATTTTTTTAAACTTCGAATGTTTAAAAAAATACAGTCTAAGAAATTATGCTATAATGTGTTTTAACACTTAAAATATCTTTAATTAAGCTAATTTTGAATAACTGAAACATCTAAATGTCTTGATGGTGGTAGGCAGTTGAAATACTAATGATCGACTTCAGACACTATATTATAATGCTATATTTTGCATAATTTATATAAAATAAATTATAAGACCTTGATCAGGTAAAGAAATATAAATATCTAGTTTGTCATCGTTAATGATTTTTTGTTAAATACATTTATAAAGCGTTGTTTATCGTTAATTATTTTAAATCGACTTACAAAATCTTAACAATGACAGCTCTTAATCTGTTTCACAAAACAGTCAATAAAATAATATAATTACTTGACCACGCGGTTTACTTAGTCCGACGGACCCGATGGCGCAGATGGTTGGACTGCCCCAAAGGTCGTGGGTTCAATCCCCACCTGGCACAAATATTTATATGATATAATAATAAATAATACATTTGTGATTCTCTGTTCTCAAGGTTATTAAAAAGTGAGTGGTAATTATATATCAGACATTTATACGCGCTGACGTCATTTGTGGGGTCAACAATTTGAGCATAATTTGAGATATATGTAAAATGATCGAAAGTTAAATTGGGTCTACACTCACTTAGGCACAAAATAAATTAAAATACTGTTTTATTTTTCCAACTACCCCCTAAGTCTTTGAAGTAGAAGAACAAATCAAAGAGATATTCTGTCAAAATTGTTCATTATTGTACGTATTTGCTAATACTTAATAAAACTGCATTTTTTTAAATAATTTTTAGACCAGGCCGACAAACAAGCATACAGCCTGCGTGATAGCAAGCGTCACTGCAACCTATACACGCCCGTTATATCACAAAGATATCACTAACGCTTTACCAACCTTGTGACCTGAAGATATTATCAGACTGGTACATATCAAGGCGAACACTGCTAAATGCATACTTGAAAAAATTAAACTAATAGACTTAGTCTAAAAAACTCTCCTTTAATGAGCATTACAGGGGTAGTTGGAAAGAGAATACAGTTTTTCATTTATCTTGTGCATCAGTCTAAATAGACCCAGTGTATGGAATTTATATTAGCCTGTTATTAAAGAATAATTAGCAATTAAGTAATTAACGAAAAATATATATACACGTTAATTGAATAACATAAATAGATAATGAAATGTTGATGTAGGGTGAAGTGGCATAATTTATAATTTCCTTAAATATACTTTTTTTTTCTATTTTTTTTTCTTTTCTTTCAATACACATGATTGAAGTTACACGATTGATTCTATTCCATTGTTATTATAGTTATGTTGTTATTTAGATGCGACAATGAGCGATATTATTTGTAAATATATTTTGGGCTGTTATTTCTTATTTAACTCTTTTATTTAATGTGATTTCCCTTTTTCCCTTCCACGTTTAACAATTCGTACCTACGTTAAAATTCAAAACTAAGCCAAGAAAGGTAATACTAAAGTACAAGAACCGATCGATGGCATATCTATCCGGAACAGTGTACCAGTGTAACAGTGTAGGATCGTAAGAGACATCTAACATTTGAATTAGGCCTACCTTATCCTAGACTACCGGCACCAGACGGGTCTTAAAACTAACTTTAATGCAGGTTCATTACTCGAGCCACCAGAAAGGAACTTACAAGAAAAACTAGTGGTGATAAAAGCTCGATCAATACTAAATATTTAGTGTTAATGGAACCCCTACCGGCGTCGGCGCTCACAAACCGTTGTCAGTTTTATCATTCATATAATCTTAAACACGTTACCTTTACCGTTTACGTAATTTTTTAATTTATAAATCGGTAAATCTGATACGCTGCTTGGTGCTTGCTGCTTTTATTGTAAAATCTTATTCAGTTGCTCTTGAGTTATTTATTTTATAAAGCCGTGAGGTGGGCACTTCGAGCTTATATTTATTTCTAGTAATAACATCATGTATTTCACAGTTTTTCTTAAACATGCCATGTTTTTATAGACATACATAATGTTTTCATATACATACTGATTGTGTATATAACTTGATACTTTTCTTTTAGTAACTCTTTATATGTCATGTTAAAATCGCACGAATAGCCGTCTTCTGCAGCACAAATATTAATTTTATTTCAGCCGTGTAACAATATAGTAATATACCATAAAACATTGCACTGTAAAATTGGCTAAAAAAAACTAGGCGAGTTGTGTCTTTGTCTGTTTATTGACGAATTTTGTATATTGCCAAAGCTGCAGAACTATGTTTATTAGCGAGATCAACTATACGTGGTCCCCATTGTAGCTTGCCGTCCAAGGTAAGACATGAGGACATTGTGGTGTTGACCATATCCAGTTCCTCATTCTAAAAAACTATGCAAGAATGTGTTTGTTCAACATTTAGTGTAACCAATTTGAGAAAGGTAAATGCAGTTTACCCTTGTTACGGGGTGTCATTAGAGGCGACTGAGGTACCAGAGCTAAAAAATGTCGGTATATCTATCCGAAACTGCATATCTCAAATGCGTAAAGCGAGGACTCGTTTGCCCAGCGCGGCAATCAAGCCAGTCCAGCAGTGGACGTTCAACGGCTGATATGATGATGATTATGTTGGCTGTGTGGTACCGGCAGAGTAGAATACTACCTTGCTCTGTATCAGGTGTCGTAGAAGTTGCCTAAGGTTCCAGAATCGACAGATGGCGGTATATCCATCCGAATCAGTGTAGCTCGAATGTAAAGGACGATTGGATGGGTAGCAGCATCCCCACCGCGATAGCTGCGCTCTGCGATTGCCAACAGGCTTGCCCAACGCGGCAATTAAAAGCAAGATTCCCCCTTTCTTGGCGAGGCCTATGTCCAGCAGTGGACTTCTAATGGCTGGTATGATGATGATGTTAAATTAATAAAACAGTATCAAATTTCCCAATTATATTCCACAACTAAAACATAATACTTGCCACAACAAAACACAACCTTCTGTCAACAAGCCTAAGTCTATTTTACGGTACCGTTCAGTCTTCCTCTTCATCTTCCACCCCAAAGCCCTCTCCTTCGCCGGGCAGCTCTGGTGGCGGTGGCGGGGGCAAGTGTGCAATGCGATACGCCTACAAAACATTACAATATTTTAATATTTCTTTCAGAGGGTCGTTAACAAGTATATAACAACCCTGGTCCTACAAGCGTTTGGGGCTCCGCACACAATAACTCAATACAATCAATCATAAACAAGAACAATATCTACCTCCTCATCAGCGAAGGTGGGATCAGCCATCTCCATGACCTCGGGCCCGACGATATACTCCTCTTGTGGCTGAGACAACTGCAGTGGAGAGAAGTTCGGAGGCTGATACTTCAAACCCCACCCCACGTACAGGCACTCTGATTTCCTAACAATCATCAATTAATCAGTATGCTTGTCATAAGGTACTGGAAAAAGTAAAATGGTACCTCCGACGGCACCAGATGTCAAGAGGTGACCTAAAGTAGGCACAAGAATCGACTAAAGGCAGTATATCCATCAGAAACAGTTGTAGATTCACCAGGTTTTAAATGGCCGAAACATTAAATACCTGATTGAAGAGCGTCAGAATTCATATATACGGAGCGTTTTTATCGCGTTGAGTAATTTAGCATGTAAATAACATGTTATAATGTTTTAAGTGCCATCTGCAATTAATAGGTTTGATAAACGGTCAAAGAGATTAGAATAGTACAATTCTCCCTCTGGGTACAAAGTCTTACAGTACAGAGTACACCTTACCAGATGTCGTAACAGGCAACTATGGCACCAGAGCGGACAGATGGCGGTATATCCATTCACGGCAGTGTAGCTCAATTGCATAGGGTGGGGATCGGCAGCTGCAACCCCACTGCTAAAGTTACGCTCTGCGATTGCTAACACACTTGCTCAGCGCGGCAATTATGGGCAGAAAACCTCCATGATGTTGATGATGGGTACTAACCATTTTTATTACTGGCAATATTCCAAGGGTCTCCTACCCTATAGTGGCGATGAAGGTACTAACTTGCCAGAACTAGAGTAGGCTACCGCTCCAGGCCAGATGTTGCTCCTCATCACCGCCAGCGCTCGATCTGGTGCCAGCAGGGTGCTAACTCGCGGCGTCCACGCGGGCAGACCCTCAATCCGCTCGTCTTCAGACAACGGTGTGAAAAGATGCGGTCCAACCTCTGGCTCTATCGGAGCCTGACCTTCTTCGTCTTCTTCCTCTATGGCTTCACCCTTAAAACATAAATGAGTCTTAACGGCGTCAAAAATAATTAACCGAACGGGAATTTAATCCATAATTGCCGCGCTGGGCAAGCGTGTTAGCAATCGCAGAGCGTAACTTTAGCAGTGGGGTTGCAGCTGCTCATCCCCACCCTATGCAATTGAGCTACACTGTCTGTGATGTATATACCGCCATCTGTCGGTTTTGGTACATAATCTACATATCAACATGGTACATAAACAGTAAACATATTAACTGCAGAAGGTGCTTAAAACACTTAAACATGTCATCTACATGTAAAACCATTTCAACGCGATAAAAACGCTCCGTACATACGAATTCTGACGCTCTTCAGTCAGGTATTTTATGTACCGGCCATCTAAAAACTGGTTAATCCACAAAGCAGCTGCACTTACCATCCCAGCGTTAGGGTTCCACCAAATGGTGCGGCCCTGCTTCAGGATGTGCCGGCCGTGGTGCACCCAGTATGTGAGGTTGGTGTCGACCAGGTCCTTGATCGTATGCCCCTGGTAGTACGGGTTCTGGTTGAACTCCAGATCACCTAGAAAATGTAGACAAGAGATAGAAGAGTTTGGCATCTAAGTTCTAAGCAGAGAGTTCCAGCTCTCTGTTCCGTTGTGTTCAATCCTTATCCATTCTAATATTATAAATGTGAAAGTAACTCTGTCTGTCTGTCTGTCTGTTACGCTTTCCCGCTTAAACCTCTCGACCGATTTTGATGAAATTCGGCACCGACAATCTTTAAACCCTGAGAAAGAAAGAAAAGGCTATTTTTAATTTGAAGTAAGGGTTGTAAGGGGTCTAAAAGAGGGATGAAAAGTTGTATGGAAATATCGCTATTTTTAGGGCTAGAAACTTGAAACTTATTTTTCAAGCCATTCTCTTAATATAAATAAACATGACATTCAAAGTTTATATAAGTTAAGGTAAAGAGGTATAGTACCTAAAAAATCTATTCCAAGCGGACGAAGCCGCAGACACAGCTAGTTCTAGAAAAATATAATAAATAGTAAATAAATAAATAAACTCCAACATAGACCATACCTGATTCCGTGATAAGTATTTTAGAGTGTTATATATCTTACAACAAATAAATTGCAGGTATAACACTTAAACATACTAATATAACACCAGATACAAAACATGGGTATGGTCCGAACCCACGACCTGTATACGCACACAAGATAGGAAAACCAACGAATGTCCGTCGCTAGGTCTGGATTGTCAAACATCCTTATATGTATATACATAAAATGAGAAACTGACTGACACAGGGCCTAAACTAAAAGGGTTAGAAAATTGAAATATTGCACAGGGTTCCCTTTTACAACAAAGGGAGGCACTATCAGAGGTTTTTTCGAAAATTCACCTCCTAAAAGGAAAAAAGAGGGTGAAATGAAACTATTCTGTTTTAAAAATTATTCGAATGAAATTCAGTAAAAACATTCTACATTGAAAGTCATTAAACACGTGTAAAATATTTTTTTCAAAAATACTCTTTGAAAGGATAAAAAGAAGGTGCAAAGTTAGAAGTAAAATAAAAAAAAATAACTAGCAGGTCTATTAAATAAAATAAAATTTGTCCATCTTCGACTTTCACTTGTCTACAGACTGTCACCACAGAAGTCAGAGGTCGATAATATATCGCAACCCTTATACGAAGACTGCATCAGCTAAAAACTGTAATTTATCGCAGACGTTTCGAAGATGACGTGAATGATAGTACTTATTCGGAAAAAATACTTTTCTGAACGGATTGATTTCTGTTGAAATCATGCTAAAAGCATTCGACATATCGTTTAAATTTGCAAATAATTTGTGGTGTTTCAAAGAGAAACCTGATCTGCCATGGGTAATGCGATGACGCAGTCGACATTCAATGTATAGTCTGAGTACGTTCGATTCGTATCCTAGTATAACTAATAAATAACTTTACATTGATTATATAACCTATAAGAATAGTGCCTCCCTCTGAACCAGGTATTGTAAAGGCGACTGAGGTACCGGAACCGACAGATGGCGGTATATCCGTAATAATAGCTCAAATCGTGCGGGGATGGCCACAGAATTCTTGTCGCAAAGCTACTCTGCGATTGCCATCACGCTTGCCCAGCTATGATAGCAGATTTGAAAATAAATTACGTCATAAATCTAGATCGTTTACCACCGCCTTCCTCCAGGTCAATGTCTTCTTCTTCCCCGGAGCCGAACGTGAAATACCCTTGCGGCGAGATGGAGGTGCCGGCCGCAATGCGCGCTATTTGGGCGCGCAGAAAGTTGCGCTCCGTGCCCTCGAA
Organism: Heortia vitessoides; assembly: GCA_020976665.1. NCBI lineage: Eukaryota > Metazoa > Arthropoda > Insecta > Lepidoptera > Crambidae > Heortia > Heortia vitessoides. Next base: position 697,179 of record JACJUM010002496.1, read on the forward strand.
TGGGGGGAATGTTTGGACCTGGACAAGGAAACATCTCGTTTAGTTTCACAAACAATATGCCTAACCTGTCTGAAAATCATCAGTCATCATTGTATACTGAAAAGTAAATTGCTTGTAAATTCAAGACTACATTTCAACATCATTGATGTTTTAAAAAAATAATAAGACATATGTGACGGAGTGACTGTATGCAATACATTCCATATTTGCCACTCATCCCGCCTTACATTTGAGACAAGTTTTTTTGTCTAGAAAATATCATCTTAATTATGATCCAGCGTACTCTATGCATAAAACCTCTTAAAATAAAATAATTTTTAACTGCTTTAAAATTACTTGTATCGTATTTTTAAATTTAGGATTTGTTATCTGGCAATACCACCTACTGCGTGGATAGGAACGCCAACTTATAAAATTAAACCTATAAGAAAAAATGTGACGGTACTAATTACACACAACATATTGTGTCAATCATGAGAACGGTTGCCGAAAGGTAGCCAAAACGAGAAAATTTTAAAAGTTATTGTAACAGCCGAAAAACGTCCACTGCTGTACATAGGCCTTACCAATAAAGGGGGAATTGGCATATAATTGCAGCGCTGGGCAGAGGTGTTACTGCATTTGAGCCCCACCTTATTGCATTTGAGCTACTGTTTTGGGTTGATATACCTGTCGGTTTCGCTACCTCAGTCGCCTCTTACGACAACTAGTAAAGCGGGGAGGTACCATTTTACTCTGCCGGTACCACACGGTTTGAAAGCCAATAAAAAGTAGTTTTATCATGATGTATTATGGTTTCTCTATGCGACTATTTTAACACCTACATCGACAGGGAGTTCAATCCCTTATCGGGAAACCTAAATGATCGTGACAGTGCAGAGTTTTAGAAAAATTTACTTTCCCTTACTCAGAGGAACACCGCACAAAAAGCTAAAAGGAGAATTCGCCAAATATTTCTGTATGGGATTTTTCAAAGCTGGAGTAAGTTTTTAAAGATTCTGTAACAAGAAATCTTACGCAACGACAACTGGTTAAAAAATTATCAGCAGTACCTGTCAGGTACCAGCAGAGTATAATAGTACCTAGTACCAAAAATGTCAGATGGCGGTATATCTATCCGGAACAGTGTAGCTCATATGCACAGGGCGGGGATGGGCAGCATCCCCTTCGAGAATGCTGCGCCAACACGCTTGCGTCGCAATCATGGGCAAAATTCTTCGTTTCTCGGGCAGGCCTATGTCCAGGTCCAGCAGTGTACCAATCGCTATATATATAATGATTTATTAAGACACAAATAATGATTAGACAGTTACAGACTGAAGTTGGGCTGTTCATGATCTAGGAAGTATGAAGTATATAGACCTCGGCGTCAAGGTCGCCAGTCATGCAGCGGACCACCAGGCGCGCGGTCCGTAGCTGGTCTGGTGTCACGTCAGGTAGACACACCCATGGCTGGCCGGGGATCTGGCACGTCCAGAACACCTGGAACCACACGACTTAATCTGACCTCGATGACTGAGATGGTAGTAATCCTATCTTGTGCGCCAAGGGTTACATTTATATGATGAATATTTGTCTTTGTTCTGTGTCTGGGTGTTATATATACGAGTATGTATTTTAGTATTGTAATTCCTGTTGTCTGATGTCCGTAACATAAGCGCATACATTCATTATAGATCACGCCTGAATCCTATCGGGGTAGGCAGAGACTATGGATCTCCATTTGGCAATTAAGGCATTTATCTAAGAATCAGGCCAATGAATAAGATTTTTAATGACTTTATTATTATTTATTTAATAACCATGGAGGTTCAGCAAAAAATGCGAATTCTAAAACCTTCGTAGAGTGTTCTCATTCTCGAATCAACTTAAAACAACATGCCTATAATAATTATTTTTTTACTTAAGAAAGCAAAACCGATTGTACGAAAACCAATTAATATACCTACTTTTGTTTATTAAATAAAATTGACTCTACGTTTCAATTATATGTTAAGAAAAGAGTATTTTTATAAAAGTGTCATGGTTAAAGATTCCTAAAACATAGTCCGTTAGTTTTCTTTGTCATTTATTGGAGTTACTAATTTGTAATTAAAATGATAATAAAAAATTTAATTTAATTTTCAAAAATATATCTATTTTTATGTATATATTCGGCTGGTGTACAATAAACAATACTATTTCCAAAAAAAATTAATTTACTTTGGGAGGCATCGATTACGCATTCGATTTTCTTCAAAGTCTTGAACATAAGTGTAATTTCTTAACCGATAAATGACAAAATTTACTTTATTCCATATCCGTTATATCCATTTGACATGGCGGCGCCACCTTCTATGGCAAATATGAAAAAGTATCAGTGCCCTCGATTTAGCCTGCGTGGAATTGTAACTTTGGGCGGTATAGTCTCCTTCCTCGATAAAAAGACTATCCAACACTGAAATAATTTTTCAAATCTGACCAGCGGTTCCTGAGATTAGCGCGTTCAAACAAACAAACAAACAAGCAAACTCTTCAGCGTTACAATCTTAGTGTAGATAAGCACAGCTAAGTGCGAACCGTATGCAGGTTATGCACCTTTTTATTGACTCCTTGCCCGGGTCGCTCGACGGGCACTGGTGGAGGTGGCTGCCACGTGGACGTCGGCTCCGGAGGCAGCTTGGGCCGCACCGGCTCCTTCGGCCGCTCCTCCCGTGCCTCGCCTTCACCCACTAAAAAGGAACACACATTTTTTGAGCCTCCTAACTATTACTTGGGGCTTCTCTCTATATCCGCGACACTATAGGAAAACTGTCCATCCCCGCTTGGTGTATTTAAGTTATTTTGGGTGAACATGTCGCCATCTGTCGGTTTCAATAACTCCTCACTTAAGCTAACTGGTTATAAAGGAGGTACTATTGTACCCTGCTGATAAATGTTGCTGGTATTTCTTCCCGGACGTGCCTAATGCCACCGTCAATTCCAGCGCCACCCAACCACCACCCACTACAGCGGAGGTTTCACAGACAAGGAAGACTTAGTTAAATCCTACTATATAATATTATAAATGCAGGTAACTCTGTCTGTCTGTCTGTCTGTTACGCTTTCCCGCTTAAACTTCTTTAGACCCTGAGAAAGGACATAGGCTATTTTTTAATTCGAAAAAGTTGTGAGGGGTCGAAAGGGGGGATGAAAAGTTGTATGGAAGTATTGCTATTTTTGGAGATAGAAACTTGAAACTTATTTTCAAGTCATTGATTCGATATAAATAAACATGACATTCAATACTAATGCAATAATTCATAGCTATTCCACGCGGACGAAGTTGCGGGCACAGCTAGTAATATCATATATAAATATACATTCACAAAACATCTTATACGTTGACCTGATTCCGATGCGTAGGGTCAATGGAAACCAAATGGCTGGTTAGATTAGAACTGCGGAATGTCTTACTAATTAACAATCCTTTTAATAATCATACACAAACAAACAAAGGCCGTGAGGTACCGGCAGAGTAGACTAGTACCTCCCTCTATACCAGGTATCGTAAGAAGCGACTAAGATATCTTAACCGATAGATTACGGTATATCCATCCGAAACAGTGTAGCTCAAATGCAGACGGTGGAGATGGGCAGCGGCATCTCAGTCGCGAAAGGTGCGCTCTGCGATTGCCAACACGTTTGCCCCGCGCCAATCATGGGCAAAATTCCTCCTTTTTTGGGGAGGCCTATGTTCAGCAGTGGACTTCTAATAGTTGTAATAATAATGATAATGAAACACTCACAGAAAATATATTAAAGAATATTTGTAAATAATGCACCCATTTTTCACATGACAAGAAGATTTTTTTGCTTAGCCAAAAAATGCTTACCAAGATTTAATTTAGCAAGAGCAGCTCATTGCTAGCCTTCCAGAATTACATAAACAGCTGATTAATTTTAAATTGTTTGTCGGCCATGAGTTGCTGATCAATCTTATTTACTATTTCTTTGTTTTCTACTTCACTGATTATAATAATTTTCTACTCACAGATTAATTTATTCTGCTCACAGATTAAATATTTCTGCTCACAGAAATACGAATACTAGCTATTTAAATAACACGTGTAAATAAATACTACAGAAGTATGAACGCGTCTTCAAGCTGCTCGTAGATTGGACAGTGAGTTGGAACGAAATAACTCAAGCACATACCAATCGACCTGACATTTAACAGACTGGTGGCTCACATAGTTCTTTCTGCTCCTCGGCCTCCTGGACTCGAGCCTCTTCGTTATCCTCACCTTCACCTGGCATATCCTTCATGTCAAACTCCTGGAGGGAGAGGGCATCCATTAGTTGTTTGGTGTGATACTGTGGCTTTCTAATCACCATTCTCCCCTTAAGATGACTCGGTTTTACCCCCCTTTCTAATCTTACATAAGATTTTTGAATATGCTTATATTGAAGATTATTATATAAGCTTTTATTATATAATTGATGAGCCCGCTTGTGCGCCAAGGGTTCGATTCCCACCCAGAGCAAACATTTATATGATGATATTTGTGTTTGTTCTAATATATATGTGATAAGTAATATCCATGTGATAAGTATATGTATTTAAGTAGTATATTTGTGATTGTCCTGTTGTCTGGCAACAAATTTAACACGAAGTCAGGTCAATGTATGAGATGTTGTGGGACTTTTTTATTTATTATACAGTATTGATTAACCATCGCCTTGAGGTACCGGCGGAGTAGAATTGTACCTCCCTCTATAACAGGTGTCTTAAGAAGTGACTAAGGTACCAGAACCGACAGGTGGCGGTATATCCATCCGAGACAGTGTAGCTGAAATGCACAGGGTGAGGATGGACAGCAGCATTCCTGTCGCGAAAGCTGTGCTCTGCGATTACCAACACTATTGCATAGCGCGGCAATTACAGACAAAATTCCTCCTTTCTGAAGGAGGCCTACGTACAGCACTGGACTTTCAATGGCTATAGTGATAATGATTGACCATTGGATGGAACGATTTTAAACATGTTATGAAATAGCGTTTGAATGGAAGTCAATAAAGTGCGTTTAGAAGAGAATGAAGTGATTCAATGACGGATTGACGTTAACATTCTGTATTATATATATATATATATATGTATTGATTATTTAAAGTGATTCGTTATTGAGGGCAGTACTTCAACATGCACTTTCTGGAAACAGATAAGATATCGCAGATAAGCGGCGAGGTGGTTATAAGACAGATTACCCTAATCCTCCTGTCGAGCTCTTCAAGTGTCAGGTCCGTCTCAGCGATATAATAATTCGCGTTCGTGCCGTAGATCTTGCCAAAAAATCTGAAAAAAATTAAAACTGGCAACATTATATCAGATAATATATTATAAAACACCGTCGCGTCTGTACGACTTTCTAAATGAGACCTCATTCAGAAAGTCTCAAAAATTACCACACGAATTTTGAGATCAGTCTTATTCAGATTTTTATTTATCATAAATTCCGCCTGACGCAAATTGTTTTTTTTTTTATATTAAATATTAGATTGAATTCAGCATTTAAAATATCTAAAACTAGTCACCAGATATTCTCCATTCTATTAACATCAACACACAGTATAAAATTTGTTCACCCAATACCTTCGCGTTGAAAGTGTATAAAAACAATATTTCTTTCTACAACCCAATAACCCGTATGTGTCGTGGCTACAATTAACGGAAACGTAGTGGCAAATACATATATTTTAATAATATATATGTAACATATGTTTTTTATAATAGATTTCGTACTTTGAGAGAAAAAATTATAAATTAGAATGGCCAAGTCAACGTCAACCTTCACATAAAACATCATTATCGGCTAAAGAGCACCAAAAATTAATCATCGTATTAATTTTTTTTTATTGTATTCTTTAACACGACTTACGTTTTGTTTGATTAAAAAAAAATGGAATAAATTAAATATAGAACATATTTAACAATGAATATAAGAATAATTGTGTAATTGTGATAACCCATATAATTATGCTCAAAAATAAATAAATAAATATGTACTACAGTAATCTGTTAGTGTACTTGTATGTATCTGTAATAAATAAAGAATTAAGTAACTATTTATTCTGCTTGAAAATTAAACATTTGACATTGTAGTGTTTGGTAGCACAAAAATAATATGTACTAGGAAACATTTAACACAAGGATAATGCTGTTCTCTGGTATGTATTTGTAAGCGTGTGGCTGTAAAGATTCTATGCTATATAGATTCTGTGAAGATTCTATGACGAAGGTAGTTGACGTAATCTACCGTAATTGAGTACCTAACTATGTGTAACGCCACAACTCTAAAAGCTGACTTCATCATCATATCAGCCATCGGAAGTTCACATAGGCCTCCACAAGATAGGGGAATTTAGCCCATAATTGCCACGTAAGCGTGTTGGCAATCGAAGAGCGTAACTTTCACAACGGGGATGCTGGTGCCCATCCCCACCCTGTGAATTTTAGTTACACTGCATTTGATGGGTATACCGCCATCTGTCTGTTCTATAACTTTAGTCGCCTCTTTCGGTACCTAGTACAGAGAGAGGTACTATTCTACTCTGCCGGTACCCCACAACAAAGAGTGAGAGCGATCGTACATCAATCATACCATAAACATCTAGACAAGAGTCAAAGCTGATCCCAAGATCCCGATAAATTGAAAAAGCCTCACCTGACACTGGAGACAGGTTCTTTGATGCTAAGCATGAGCAACGAGATGTAGACCGCGTAGCACTCGCTATCGGGCAGACCATAACCAGCCTGTTATGAAGAGTAGCGTAAGCAAAATTCACATAATTTTCAAATAAATAAACTCAGACTACATCTCATACATTCATCTGATCCTAGAAAAATAGCTTAAAGCACTGTTACAGATATAAGAACAGATGAATACAGATATAATACCTAAATACAAATAAATAACACCCAGACACAGAAAAAATACAAATATTCATATGATGAATATTTGTATCATATTTTAGACTTGTATCCTACAGTGAGTAGATTTCCAAATTTAATATCAATGTTTACACACGTCAAACGTGGATGGATATATATTTGGAGGTATATTCTGTCGTCCATCGAAGCTTCAAACAAAATAAATTGCAGCTAAGAATTACTTAAACCTAGCAACCTGCCTCGACTTCGCATAAGTTACTTAGACAAGATTTTCCAAGAGGTAGACCTCTTTCAAAGGTCGTCTGCATTGATATCTCACTCACCTATTTCTGCCGCTAAATGTTCCGGTCTGAAGAATAAGAAGCAGTAAAATGACTGGTAAATGTGACATAGTATCTTCAGTTCACAGGGATGGCGACACGCTAGTGATATCTCTGTGATGACACGAGCGTCTATAGGCTGGGGTCACGTTTACGATCAAGCTGAACGTATGCTTGTTTGCTGACTTCATATTTAAAAAAAGAGATGTAGCTATCTAGTTGTGAAAGAATATTTCAAGTTAGTTGAATAATTTTTAAATTAAATAGGTTTTTGATTAAAAATAAATGGTATTGTAATGGAGTGTATCCACTTTATCATTATTATATTTCCAAAACACCCACCTCACGGAAATAATAGTTATGTTCCACCAGATCCGAAACCCTGGGCTTGAAGTTGTCTTCCTCTAAGTCCAGCTCCTGCTCCTCTTCACCCAGACCTTCGAGCTTCTTTGTCTTGCTTTTAACGAGCTGTTCAGGTATAAACAAGTATAAGCGAATACATCAAAGTTAACTTATATGTTCTCGTATAAGAAACGTTGCTTTGAGGTACTGGCAGAGTGGAATACCACCTCCCACTGTAGCGGGTGTTGCAAGAGGCGACTAAGGTACCAGAATCGACAGATGGCGGTATATCCGCAATAGTGTAGTTTAAATGCAGAGGGCAATGAGCAGCAGCATCCCAGTCATGAAAGATGCGCTCTGCGATTGCCAACACGCTTGCCCAGCGCAGAAATTAAGGGCAAAATTCCTCCTTTTTTGTAGAGGACTATATCCAGCTGTGAGAGGTGATGATTATTGAAAGTCTAATATTATAACACATACATTATAACACATACATTATAACACATAGGCTACTCTCTATTCCGAAAACATATTCCAGTAAAAGAAATCTGACTTTTTTTTATCAGTGCAATCAGCATGGATTTTTATATAGTTTAGTTGTTAAGAGGACGCGAGGTACCGGGAGAATAGAATAGAACCTCCCACTACACCAGGTGTCATAAAAGGCGACTAAGGTACCAAAACAGACAGCCCAGCTAAAATTTCTTCTTTTAAAGGTTCTGGTAGCTTTGTCTCCTCTTACGACACCTCGGAGGTACTATTCTACTCTGCCGGTACCTCACGTCAGAGTAGAATAGTACCTCTATACTGATATTACAAAGATGAAGAGTTGTACATGTGCAGGATAGTCTATTTATAAGCGAGGCTATAGAAAATTGCGATACGATCGATAGGAATGAAGCATCAATGGAAAATGTTTCAAAAGTGAGAATCACGATTCTCTTTTGTAAGATTCCCTTGCGATGTACACACAGCAACTGATCAACCTACCTAAATCTGTAACAAACGTCGCAATCGATATTAATCTATATAAGTGAGCTATTGAGTTCAAAATTGACTGTACTTTTTACAGATTTGGGTAGGTAGTTGCCCACCGAACGCTGCGTCCACGAAATAAGTTTACATACGAGTATATGTTATTTGTTTCTCTTTAAAAGTTCAAAAATAAAGTTCGCGGCAATATCTATCTTTTAAAATTTACTCACTTTACTTTTTCTATGGTATTAAAATTTGATCAAATATTTTGTGTTATTTGCGAAAGTGTTTTATCAGCATTATTTTAATCCTTATTTCGTATGAGAGTTCATCGTCATTACAAGTATTAAATTGAAGTAATAATAATAATAATAAATAAATTCCAAAATAACATCTCATACATTGACCTGACTCCGTGATAAGTCGCTTAAAGTACTTGTGTTACGGACATCAGAGAAATCACAAATATACTACTGAAATACATATATTTAACACCTAGACACAGAACAAACATAAATATTATCATATCATTATTTATACTAGATAGGGATCGAACCCATGACCGATCCCCACCTTTGGCGCACAAGACAGGATCACTACCATCTGCGCGATGCTTACTTACAGCACAGATTAACTTGAACGCCAGAATCCTGCCCGGTAGGAGCAGGATTGGGCAGCCGATTCCACGTTGCGATGCAGTTATATAATTACTACCAAAGACTGCCCATAAGTGGTAATTATGGTCTAAAAGTGGACGTCCTACAGCTGTATAACAGCTGATGATTAAATAATTCAATCTAACCCTGAACATCTCATCAACATTCCGGACAAGACTAAGCTGCGGCGGAGGCAATTGAACATCCTTGAGCAGGTCAAAGTTAGGGCGGAACTTCTCCTGCTTCACCTCCCAGGAGTACTGCTCGAACTGGTCCACCACATCCGGGGGTCTCTGGCCGAGAACCCTGTGCACCACGTCCACCAAGTGGTCGTACCTGGTTTTTTAAAATATTAGTTACCCTGATCTTTGAATTTCTGAAACAATCTAGACCAGGAAGCTCTTAATTATTTTGGTGTCTGTTGGACTATTTATTTTGTAATTATAAATAGAATGTATTTGAGACTGTCGTAACAAATTCAAAATTCATTAATTTATGTTATATATTAGTTTTGGAGTCACATATATCACCACCATCACATCAGTTGGACGTCCACTATCAGATATTGACCTCCTCAACAAAAAAGGAAAGTTGCACATATTTGTCGTGCAGACCAAGAATAATAGTAGTTGCAGAGCGTAACTTTGTGACGGGAATGCTGCTGACCGTTCCGGCCTCATGTATTTCAACTATACTGTTTCGGATAGATACTCCGACATCTATCTGTATCAATACCTCAGTCGCCTCTTATGTCAACGATTACGGGGCGAAAACTATTTTACTCTGCCGGTACTCCACGAAACTTAAATGTCTCTTCACAGCTTTATTTATCGCTTACATAATTTATAATTATTTAAAGAGGCCCTATCTAGCAGTAGAAGTCCTACAATTGATATGATGATGACGAAGATTTACACATCCAGTTACCTATTTAATTTAAAATTATGTACAATCGTCAATAACCTACAGTGAATCTCCAGTAGCCGCGCACTGGAGTTTTAGAAAATTTTTCGCCTTAACTAATTCGTTATTAAGGTCCGGCATAACATTTTCAGCAGCAGCTATAATGTCTGGCTCCAATAAAAAACACAATTGCGACATTATTTATCAATAATTACCACTTTAACAAATATATATTCTCATTAATAAGTATGTACAATTGAGAATATAAATAACTTTGTAAAATTTATGTCACTATTTGAATAATGTCATACAGAAATGTCTTAATTCCATTTTTAATTCACACCACCATTGATATGTTTACCTCTTCATACATCAGATATATTTTATCAAAAAATACGCTTGTAGGCGATCACATTATATAATTTGCCTTAGAATTAAATAAACTTCAAAAGTTACAAGATTTTGACCTTATTATGGTATATGACTTATATGGAGTAAAGTCTTAGGCCAGAAAAAAAAAAATGACAAATTGAAATCAAAACAAAAATCAGCAGGTCATTTGTAGGTTATGTGGTGTTTATTTATAATTTGTTCAACTGTAGTATATACTTAATTATAAAAGTGATTGACAAATAATAACAACATGCAAATGACAATTATTCATAATAATATAGTTTTAATTTAAAATTTTCTAACCTCAAAGTGCAAAAATTATACCCAAAACAAACATTATCTATAGATAAATATGGCAACAAAATTCGACGCAGCAGCTTACAATTTTAGGAAGAAACTTCCTTATGTCAGCAAAGATCTTTTACGATGGTTCCCAGGCCATATGAACAAGGGTCTAAAGCAAATGCAACGTAAATTGGGAAGCGTAGATTGCGTTATTGAAGTTCACGACTCGAGAATACCATTTTCCGGTAGAAATCCAATATTTACGAACACCCTTACCGGTGCTAAACCCCACATTCTTGTACTTAACAAGAAAGACTTAACAATAAAATCTCTAATTCCCAAGATAAAGGATCAATTGAAAGCCGAACAGAACATAGAAAATGTAGTGTTTACAAACAGTAAAGACCAGCATTGTCGCGGTCTAAAGACGCTGAAACCCTTAATGGTTGATCTGATAAAGAGTTCAAATAGATACAACAGGAGTGAAGAGTTGGATTACAACATTATGATAATCGGAGTGCCAAATGTGGGAAAGTCTTCATTGATAAATATGCTCCGATCAAGGAATATGTCTGTGAAACATGCACTGCCAGTGGGCGCTGTGGCAGGTGTCACGAGAAGTTTGATGACAAAAATGAGGATTAATAATGACCCAAAAATTTTCATGTTTGATACCCCTGGTAAGATGATTATTTTAATTATTCGTACCAAAAACAAAAAACCCTTCGATATAATTATTACTTTCAATTGCTTTGTAGGAGAACTGATTTTTCAGTAAAATAAAGATATAGTTATGGCTAATTAGGTTTTTTAAAAGATACATTAGATTCTACCAAATGTTTTAATTTTGATCTCCGACTCATTGGTGTGACTCTTGGCATTAACAATATTGTATTCACCCTAAAAATACTAATTAGCCCTATATTTTTTTCATGCAACAATTTATCATTTTGTTTCTAGATATAACTAAGTAATAATTTGAAAAATAATCTGTATATTAAATGACATTAACAATCATTTAAATTTATTATTTTTTTAATAATATAATTTACATTGCAATACATAATTAAAAGATATAATTTCATTAAATATAAAAATTATGTGTCATGTTGTTTGTCTGTGATGAATGTTTAAACTACTCAATTAATATTAACATGTTTTTGATATTTACTTCCTAACTTTATGATCAAAGCTATGTTAAGTTCAATATAAAAGACTGTTATTTTATCACCAGGTATCTTAGAGCCGTCTGTGACAGATGTAGAAATGGGTCTTAAACTGGCATTGTGTGCATCCTTGCAAGACCACCTAGTTGGAGAAGAGGCAATAGCTGACTACCTTCTGTTTTGGCTCAATAAACATGCTAACTTTAAATATGTTGACTACATGGGGCTGGAAGAGCCCTGCGATGATATCAACAGGGTGAGTAACCCCACCTTCAAATTTAGTCATACACAAGTCTAAAAGAAACTTACAATAACATAATCTCAAAAACTCATATATACTATAGTTGGTTCATTACAAGCAGATTGAAATCATTAAATAATAATAACAACATTCATATTTCCAAGGAAGTAATTGAATTCATGTTTAAGAACCTGATGACCCTCGGAATCATAAGAGTCACCAGCCAGTATTATTCAGGCAACATATGTTTGTTTTTCATGGGGAATAGACACACATTTGTTTAGGCTTGGATGTATTCTGTTTTTGACTGCTGACAGCTTAATAGGAAGAGATTAAACTATGTATTCCATTTGTGCGACTTGTGTGGTGGTGGAGACAGCTTAAAGTGGGCTAAAACCTTGAAAGCCCACCAGTTACTATATTACACAGAAGTAGAAGAAATAAGAAATGCTTTTGCAGGTACTTATAGCCGGTGCGGTCAAGTATAACCGTTTGAGAAAGACCCGAGACTTCGATGGCAGAGTAAGAGACGTTCCCGACCTCCTGGAGGTAGCACGCACCATGATCAAGGCCTTCCGCACTGGTGAACTTGGAAAAACTCTTCTCGATATTAACGTGTTGCGTGACCAGCCTGTCCAGCGTAGACAAATAGGATAAGAATATAATATTTCAAGATTAATTGTTATCTGTGACCATGTTGAAATGTGCAATAAGTGCCTCCCTCAGTAGCCCTCCCAGTGGCACTTCTCAATCACGAGACTTCACGCACATGTTCCCAAACCGAGTGCGAGTCCAAAGAAGGCGTTTAGGCTACATTTGAAAGACTGTGCGCCACACACAGTAACTAAATACGCAACACGTTAAACTATTCAACCAATCACGTTACAGAACCTGCATCGCGCTTACAATTCTCGACCCTCCGAATACATACAAGAACCCGACACGTAATAGTTGGGGCAGAAACCTTGGAATCGATCATGACATATTCCTATAACTTTCGCTTAATCTTGCAGAGCGGAAAGTACACAGCAATAGGGTTGCAATGGACCTTTGTGGCGCTGTAATTAACAAAGGGTACCTCCAAGAACGGGTACCTCAAAAGGGTACCTCAAAGAAGCAACAGATGATCCTATACAAATTGTCAATATTTCGTAATCCACATTAATCTTGACTTGACTTAAAATTTTGTACACATTTGTGTAGAATAAATCTGTTCTTTTGCGTGCAGACTCAAATATAAAAATATAAGCTGCAAAGAATCTTTATCACGTCTTTTAATGAAATCATTAAAAAAACTAGAGAATACAGTTGATGTAAATATTTAGGTATTGTAATCATAGTTAGTACGTAAGTAGATAGAGTAGGTGTAAATATTTTTCACAAAATAAAGAAATTGTTTTGTAAAACCATGACCGTGTATTATTTAATTTATAATAATAATAATATCTTTATTATACACAATGGCGGTCTTATAGCTCAGAGTGATCTCTTACAGGAAACTTTTGACTACTGAGTAGAGTTGTTCGTTGTGTACTATTTAATTTATAAACTAACTATATATGTGACAATAAACTTACATAGCGTCGCATAAGTTCTAACACCGCGTATGCCAAAGTTGGCAACTTAATAGTTAAGCCCTATGATAACACGATATTACATTTTTATCGCTGCAGTAAACGTTTTACACCGTGTATTGTTTAAACGAAATCTGTTTTGCGCCATCTAAATGCACAAGCAATTAGTTTTAAAATGATTTTATGAAATGTGAGCAATGTTTTCCTAATTGTACAGTGTCAACATTTTGACTTACGCGGTGTTCGAACTTAAACGACGATAGTATTATAAGCAACAGATACCCAAATCTGTCAAATTTTTACAGTCAATTTTGAACTCAAACTAGCTTACAATTATAGAATAATATAGATTGCGAAGTATTGACAGATTTGAGCAGGATGAGGTATTGTGTGCACCAACAAATATATAATTTCAAATACAACTTTCATTTTTCAAAATAAACACATTTTTAAATAATTATCATCGTCATCACACCGACCATTGTAAGACCACAGCTGGATATGGGCCTGCCCAAGAAAGGGGAAACTGCCCATATTGCCGCGCTGGGCAAGCGTGTTGGCAATCGCAGAGCGCACCTCTCGCAACGGGGATGCTGCTGCCCTCCCCGCCCTGTGCATTTGTGCTGCGCTCTTTTGGATGGATATACCGCCACCGGTCGATTCTGGAACCTTAGTCACCTCTTACAACACCTGTTTTAATAATTAACTTCGATACATAATTGAAATAAGGAAATACATAATTAAATATCTTATAATATTATCTGAGGTAACCAGTTGACAGTGGTAATTTTTATTTATCTTACTTCGAGGTTAATTGGCTATTGATAACAAATTAAAACTTTTCAGACAATTGTTTTGGTCAAAGAAACAATATATTTAACCTTCTAAAGTTCTTAATCAATTTTGAACTCAATTTTTCACCATCAGTCTAGAAATTGATACGAATACATGTTGTGACTGATTAGAGATTGGCATTTATCTAAACACTTATAAATGTGAATATTTTTCACGCTGAACAGATGTGGATGGAATTTAACACAGGTAATCATAATATAAAATAGCACATATGGTCATATGTTATCCCGTAAAAATAAACGGTTCCTGTAGGACGGATTTGTATTCTATTTCGCGAATTTGGACATGATTTTTGGGTTATGGCTATTTATAATCGTGAAAAATTAAAGCTATCTGGACACATCATATAAAGAGAAGTACATGCGAACTAGGAGGCATGTATGAAAGTCGTTCAATTAAAAAGAAAAAAAAACTGTTTACTTTTTGATTATACCTAGGCAATCTTGCTAGTAGATCTCGCATTAAGCAGTACTTAAGGGGAAGCAATTAACCTTTATGGTAATCAATCATTTAAACCACTGAAAAAAGACATTAGACAAATAGAAATATGAAAATATCAAATTGACATCAATAAACTAAAGATAGATGTTCTTATTGTAACATTAAAAAATATTAAAAAAAATATACTTATGTGATAACTTTAGGTAACTGATGGGCAAACGGAGAGCAAATGCAATATAGACTCGAGAAAAATGTTCTAATTAATTTGATACATACGATACATATGGTTCATAGGTCCAGGATCCAATATGAACCCACTGCAGTATCTCGAAAGCATCATATCATGCATCCAACAGTACGAGTGGTTGATTGAAATTGCCACCGATTGCTACCCCATCACGAAGATGTCACGAATGCATACCGCGTGAGCAGCAGCTGCAGCCAAGTCAAGCCTCGCCTGTATTTCGCTATGAGCTCCTCATCTTTTGTTTCAAATCAAATAATAAACGAAACCTTGTCATTTCCTACATCTGGATATTCCACTGAGATAATCGCTTTTTCCTATACTTCTTCTCCAGAAGCTGATATTGGTATCAGCAGCACCGAGGATACCCTTCGCATGATTAGCACACCATGGAACACTGAGTCTTGGACATCGAGTGGGACAGGGTCCTTCGTAAACAGATGCTGGGCCTCACTTAAAGACGGTAGTCATTCCACATCCACCCACACAAGAGCGGACTCTTATGACGTACCATATATCTTTATTGAAAATACATTGTCGGCGAGTATCTCTACTCTTAACTTTAGCAACTCAAACCATTTATTGGCGAGACGTACCCGGAAGTCTAGCACATTCAGTTCTTGGAGCATAAATTCCTCCACCAGTTCAGGTATGTCGAATTCTAGAACCGTCAAAGTTAAATATCCTCGGAGTCCGAGAACGACATGGTCGTCTGACAGTTATCCTAACTCATTTTTAACCTTTTCTTCCCGGAAAGGGAGCAGCATGGAAGTCAGTAAGTCACTGTCATCTGAAGTCCAAAGCCAAGAACAGGGACATACCCCTATAATGAGCTATATAGGTTTATCAAAGATGAACAAAGGATCTGTTCTCTGACACTGAAGACACTAAACCTCACAGTCACAGCTGCATATAAGTAAATAAAATGGAAATATGTACATTTGTAACAGTTTATTTATTTTTATTACCTATATAAACTCTTGATATCAAAATATAATGAATACAGTTTGACAATGCAATTTTAAATTCATTATAAAATAATTTGTGCTTAATTTAAATAGTGATACTACAAATACTGGTTGCTTGCTCTAACACAAAACACAAATCTAATTTAATACAACTTTATGCTAACAAATCATTTCTTAATACAAAAAAAATATTGCCTTTCCCTTTCGCAACATGAACTACATTTGATTCAACCTTGTGTGTGGATCAAAATATTAATTTACATGATTTATTGTTTCGGCACATTTGTGATACCTATGACAGACTTGTAGTATTTAGATTGGTCGAGAGAGTCAACCAGGAATGATCCCAGGTCCCACTTTGAAATGGCTCTGCCAGGAGATGTCTGGGGGTTGACCTCCACAATAATATCTCTGCTGGGCTCATCTGAAAAAGGCAAGTGTTAATTTAATGGCCATTCATCATCAGGAAAGAAGAATTTTTGGCCATAATTGCTGGTGTGATGGTTTCACAATGAGTATGCTACTGCCCACTTCCGTCCAGTCGCATTTGAGCTGCACTTTTGTCGGATATACCGCCATCTCGTTTATATAAAGACATCTGATACATGGCCAGGTACTATTCTACTCTGCCAGTAACTATATATATTCTATATAAATACTATATAAATTCTATACTAATTATCCCTACTAATATTATAAATGCGAAAGTAACTCTGTCTGTCTGTCTGTCTGTCTGTCTGTCTGTCTGTCTGTCTGTCTGTCTGTTACGCTTTCCCGGTTAAACCTCTCAACCGATTTTGATGAAATCTGGCATAGACAATCTTTAGACCTTAAGAAAGGACATAGGCTATTTTTGAACTCGAAATAAGGGTTGTAAGGGGTTGCAAGGGGGGATGAAAAGTTGTTTGCATGGATCGCTATTTTTAGAGCTAGAAACTTAAAACTTATTTTTCAGGCCATTGATTCGATATAAATAAACGTGACATTCAAAGTTTATATAATTTGAAGTAAATAGGTATGGTACCCAAAAAACTATTCCACGCGGACGAAGTCGCGGGCACAGCTAGTATACTATATAAATTCATGGTCTCTTAAATTTCTGATATACAATGATAGTCAAATATCATTATAATTGCATGTATAATGAAAAATTTTATACCACTATCAAACTCAATAATATTAAATTATTGAGAAATTTTGGCAGAGTTCTGTAGGCACACCAACTAATTACTTAGTTTATTCACTGAATGAACCACAATATATATTTTATCCTAACATGCAAACATCCAACTTGTATGAAGTTGTTTAAAAGAGGTAAACAATTGAGAGCCATAAAAATAAAAAAAATAAATATAAAAAAATATAAATATGTAATAATACTGTAGATGCCTAAGCTTACACAGGATATAGACCTATAGTGCACCTAATCTACATAACATTTTTTTTATTTAATTGTGTGCGTTTTTTTATCTGAATATGTGTATCAGAATCATATTGCATTTTGCTACAATACTTACCGGCAATATGTGGGGGGAAGACGGCAATATAATTCAGAGGACTTGATTTTATTGCTTCATACATCCTCTTGTGGTCATCGTTCAAGTCTACAAATCTGGGTGGCACTTTCTCAGGCTCGTAGAACAGAAAAGCTGACAAACAGACAGAGATTGGCTTCACATTGCTTGCTCTCATTGCATCAATGATGTTTTTGGTTCCTTCTGACATGTCAGTGGTGGGCTCCAAGCTGTTGCGGGTACCTAGGACGACTACCACCCCATCTGTGCCTTCAATGGCTTCAGCAACTGAATCAGACTCAAGAACATCCCCTTTAAATATCTCCACCTTGTCCTTAAGGTGGGAGGGGACCTTTGATGGGTCTCGTACAAAGGCACGGACAGAGAGGCCTGTTAATAAAAAGTTAAATTGGCATAAGTATTTATGACCTATGTACTACTTACTAATTATATGAGTCTCAAAAACTTCTACATAAACAAATAATTATAACGTACATTATAACTACCACATCATATAACACTTAATGATAATGTAATTGTAGTAAATTTTTACCATGAAATCACAATAATCATATGATTGTTATAATAAAGTTTAATTGACATAAGATAAAGAATACAAACAAAGATAATAACCGCCAGTAAAGTGAAAGACCAGACTATTTACCAAAGTGCAAAGGTTATCCTGAACAGGAGACATAATAGAAACAATAAAATGAATATTCATTAGTCATGACTTCCGTAGATCTTATTACATACCTTTCTTAACGGCGGCCTCCAAGGCGCAGAGACCGGTCATGCCGGTAGATCCAAATATTACGATTTTCTTCATTTCTGCGAACAAAAAAACTGCCTTTAGTACAACATACTAAGGAGCAACCGGTTTTAGATTCAAGACACAACATCAACATTTGAAGTTATCTAATCAAATTATCTAATTGATTGCAGTTTACAAACTATAGTAATATATCTGGTAAATCTATTTGCAATATAAATGATACAATTGATATAGATAAGATTCGAATCATCGTCGTCGACATCATTTATACAAATTAATGATTGATACGGTCGTTTATTAGCATCAGCATTAAAACTTGTACGTACCGGATAATTTCTATAGGAAAAACACCAGACACAGCAAACACAAGTGTGACACTAACTGAACTAATAGACTGGCTGACCTGACAGTGATGTAAGCTTAGATAAAGTCAATGTTTTTTTAAGAATGGATAGAAAATGTTCAATTACGCTAGAGAAGTGGAAACATACATCCATAGCACCAATATATACCGTAACCCTCCATGAAGACTGAAACTGTCCCAAATAATATATTTCTAACAATTTTAGAATCATCAACATTTAATTTTCTAGAATTCAATTGACATTTTTAGAAAAGTTTTCTTTCCGAATAGCTATGCCAATCATGGGCCCTGATGCGATTATTTATGATTTCGAAAGGTCCACATAAAATTACAGTCTAGGAGTGTATAGTCTATAATATCAGCCATTAAATGGCCACCGCCCTACGTTTCGCTTGCCGGTACGTGGTCTCTATTCTAGAAACTTACGACTCTGCGATCCAAGTGTCCGGCCCACTGCTACTTCAACTTACTAATCCACCGGACAATGTCGGTAACTTGGGTATGTCGGTAGCGCGTATAGCGGTAAGAGATTCCGAGCATTGCCCTCTCCACAGATAGAAAGGGCAATGCACTGAGTTATTTTAAATTGGCTTTTGGCTTTAAAGGCAAATAGTAAGAGACCACGTTTCGCTGCCATAGATCATCGCTTTTAACCGAACGCTTTAAAAGTTTTAAAACTGCTCAGTGCAATCTACTGATTTTTTGTAGTACTAAAATTGACACTTATCGAAAATCCCCCGGAAATAGTATTATTTTTTAGGGATTGCTTGAGATATTTATAATATTATATAAATAGAATTTTCATGAAAAAGAGTTTGTCGTGTTGAGTTGCGTTTTACAGAATTAGTGCGTGATATGCTATATGCTATGTGCGTGATATGATAGATATGCTGATGCCTGCTAAACGCTCGCCATTGCCAAGGAAAACTACCGCCAGCCGCTTTACCACAAAATTATAATGCTAATCAGGCCCATAAAGAGAATGCTGGTCTTTTGGTCAAACAAATTGCTCTGAAGTTTACTGTAGACAAAAAGTGAAGCGCCATAGCGCTTAGTTTTCGTTCACCTAGTAAAGTTCGGTGAAAGCTGTTCTGTCTGAATGTTCACAAATCAAATAAGTCAGACTCTATGCCTCATCTTCATCGCCCAATCAAACGCCCTCTGCTGGACATAGGCCTCTTTAAGAAATTGATTATGAGGATTTTGCCATGTTGGGCAAGCGTTATGGTAATTGCAAAGCGTAGCTTCGCGGCGGGAATGCGACTGCTAAACTCTGCCCTGTTACATCTGGGAAACACTGCTACCCCGGTACCTCAGTCGCCTCTTACGATACCTGGTACAGGGGCAGGTACTATTCTATTCAACCGGTATCACACGGCTTAAGCGCTATGCCTGCAGCGTTTCAAAGCTGTGCGCAATTTCGGACCCTAACGTAACTTTCGGACAATTGACATCATACGTTTACGTTACTTTCTTCAATTATAAAGCTTTGATTAATATCGGTTCCAGAATTATATATGCCCCATAGATCCAATACCTGTTGAAAACTAAATTTCTATAAAAACCTTTGTCTTAAAACTAAACAGTCAACAATTTTTAATACCTTATACCAGTGACGTAGCGAGGACTAATCTAGACAAGGACGAGACGCTTTAACGAGACTCAATAACCATAATTTATACACAGTTATATCGTTGTCATCCTGTAATATTTAGTAAATACAAAATCAAATCTGTTGGGTTCATGGTTGTTTATATTAACCATAGCGGCCCGTCCCGGCTTCGCACGAGGGGATTTAAGACGTTTATATATATAGTTTTACGTTTTATTAATATTTATTTTGCTTTTTTTTTTATTTAGGAAGTATTTACCTTTTGAAAATATTTTTCCGGATTTCATTTACTTATTTCATTTATTTAATTAATCATTTTCTTCTTAAATAGGTGTCTACCTATTTTGTTGTTGTTTGTTTTGGTTGAGGTAAAAGTTTGTTTTTATATTTACATCTTTATATTTTTTTTGTTTTTCTTTGTTGTCTTAAGGTTTTTTTGTTGTTTTAAGGCTTTCTTGTTGTTTTAAGGCTTTTTTGTTGTTTTAAGGTGTTTTTTATTAAAGTTTTTTTTGTTAAAGTTCTTTATTTTATGTGTTTGATCAAATTATGTAATATTTACATTTTACTTTAGGGCTTCACTGTAAACTGTGTTTGCAGTGGTATTTGTAGGTACTAACAAAACATTGATTTTTAGGAGATCCTACTCGAGAAAGGGCAACATATGACTATACTGCCCATGAGGAAAGCACTCTTTTTTTGGGTCGACGCTAACAATCGAAAAAGTTTGTCCCTGTGATTTATTTATCGTAAGGGCAAACGATGTCTTCACAGGAAACTGTAACCTTTTAAAGGATATAGGTAAATCCGTCGGAATCATCGGGATTCGCGGTATGTGAGCGAGCTGTCCGGCCGCGGGCCTAGTAATGATTGTTGCTACAATCACATTGTCTCGTAATTCCCTTATCAAAAGTCTTGTGCCATTGCACATATTGGGAGGGTTTAAATTTCTCAAAATCATGATAGGAGTACCTCCTTTTAACTTTAGTTCGTGGGGTGGCAAGCCGGCAGGGTTGAGGGAATTTAAAAATTCTTGTGGGTACTGCATCTTCGATGTTGCACACAGTGTCAATAGATTTGTAACATTTGAAATCACCTGGTACTTTTTCCATAATCAATTCTGTTAATATCATTTAAGGAGTCGTTTCTTGGCGACACTATCGCCCTCGAACAGAGCCAATTGAAATTTCGTTCTGTGAGATTTTCAATGTCGGGATAGATTGTGTCTACAAGAACATCTAGACTGTTAACAGTTTGAGTCAATTCATTGTCCAACGATACTTGGGAGCTATTTGCAACTGGCGATGGTAGTTTTCCATCTCCAAGTTGAAGTATTTTTTGTGAGAAATTTCCATTGTTGGCGTTACTTAAATGTGCTTTCATATTTGTGCGCAAGTTTAGAGTTTTAATTGATTGCCACAAAGGTGATGATTTGAGGCACGCTTTAATAACGTCGGCGCGTGTACCTTTAGTTATAACCATTTACTTCGAAATCCCGTCGCTAAAATGACATTACTTTGGAGCAAACATCTAAATCATTAAAACGATTGTTATGGGTAAACTATAAAAGGTAGACATATGCTCTCCCGGATTTTTTTAAAGATAATGTTAAGATGAAGAATTCATGCATAGAGCATTTTTGTATAACTTCAACTATATGCTCAGCGCACGCCACGGAAGGCCTCAGAAACGATACTTTTCCCCCGTTTTTGAAACACTTTCGGTTACTGCTCCACAACTATAATTCCTAGCGTGATCGTAATATTATATAGCCTATATTACTTCTGAATAATGCAGCTTTTTAATGGTGAAAAAAATATTTTAATCGGTCCAGTAGTTTTTGAGTTTATTCATTACAAACATACAAAAATACAAATCTTTCCTCTTTATAATATTAGTGTAGATAAAGTGCAAGAAATAAATATAATGCATTACATATTTAAGACAAGTTCAAATTATTTTTGTAACCTATAAGAAAATAAAAAGTAACACAAAAATAATGTTTTTCGATTTTGTATTTATATTTAATTTATTCTTCACTGATTCCCATGTCTTGCTGGATTTACTGTCAATTTTTTTTTTTCGGTAACTGATATCTTGGTGGCGTCTACTAAGAGTAGATTCAAACTGTGGCACCCGCAAAGAGAGAAATATGCTATTGGATTAATAGTAAATATTCTTGATTTTACTCCTTTGTTCATGCTGAACATATTGGTTAAAGTTTGTCTAGTTATTGTCTCAGTCAAAAACTCTCCAGTTGTTTCTGATACTGGTAAAAATCACGAAAATGTTCTTCTCTAGAACCGGTACAGATACCGTCTCTTGTCTTTATTATTTTTTTCTATCAGACCAGGTCGACAAACAAGCATACTGTCCGCGCGATAGTAAGCGTCACTGCAGCCTATACACGCTTGTAATATCACAATGATATCATTAACGAGTTGTCAAACCTTGTGACTTGAGGATATTATGCCACATTACTCAGTAAATTCACTGCCTTACTCGCCCCTAAGACCTCATGTTTTTCCTATTAACAAACGCTTGTGACATTAACAACGTAAGTTCGTTTTTAATTTGAGGACTTGAATAATATTGATATATCTGTTTTTGATAAATACGATTTAAAAGGTCACAAAGAGTAACATGATAATTTAAACAGATCGATACAAATTCCGCTATTTCCGAAGGTAAATAATTTATAATATCAACAAATCTTTCAAATATATTAAACTAATGTTGCTGAATTTCTTAAATTTTTCCCTTGTTTTCTTGGCCAATATAGTATTATTTTCATATTTTAGCCATTGAACCATGCTTTTTTTTAGTGCAATCTGATTGTTGTGGCGTTCCAGAATAGTATTTAAGTGTTTCCACCCTGTTATCATTTGTGTTTGTAAACCAGAGAAAAGTTTGCAACAGAAACAATAAACTATATCTTATATAGATGAATGAACTAACCATCTACAATGCTGATTTTCACAATTGCCATTATCATTTCTCGGGTAGTAGTCATTTTAAAGATCTTAATGACCACTTTGGAATCTTGACGATATGCATCGTTCATCGGATAGCTCTAGTCTCCTGGATGTTTTATTTCGACCTTACTGCAACTAAAGAACTGACGAAGTGGCTCTTTTAAGGTCAAAGTAAGTTCCTGGATACCTACAATTCTTTTGGATTCTTCTCATGACGTCCGAAAAGTTTAATTTGTCTTCATGATCAGTAGACAATAATCCGAAAGTGTTCATTTTAAAATAAACACAAATTATAGTTAATTTGTTTTTTAAATAAGGGTTTTAAATAAAGGTTCTTTAAATATAATCTCGAAAGGACAGACGAGACCTTATTTCTATCTATCGACTATTCGACAGATAGAAATGAGGTGAATTAGGTTCTAATGTAACTTTAAATACATTACGATGCCGTAAAGTTTTTGACGTGACAACGTCTTATAATTTGATGGATTCGGCTGCACGCACGAAAAAACATGACTCATGCGGCGTTACCTCGCTCTGAGGCGTTCCGTTTCAGGCTTGAAGTGCAAGCAAGAGACAAAGAGGCACAATTGGCCCCGCGTTCGGCAGCGTTCGACATCTATCTCTCTCGTACTCGAGTGAGCGATGCGCCCGAGCTGACAGCTGCCATACAATAATACATTTTCATAAATACAATTAAAACGTTCTTTTGAAAAATGCAACCATTCCATCAGTATTATGACGTCACGTTCAACTATCTTCAGTAAACCGACTTTACAGACAATCGATTTTTTTAAGATAAAGTTTAACTCGATAGATAAGTTACTGGTAGTATGTAGTATAGAGTAAGTCGGAAAAGAATGGCCAAAATAGTTAAATATGAATTACGTTTTCACCACAATGGAATGATATGTTTGTAATAGCATATAGGGTTTGTTATCAGTCTTAAATTAATTATTCAAAGTGACTTCATGCGAGGCCCTTTTGAACGCGAGGCCGTGGGCAAGGGCCTATTCGCCCACGCCTAGCTAAGCTACTGCCTAATGCAGAAACTCACACGGTGTCTTTGAAAAGTAGTCATCATATATAGAATAATAAATTACCATTAATATATTATGGATATCAAGAAGAGCCAACCTGAGACCAACCTCCACAGAAAGCACCCGTTCACGAGTATAACGCCAATGCCAGTGAAATATTATAGACACCCAGAAGTACTGTAGAATTAACTATTTCAAATTTGCCATTTACTATTCGGCTATTGTAGTTCCTTACATTAGGAAGTAAAAATTTGATACATTTTTTCGGTTCTTATTGTCACCCTCTTCACACTCTTCTATCGAGTCACCAGATCTACTCCATTTTATTAATACTGTTAATTCGTACACACAGTATAAAATTCGTTTACTTTATACCGCGTTAAAGGTTTAAAAAACAATACTTCTTTCTACAACCTTATTACCCGAATATGTCGTACCTATAATGAACTGAAACGCACTGTGCAAAGACAAAATGTTTTTAATGATATATTTCCTATTTTCAAATCGAAATCGACAAAGAAACTCTCCAAGACCAAGTATTTAAAGGTTACTAGAAAAATTACACTAAAAAATAATTAATGCTAGCGCGGGCAATGAGTTAGTGGAACTATAACTTAGCAAATAAAACGTTTAGATATTGACATTGACATAATATATTGTATTGTCAATAATAGTAAAAACGAAACGCATTTAATATAACCTCAAATTTCTCATGTGTGTACTGCACAGATGTTATTATTTCAGTGGTGCAAATTTTTGACATAACAATTCCAAATAAACTATGGGTGACACTGAAGAATACTTTCCTCGTGGTGGGAAAAAACCCACCGTAACATACTTCAAGCCAAGTGGAAACGTACGTATTGTTAAATATTATAGTAACTTGTTTTTATTACTTGTTATACTGTAAATTTGTTGCATTTACCTTATGTATCAGTTTCTAGGCGCAGCCGAAAAAGGTGAAAGGAAGAAGAAGAAACCGAAAAAGAAGTCTGAAGACGATGATGGCTATTTATCTGAAGATAGTGTTAAAGATATTGATATATCGTACAAAAACTGTGCATCTAGATTAAGTTACAAGGTATGTTCTCATA
The DNA here is from genome assembly GCA_020976665.1 of Heortia vitessoides. Lineage (NCBI taxonomy): Eukaryota > Metazoa > Arthropoda > Insecta > Lepidoptera > Crambidae > Heortia > Heortia vitessoides. The sequence continues at coordinate 722,823 of JACJUM010002496.1, forward strand.
AAGTAGTTTTATTTAATAATAATATTGAATCCAAAGATCGGAATTTTATATCTACCTCACAAGTGACAGATATATACGAATCTCTAGTAAAGTTTCAATGTGTTTCTTCACTAAATTAATCCGCTACAAACAACCCCTGCAAATGCTTTTGCTGTAGCATTGAAATATATTATGGGAGATAAAGAAAATAAAAATGTATTAATAACTTCTTTTGTGTATCAAATTTAATTTATTTAGACTTCAATGAACTTTGATTGAAAATTATAATACATTGTGACAATATTATTTCCAGTTCTACTACTTTGAGCAATAACTTGTGTAATACAAGTTATTGCTCGTAAGTTAAGTAATTATTTTCATTGATTATTTAGATATTTGTTATAATTTCAGTCTATAAAGACTGGGGTGGTTATATTGGGGCGAGTGCGTCATGTGACTGAGACAAAAATGAACCTGTCATTGCCCGGGTTCATGACAGGGGTTGTGATGGCATGCCATATCAGTGAAGCATACAACAAACAACTTGAAGCATATGTAAATGACAAGGTAAATAATGTCAATTTATCATTACAGAAATGAACTTTCTAATAACTAGGTACAAAGCCATTAAGAAAATAGTTTTATTATGAGTAAAGAATGTGTAAATGTTAGAAAATATTATTGCATTAAGTTGTCAAATGTATATAATCTTGTGTCAAATATATTACCAGCACATACACTGCCGGACTCACCTCTCACAATCTATCAGTAATGCAAGCAAAGCCTTAGAACGGTAAAAATAAATAAGAGTAATATACCAATGATGATCAATGAGATTCACCTCAAAGTATTGATGCTGTATCTATAATGTGATCAATTTGTGCTATATTCAATAATTAATTATATAATGACTGACTGTATTTTATGAATTCTGGTTATCTAATATGTGTCCATTTGGTAGTAATAATAATAAATTTAAAGTTTATTGCAACACAAATCTTAGTGTGTCTAGTTGAAGATAAACTTAGGAACTCGAAAACACTTACAATAGTTGGTGAAAAACTGTAATAATAGTTAGTGAATAATCCATCTAATATTTTCTAATATTAACACGTACACTACCTGATTTCTTGGCCGTACCCAATAAATAAAAATGTGCTTTAGTTTAGTACTGAAATATCAACAACTTTAAATGCATATTAACAAGTGAAATAAAGTAGTGCTTTTGTAGCTGTCAGTAAAGTAGTTTTTTGAACAGGGCAACTTCCACAAACCAGTAATATGTAATAAATAGTGTAAGAATAAATAAATGTGAAACATGTATTATGTATCTTTAATTCACAAGGTTGGCAATACAGTAGTGACATCCTTGTGTAATGCTGCTGTGACAGTTACTAGCGCAGCGGACTGTATGCTTGTTATCGCCCTGGTCTACTAAAAGAATAGTATTTAATCTTCTACATAAAATTTTGTGATTATCTCTTCAGACTGATAAAATCAGGGAGTTGTCAGAAATGTTTCGTCCGGGGCAGTATGTCTCTGCCAAGGTGTTAGAGGTGGACGGCATCAAGCTGTTGCTCTCAGTGATGCCTGAGCATGTGAACAGTGGGCGACAACATTCAGATTTACAAAAAGGTTGGTAAAGAAATTATCCGTTAAATTGATGGAGATTACCCACTAACGGTGCGCTACTGCAGTGTGTACCTATTCGAGACAGTGTAGCTTAAATGCATAGGGTGGGCATCCTCGTCGCGAAGGCTGCGCTCTGCGATTGCCAACACGCTTGCCCAGCGCGGCACTTAAGGGCAAAATTCCCTCCTACTTAGGGAGCAGTGGACTTTCAATGGCTGTAATGATGACCCATTATCAGCCAGAGATTACCAATACATTGCCGGTCATATATTTACATTTAAGAGTTTCATAACGCAATATCTCTGTAATACTGTTGTGTAATATTGTAAGAGACTAATGAGTGCAATAAAACGAAGAAGGCGATAAATAAACAAATTATACATGTGTGCGTGCGTCCAATCCGTTAATTGTAAAATCTGCGATGTATGTCATAAAAAAGAACGTCCACGTCCGTCACCGTAGACCGCGTCACGTCTAAGATGACCCGCCCGATAACAACGACTCTTAACGCGACCCTCTCCATTGTATGACGAAACTATTTATTTCAAAAGCCTTACTAATGATATATTTTTTTATAAAATTAAAAGTGGAGTTTACTATCTATTGTTATGCTCGAGGCTTTAATAGATTGTACTTTATCTATGTCTGGACCACAGAGTAAATAAGTGAAATTACTTACTGTTTTGTCATTTCATTTATTGAGGCTAAGTTCCAACTTATTTTCTAAACAACACGACCTGGTACCGACAGAGTAGAATAGTACCTCCCCCTACACGGAGTGTCGTAAGAGACGACTGAGGAATCGGACCAGACGGTATTCACTTAAAGCAGTGTAGCTCGAATGCAACAGCGAGGATGGGTAGCAGCATTCCCATCGCGAAGCTACGGTGTGTGATTGCCAGCACGTTCGCCCAGCACGGCAATAAAAGGCAAAATTGACTCATTCTTTGGGAGTCCTATGTCCAGCAGTGTATTACTGATGCTATGATGATGATGATGAAAATGTTTATGGTTTATATATACTTTGTCCAGGTGATCTCCTGCAAGCTGCAGTGTCTTCAGTAGAAGACCATGGATACGTGATGGACCTTGGTATTCCTAACACAAGACCTTTCTTGCCCAAGAGTGATACCAATCCAGAAATTGAACTCGGTATGTCGTTTTTAGCCTACATATCATATTAGGCGCCCCATACACCTACAATAATATGCATGCACAATATTATTGAACGTTTAGGGATAGTATTGAAACATTGCACAATGATTGAAAAAAAGATTGAGCGAGCTTAATTTTTATTGGTCAATATTTTTTCTTGCACTGTGTAGGCTTATTATAGCGCAATATTTTTCATTTTAGTTTTCGGAGCGATCGCGATCGGTCAGGCACAATATTATTTTGACGTGACAACGTCTTATAAATTGGTTTGCCGGGTGACACTTCAAGAAACTGCGTTACGCTCCGCTCACGTTATGCGCTCACAATGAGAGCGAGTGAGAGGCACGCGTCCCTTCCACTCGGGCATGGTTAGCCCGCCTAAGAGCGAGAGAGATAGGCATACATACCGGTTCATGTCTTGCGCTTCTATTTCGCTTAGGCGCCTGCATATTCACATTAAAATTATTTTACCACTCAAAGTCGTTGTCACGTAAAACTTTCGCCCGTATACCGACTTTACAGGCAACCAATTTTTTTTATATCTTTAGTCTATTATTTTTATCTATCTGTATTTTTCGTGAGCGTAAACTGGCCTTCTTTTCAACTATTCTTTAACCTATATACGTTTTTTTTTCTATTCAACAAAATTACCAGCGCGGCTGCCGTCAAAACTTCGTCGTCAGACATGTTGCTCGCATGAAAATATTGTTCAGACTGGTCAATCAGGCAATTTTATTGAGTGAATTTATTAAACGTTTAGAGTCATATGGCTTATTCAATATTACTGGGATTGTACAATATTATTGTAGGTGTATGGGGCGCCTTAAGCATATTTAGTATTAATAAAACCACTTTTTATAATGGCTTTAACACGCGATTTGGTAACTGATCAATAAAAACAAATAAACAGGAGAGAGTTGCTGAAAGTTGTCAATCAATGAATTCAAATTAAGTTAAATGAACTACACTTCTCGTCCTCAACGCGGGGCCGATGGCGCAGATAGTAGTGATCATTTGATCAACGCAGACACGGAACAAAAACTGTGTTTATAATGTGTTTAAGTATATGTAATACTTAAATATATAATTTTAACAAAAACATGTATTTAAGTATTATTTTTGTGATTCCTCTGTCCGTCTCATGTTTGAACGCAGTGCGTTGAGTGGCTCATATTATATTTTCTCGTGTTTCATGACTTTCATTGAAGTATTTTTATGCTAAATTTCATTCAAATAACTTCTAAAACTATTAAAACAACTTACTTCTGTGAAAGCTGATAATGAACTGTTTTTATTATACCCACATTTTATAAACATACAGGTTAACCAGAAATATGACATATATAACCATAGATGCCACTAGGAAGTGCTTATTTGATGTTACCATTCGTAAATAATACATTTCCAAGTTTCATTCTAACTTTGCACCACCGTATTACCCCTTTAGGAGGCAGATTTAAAAATAATCCTTTCTTAGTGCTCCCCTGCGATATAAAAGGAACCTCTTTGCAAAATTTCAAGTCTCCCTTGTCGTTTACGCCCTTCGTTCATATTTCAGTCAGTCAATTTCTCCTTTTATATATATAGATGTAGGCGTTGTGATGTGGTGTTGCGTGCGATCGCTGACTCCATCACCAGACTGCAGCACCGTGACCCTTAGCAACAAACTGGAACATCTGCAGCGCGTTGGCCCGCGCCGCGCCGCCGTCCAGCCACTGCTGCCCGCTACCCCCGTCTTCTTCATTGTCGAAAAGGTCAGTGCCCCGCGTGACGTACACGCACGCACACACGCATGCACACAGAGATGCGCATATACATCTAATCATAGTCCGATACCAAAATATCTATTAATAATTCCACCTGTCTTCCTCTCCACAATTACGCACACCTAACACACATTATTTTCATAGAGCAGATACACCATGTTAGCCGTGATGCGAACGCGTGCAGTCCCTGCCCCTCGAGTGATAACCGACTGCACTAATGCGGCCGGACTCACTCAGTCCTATAACCTCATTATTATCGTCATATCAGCCATTGGAAGTCCACTACTGGAGATAGGCGTCCCTAAGAAGAGAGGGAATTTTCGCATAATTGCCGCGCTTGGCAAACGTTGTTCGCGACGGGGATGCTGTATCCTGCCCATCCCCGCCTTGTACATATAAACTACACTATTGCAGATGGATAAAACGCTATCAGTCGGTTCCGGTACCTCAGTCGCCTCTTACGACACCTGGTACAGGAGGAGGCACTATTCTACATTGCCTGTACCACACGGCTAGCTAATCTAAATATACCTTGTTTTGTCCTGCAGCCTTTAGACAACGGCATCGAAGGCCATGTGTTTGACGACACCACCGCATACATCCAGCGGCAGCATGCAGACAAGGTCAAGGGGAAGAATCCGGCGCTCGGACAAAAAGTAAGGTTATAAGGAAACCCACTTATGACGTAGGCAACGAGACCCTATTAACTGTTTTTTTGTACGCCTTTGACGGCTTAACCCCATTACCAAGTACCAATGTTGACGAAATTTGGTATAAGGATAGATTGTGTTTTAGATAGGGATCTCGAGAAGACTGAAACCTCATGCAAAGGCCTTCAGCATTGGTTCTCACTGTTACCTATTTCTACCGCCAATGCATTAGTTATTGTGTTTAATTACTTGCTAATGTGACATAATATTTTCAAGTCACAAGGTTGTCAACACGTCATGACGCTTAATATCAAGCGGACCGTATGCTTGTTTGTAGACCTCACTACACTACGTCTGTCTTTTCCTATGTATGCTTTGGTCTTTATATAACTACGCAACAGATTTTGATGTGTCTTAAAAATAGATTGATTCAAGAGAAGGATTTATATAAATTAATAAATTCCCATAACATCTCATATATTGACCTGATTCTGTGATAAATTCCTAAAAGACAGGATCGGCACTATCTGCGGCAGCAGCCCCGTCAATTTATGTGTATAATATATCAGAAAAACACTGTTAATTTTATAGTTTTCTAATGTGGTGTCGTATATAATGTAATTTTTTGCGCTTACATTACAAACGCTAGAATAACCCAACGAGATAGATCAAAACAATGTACTAAAGTATTGTACACCTTTAAAAATGTCCTCGATAGCATGTGTACCTCAACAATAAATCCACAATAACAATTTTTTATGCTTATTGCACCCGTGCAAAGCCGGGGCGGGTCACTTGTAGTCTATATACATATATATATATATATATATATAAATGTTGTTCTCTACTAGATAAAAGCCCGAGTTCTGTACGTGATGCCGACCCGCAACACGCCGTTCCTAACGATGAAGGACATCTTTGAGACTACGTACCCTGACCTCGAGAAGGAGCAGAAGTTCAAGGACGGGGACATAGTGGAGGAGGCTCAGGTCAGTTAATTTCTCTGTTCCATATTGACATGCGAAGTGGAATAACTTGGTTATAACTCTAACCTTGGTTGATGAACTTGTGTCCTGAACCTTCTGTATTTGGTTTCGGACCAGGTGCTCCGCATCCTGGGCCGGTCGGTGCACTTCAAGCTGGGCAACGGCAGCGTTGGCACCATGAGCCTCAAGCGGATCCAAGTGAATGAAGACCTCGCTGATGAGGAGGTCGTCGCCAAGTCATACCCTGTCGGTAAGTATAAACTGGATACTGAGGGTTAGTAAAAAATATAGTGCTCTTCTATTTCATCATACCAGCCATTGGAAGACCGCTGTTGGACATAGGCCTCCCCAAGACAGGGGGAATTTTGTCCATACTTGCCGCGATGGGCAAGCGTGTTTCCAATCACAGAGCATAATTTGCGCAACGGAGATGCCGCTGCCTATCCCCGCCCTTTGCATCTAAGCTATGCTGTTTCGTATAAATATACTGCCCACTATCAGTACTTGTACCATTGTCGCCTCTTACGATACCTGGTACTAGGGTAGGTACTTTTCTACTCTGCCGGTACCCCATGGCTATCTCTTCTGTTTGCTATCTATAAGTTATTTTTATTGCTAATATTTACAACTTTTTATTTAACCGAATGAATACCGAATTCGTTTCGTTATACCAGTTCCCGGTGTTGTAATTACGTTTTTGGGTCCTAAACGCATTCATCATTATCATAGCAGCCGTGAAACGTCCACTGCTGGACTTACACCTCCCCAAAAAGGGAATTCATCCACAATTACCGCGCTTGACAAGCGTGGTGGCAATTGCAGATCGTAAAAATATAAACTGAATCTGTCCAGATCTTCTTGTAATAGAATGTGATCTTGGTATTTCCTTATTCGCAAGTATATTTTCAAGTTATCAGCGTAAAGAAGGTATTTAAATTTTAAAATGCATTTGCTAATGCCGTTGATAAAGATGACAAATAGAAATGGACCTAGGATGGATCCCTGGGGAACTCCAGAGCTTACATTTGAAGCCAACCCCTATTAGATTATTATTAACTATTATTAGTAATATGACGCCTGCCCAGTGCGGCAATTATGGGTAATATTCCTCTTTATTGGAGAGGTCTATGTCACACATATTGACATTACTCTGTCCCACAGGAAGTGTCCACCGGGTCCGCGTAGTGTCCTACAACTTGGCCGACTACACGTACCTGGTCAGCGATCAGCCCCAACTCTTGGCGGTGAAATACTTCAACCTCGACCAACTGGCGGTTGGAGACTTGGTGGACGCAACCATCAGCACCGTTGCCGACAACCATATGACCGTCACTGTCGGCAGAGTTTCAGGTACTGTTGGCTATTCCAAGTCTACAGAGGTTCCACAGCTGGGAGTAGCTGTTGGTGTGGCTATCAGAGCTGGCATGTTCATCAGGGTGGGTATTTAGTGCTGGTGTCAATTATATCCTACTGGAGCTGTGCTACATCACCGAGGATTGACGTCAAGGTAAGTGATCATATAAAATGCTATAAAAGCTTTACTGTTGACCACATTGCAGTGAATAATTGGATGAAAGTTGTTTAATAATTTCACAAGACATCGCATACGGATCAGCAACAAAAGCATTACAAATGTATTACGTTAATGCATATATAAACACCCAGACACTGAACAAATACAGATGTTAATACAAATTGTTTGAACTGGGTCATTGTGAAACCATGAGACTTGGCGTATAAGACAGCGAAACTATCGAATGTAGTGAAAAAAAAACGTTTGACTCGTGAAGGATTTGAACCTCCGCCCTCCGATGGTTGTAAGAGGTTTATATCGGCGCTCTAACCTACTGAGCTAACGAGTCCTCGGTACAACACGCCGAATTGTTCAACACATTCACAATTGTAAGTCATACCTGTAGCCGGTTCGGGTCTCAGCGATGGACCTTAACGTCTTTAACTTAGAGTTCTATTTCGCTTAAACCTTGCCAGTATCGATATTGATGCCCGCCTGATAATGATAAATGATAACTAACATTAATTGATTGTCTATTGAAACAATAAACATATATATGTATATATACTTGCCGTGGAGTACCGCCAGAGTAGAATAGTACCTCCCTCCAGATGGCGGTATATCTTAAATAGCGTAGCTTAATTAATAGACGGTGGGTTTGGGCAGCAGCATCCTCGTCGCGACGTTGCGCTCTGCGATTGCTACCACGTCTAACCAACTTTTATTTCATTCCGTCAATTTATTGCTATATACTTATGTTCATCTTGAAGAAGATATTGCGAATATAGATTGAGATATTAAGTGTCCTGTCTCTCAAATGGGATTAAATTGTACTCGGTGAGCAAAGAATCGTTAAAATCGGTTTATTACAGACGTAATCTTTATGGACACAGGCTAGCAAGGCACTGAGATTTGATCGTATCATCCATTGAAATTCCACTGCTGAACTAAGGACTCCCCAAGAAGGGAATTTCGTACATAATTGCCGCGCTGGGCAAGTGTTGGGTATCACTTATCGCAGCTTTTGCGACGCCCGACTTTTTTGCTTAACCCCGCCCTGTGCATTTAAGCTATACTGTAACTGAGGGATATCCTGCTCCATCCATCTGTTGGTTCTGTTACCTCAGTCGCCTCTTACGACACCTGGTACAGAGGAAGGTGTTCTTCTCTTCCGGAAGACCAAAGTTAATAGTTCAAGTTAGCATGTAGAGCTGATGGGTTGTAACTTTCTGAGATAGTGACCGCGCACCGACAAGCGCCATAAGATGTCCACCGACTTAGTGGTCAGATGACAAGTGCTACTGGCGATCTGGGAGTCGCCGGTGGAGCAAGTGTCACAAACATACAGACAGACATACTGTCGTATTAATTGACTTTTTTTATCTATTACGTTATTATCTTTATATCGGTTCGAATAGAGTTGTGTCAAACGAAATTAAACTCTATTTGTACGTAGCTATGTCGCTTAAATAAGTCATTGGCTTTAATGCTGAGTGATAATTGTGAATGTGTTGGAAAATTTGGTGTGTTGTAGGGAGGACTCGTTAGCTCAGTAGGTTAGAGCGCCGATATTAACGTATTCTTAACAATCGGAGGGCGGAGGTTCAAATCCTTCACGAGTCAAACTTATTTTTAAAGAAAAAACATCGATACTTTGTGTATCTTTTTAGAGATGAGGTATTAAATTAAATTTTATATTGACTCTCTTTATTAAAAGCTGAATTATTTTATTATCAAGTTAATTCCCAAATAATATTCAATTGTACAAGTGATATAACTTGTGTTACGGACATCAGACAACAGAGGTGTCACACATATACTACTTAAATACATATTGATACACAAGTGTCATCATATAAATGTTTGTTCTGCACAGGTCGAACCTACGACCATTTAATGCATAAGATAGGATAATTATCACATTCGTCACCAGGCCCGTCATGTTGAAATTATCATGTAATAGGCACCGTAAATGCGTTCCTTAGAAGTTGTAAAGAAATCAATTTTCTAAACAACAAGGCAATTTAAATAGGTTTAAAGCCATTTCAGCCCTATTTTCTTACATGTCTAATTTTAAACCTCCAATCGTAATGAGACAATAATCTACATGAGGTAGGCTTTATATAAAGATCGTCTGAATTGTTACGTTACTCTAGCTAAATAGCAGTGTTGGGCAGTTATGGGCAAAATGCCCCTATCCTGGGAAGACTTATGTTCGACAGTGGACTTTTTATGGCTGACATGATGTTGATAGCTATACCTCAATTGTCCTGTAGAGTAATTTAGGCAACTTGTATTATTTATTTTTCGCAGGGAATTAGAAAAGCGTGTGAAACCAGCGGGCGATACTAGATTATAAATAAACAGTGTGTCCTTGCGGTTTCACCCTATTAGCTCCCAATCCCTTGAAAATATACGCATTAAATATTCCTTATTGATAATATAGCTTTCCATTGGGCAAAGAATTTTAGAAATAACTCCAGTAGTTTTTAGGTTTATTTATTACAAATGCAATTAATATATGAAAATCTCTTGGCCCGTGTCCGACATTAGACGTCGTACCGCAGTATGTAAAAGTGTTACCACCGAATTTATTAACGCGAAATGTTGATCTATCTACATGTTATTAAAGTTGTATTTCAACCGACGAGGATGACGCACCTCGCGTCATCCGCGGCCGAGGCAAGGTCGCGATGTGACGTCACTGTCCCGAACGTGGTCGCGATATTGGTGCTCGGTCTGTAGGACTCGTTAGCTCAGTAGGTTAGAGCGCCGATATTAACACATTCTTGTCCATCGGAGGGCGGAGGTTCAAATCCTTCACGAGTCAAACTTTTTTGTTTTTTTTTTAAAAAGACTAGATGGAGATTTCCTTAGTGTCTCTAACTTTTAAACCCTACCTAGTTTTAACATTAGAGTTTGTTTTATGACTAGGTCTTAAGTGTCATATTTGTGACTAGCAGGGCACCCCGAAATTCACTTTACCATCAATATCATCATCATCATCATGCCATCCATTAAAAGTCGACTGCTAAACATAGGCCTCCTCAAGGAAGGGGGTTTGTTGCCAATAATTGCCGCGCTGGGCAAGCGTGTTGGCAATCGCAGAGCGCACCTTTGGCGACGGGCATGCAGCTGCTCATCCCCGCCCTGTACATGTGAGATGACTTTTTTGCATGGATATACCGCCATCTCACGGTTCTGGTACTTTAATCGCCTCTTACGACACTTGGTACAGAGGGAGGTACTACTCTATGCCGGTACCTCACAGCTAAACCATCGATATGCAGCGATAAAGTACAGCTGATATAATTTTACTAGCGACCGCCCCGACTTCGCGCCGAGAATAAAATATGGTTATTGTAGGTTATTTATAAGAGATAGACATAATGCCTTCGCGGACTTTTTTAAAGGTGTACATCATTTTGATCTATCTCGTCGGTTTCAACGTTTCCAATGTAATCGTAAAAAAGCACTACATTACTTTATAACACACTACAAACCTCTAAATATATCTGTTGTTGTGTTTCTTTATTACATTATGCATGTATTATAAATATAAACCTGCCTCTTGAATCACTCTATCTGTTAAAACCGCATCATATTCAGTTGCGTTGTTTTAAAGTTGACAGACAGCAGAAAGAGACTCTGTTTTATACTATGTAGAGATTAAAATGTATTGTTTTTATTCGACAAGATCGACAAATAAGCATACAGTCCGCTTGTTTCTTGTTTGCAACTGGAACGGTGTATGTTCAATGTCTTTCCTGATAAATATCATAATTTATTACAGTTAGCACTTATTGCTGACGGATCGTAACATCAGTAATAGAAATACGTAAGAAAAGGTTATTATATCATAAGTTAATTGATACAACATCTTCTGTTATGGATATCAGGCAAAAAAGGTTCTAAGGTGTACATGAGACCTCTTACAAAGGTAGTCTGCATTGGTACCCCACTCTCACCTATTTCTACCGCCAAATAGTAGTGTTCGCATTGCTGTGTTCCATTCTGAAGGGTGAGAGAGGTAGTGAAATTACTAGGTAAGTGTGACATTGTATCTTCCGTTCACAAGTTTGGCGACACGCTGTTGATATCTTTGTGATGACACGAGGGTCTAGGCTGCGGTCACGTTTATCATCAAGCGGACCGTATACTTGTTTGCTAACTTTATAACATTAAAGAGTACGAAGGTTTTATCGGACAAACCGAATGCTGGATTGATAAGACATCAAGTCCTGCGCCACTTAAGGGGATGGGAGGAGCAGTTCCCGGGATAGGAGCACGGTAGACTTCCCAAGGGATTTAACAATCCACATGTAAAACTTCACCTAAATCGATACGCCGATTTTGGTGTGCAAGCGTTACAAACATACGGTCAGACATGCTTTCGCATTTATTGTTGTTTATCTCTTACATTATTATCTTTATATCGATACAAATGTGTTAAACGAAATCCAACTCTATTTGTACATAGCTTATGATACTTAGCTGAGTCATTGGCTATCGTGGTTAGGCATAATTGTGAATTTGTTGGAAAATTTGGTGTGATGTATCGAGGACTCGTTAGCTCAGTAGGTTAGAGCGCCGATATAAACCTTCTTGTACCATCGGAGGGCGGAGGTTCAAATCCTTCACGAGTCAAACTTTTTTTTAAAGAAAAATTATCGAACCTGTTTATGTCTTCCAAGAGATAAATATTGAGTTTAATGATGACACCCTGCTTGTTACTATTTTGAGTTCACAGTAACGTTCGACGAGTTCAACGTCATTCACAGTCTCAAGCCGATAAAGGCTTCCGGTTCGGACGGGATTTCAAATCGTGTCCTGAAAATTCTCTCCGGGCACCTAATTTGCCTGCTCGTGGCAATTTTCAATGCGGCGATGTCCAACTGTGTTTCCGAACGCAGTTATATAATTCGTAGGTTCGACCTCAATTGCTCAATTGATTACTGCTGCTCTCTGTAGGCAAATGCACCAACCACCTTGGACCTTATGACTCTGTCCCCCGCCCGATAAAATTACCGCGAAAATCGCAGCCCTTCCCCGCCCTCTCACTGGCACAACACGATCATTGACACTGCACATACATTCGTATAATTGAGCAGTACACCGCGTCCGCATGCAGTCCCTGCCCCTACGAGCGATAACCGGCAGCCGGCAGAGCTGCCGAGCTCACTCCGTCCGTCCTATTTTGCTGAATTTCATAATTAAATTTGGAGTTGGACATGAATGACACCGTGCCGAGGGTACTCTGCGATTCCTCCACGCCTACCCAGCACGGCAATCATAGGCTCAAAATCTTAGAAAATCAATAAAGATATATCTGGCCTGCGTCTGAAAATAGACGTCAGATCATACCACCTGTACATAATCAACATACGCAAAATATTAATCCATCAGCGTCTAATCAAAGTCGTAATTAAACCGACGAGGGTGACGCACCCCGCGTCATCCGCGGCCGAGGCAAGGTCGTGGTGTGACGTCACTGTCCTGAACGTGGTGGCTATATTGGGGTTCCAACACATTCACAATTATGACTTAGCGTGAAATCTGACTCAGCTAAGTGACAGAGCTACTCACAAATAGAGTTGGATTTCGTTTGACACATAATCTATTCACACTTTTGTAGTGATAATAATTGAATTGATAAAGGAAATTAATAAATTAATGCAGATAAAGCCGCGGTGGAAAGTTAGTTTCTAATGAATCTGCCATCATCATCATTGCGTGTGTAGAACGTCCGCTGCTGTTCATACCCTTCCCCAAGAAAGAGGGAATATTGTCTATAAACACTGCGCTGGGCTGCCAGACAGCATAGCAGCATCGGGAATGCTGCTCTTCCCCACCCCGGTGTCAGGTAGATATATCGTCTTCTGTCGATTCCGGTACCTCAATCGCCTCTTACGACATATCTCTATTTTATAGGTACCCCAGGACTCCTATCAAATTGAATCTTAATATAGATATATAAATATATCTTAATAAATAGGCTTATCATTCGCACTCTCGAATCATCAAAAATAATCTATGAGCATAGATTTGCTAATTAGAATGTAACACAAATGACCTATGACCCTGACAACCAATGTTACTAGTCTGCCGGTATCAGACGGGTCTTATAACTAAGTTTATAGCAGATTCTTTACGCGAGCCACCAAAAAAAGATCCTGCAAGCAAACCTAAATCTACCTATATATATTGAAACAACAAAACCCTTGGCCAAGCATTTTGATGTACTCCTGCAAATTCACACATTTCATAGCCTAATATTCCCTCAAGGCTTAAAAAAAATATTTGACTCGTGAAGGATTTGAACCTCCGCCCTCCGATGGTCAAGAATACGTTAATATCGGCGCTCTAACCTACTGAGCTAACGAGTCTTAACGACCGAGCTCCAATACCGCCGCCACATTCATGACAGTGACGTCACACCGCGACCTTACCTTGTTTATTGAAATACAACTTTATCTGCATAGAATTAGAGCAAATTTCCGCATGGCTAGATCAGGTGTATTTATTTGGAAGATAGTAATGAACTATTATTAAGAAAGTGATTAGATGTTTGTAGATTTGTTTAAGTTTTCTGGAAACATAATGTAAATGTAAACACTTGTGTTACAGACGCCAGCCAACAGAGAAATCACAAATATACTACTTCAATACATATTATTAACACCCAGACTCAGGACAAACACAAATATCATCATATAAATATTTGACCTGGGTGGGGATCGAACCCACTTGGCGCATAAGATAGGATCACTACCATTTGCGTTATCGGGCCCGTCAAGAAGAACAACGGCCCAAGTATCGATCCTTGAGTCACACCAGATGGCGTCGGATATGCTTGCAATACATAACAACCGTGGCGAACAAACTGCTGTCGATCTGTGAAAAAAATACTAAATAAATTGATGAGCTTTGAAGAAAAACCAAAAGCATCAAGTTTAGATAATAGGATTCTGCAATTGATTCTATCAAAAGCATTGCGGTAATCAAAGTACAGCACATTTAATTGCATTTCTCTATCCATTGATTCCGAGCGTTTCGGAGTTTACCTTAAATAGACAAAAAATCAATGAATTTGTTTTTTTTCAAGCTGTTATCTTGATTTAGTCACAAACAGACAATTCAATTATATATATATATAACTTTTTGAGTGTAGTCCAACTCACGTTATTTTTATTTTGAAAAAATGGTTCTATAGAAATCTGTATTAAAATTCTAGTGGTAATTGTTTTTCTGTCTGTCTGTAATGCTTACAAGGATTGCTCTGTAAACCGAACCTGACTATCATTATATCTATATATATATATAATTGTAATATATATATTAAAATTGTTCTATTTATTATTTTTGTCGTTTCGAAAGGGCTTGTAATGAGTCTAGTTGACAAAGAATATTTTCATTTGATTTGATGTTAACAAAAGACAATCTGCCGATGTCTCACGGCAAGCAATTGTTCTCAATTGCTTTGTCAGAATTAGAACTGAGGGCTTGCGGTGTCAAGGACAATGGACGGTACCGGGGCATCGCGTGTTATTCGGTAGTCATTAAAGTACCATTAGCCGTGAAGTAGCGGCGGGTGTAGTAATTATTACCTCCACCTGTACATGTCATAAGCGGCGACTAAGGTCCCGATATCAACAGATGGCGGTATACCCATTCAAAGCAGCGCAGCTTATTTACAACATGGTGAGGATAGGCATCGTCGGCAAAAAACCTCCTTTCTTGGGGAGGCGTATGTTCAGCAGTGGACTTCCAATGGCTGGTGTGATGATGATGTTGGATCATTCAAACCATAATAAAATAAGCTTCAGCAGTAAGTTCAACACCTTTCAATCCTGACTAGTGGGAACTATTCTATTCTGCCTTTATAATCCCTACTAATATTATAAATGCGAAAGTAACTCTGTCTGTCTGTCTGTCTGTCTGTTACGCTTTCCCGGTTAAACATCTCAACCGATTTTGATGAAATCTGGCATAGACAATCTTTAGACCTTAAGAAAGGACATAGGCTATTTTTGAACTCGAAATAAGGGTTGTAAGGGGTTGCAAGGGGGGATGAAAAGTTGTTTGCATGGATCGCTATTTTTAGAGCTAGAAACTTAAAACTTATTTTTCAGGCCATTGATTCGATATAAATAAACGTGTCATTCAAAGTTTATATAATTTGAAGTAAATAGGTATGGTACCCAAAAAACTATTCCACGCGGACGAAGTCGCGGGCACAGCTAGTAATTATATATTCACACTCCGTGGTGAGTCGCTTAAAGCCCTTGTTGTATAGACATCAGACAACAGAGGAATCACAAATACACTACTATACGTATATTTAACATTCAGAAACACGAAGACCAAATAATTGTCCTGGGTAGAGACAGGGATGGAACTCGCGTCCTTTGTCGTATAAGATTACCATCGGTGCCATCAGGCCTGATATAATGACGGTGACTTGACCACACATTCGCAGTAAGCTTTTTTAGTTCGCAAGCGATCGTACATTATATTTCTATCTTAACACTTTTAAAAATAGTTCATTACAGTTTTCCAAGTAAATAAACCAGATCTAGCCACGCGGTAATTTGCTCTAATTCTATGCGCATAAAGTTGTATTTCAATTGTCAAGGGTGCGTTGTCTGCGGCCGAGGCAAGGTCGCGGTGTGACGTCACTGTCCTGAACGTGGTGGCGATATTGGAGCTCGGTCTGTAAGACTCGTTAGCTCAGTAGGTTAGAGCGCCGATATTAACGTATTCTTGACCATCGGAGGGCGGAGGTTCAAATCCTTCACGAGTCAAACATTTTTTTTTATAATTACATTTTGCTTAATATGTGGGACGACACAATTCACGCCGCGTCCCGCGCGAGCTTATCATAGAGCCAAAGTACACCATGACCTAGGACTCAATGATAGTCAGGTTCGGTTTACAGAGCAATCCTTGTAAGCATTACAGACAGACAGAAAAACAATTACCACTAGAATTTTAAAACAGATTTCTATAGAACCATTTTTTCAAAATAAAAAATAACGTGAGGACTACACTCAAAAAGTTAAATGAATCATTTAAAATCAGTTACGATAAAGAAAAGCATGAAGCACGTGTATCACGGACAAGAACAATTACAGCAGACGAATCACAAATCTAATCAGACACCGAACACACACAAATGTTTGTCCTTAGTGACGATCCTCAGCCAGGACAAAACCCATGGCCTTTGTCCTGGCTGAGGACAAAGGCCATGGGCCGCATTAGATTGGACCACCATCGCTATCGCCCACCTTTCCCTCTTTATAGAATGTCTGGATATATTCTTTGTTTTTGTTGTCCTCAAGATTGACAAAAGTTTATTTTGTGTGAAAAGTGAAATAAACCGCGTTTTAAACACGTTAAAAGGGTAGTTTTATTTCGAGAAGTAAACACATAAATGTTAGAAAATATTAGATACAATTCACTTCATTAATAATATGCAAACTCATCTCTTTAGGATACATCCCTCAAACACACTACTCCGACGCTGGTATATTCACGGACCCCAAGAAAGCTTCGACCTCCAAACTGCCCAAAAAGTTTCGTGTCGGCCAGACGGTGCGTGCGCGTGTTCTGGTTGTAGACCGCGAAAAGCACGGCCTGCTGCTGACCCTGAAGCCCTCGCTTCTGGACTCCGAGACCGAGGCGCTGCAGAGCTACGAGCAAGCGGAAATTGGGAAGGCATACACTGGTTTTATCAGGGTAAGCTTGATCGCGTGTTTGTTGCATATAGACCTTAAAAAACCCTCGGTACTGGATTTCAAGATCGAGGTGCTGTATCTGATTGCAGATTGGATCAGAACAAATAAAATGCTTAGAATTTAATGCACACAGGTTCTTCTGTTCCCACACGTGGGATATTGGAAGAGTTAAGACAGACAGAAGTTAGTTTAGACAGCAGAATCCGATTGTTGTAACTCCTAAATTGATTAACAACATCATGATTATATGGATCAACATCATTTTGATTATTGAATGTCCAATGCTGGACGCTAACTTTTATTTTTCCTCAAACCTAATGATGGACTAGTCAGAAATCATTTCAAGCTAAGGAAAGTGGGGCCAAGTCGCTACTTAAAAAGTGACCATATGGGTGATTATATCGTACCTCGCGTCGGCGACCGCACTTTACATGATCTTATGCGGGATGGACACAGGCTTTCCCCCAAAAAGGGGGAATATAAAAACTTAATTACACACAATTTATTTTTTTTAATAAAAATAGTGAACTCATACATGTTAAAGATCGTTATCATATCAGCAATTGTAAGTCCACTGCTAGAGACAGGCCTCCCCAAGAAAGAGGGGATTTTGCCCATAATTGCCACGCTGGGCAAGCGTGTTAGCAATCGCAGAGCGTAGCTTTTACGACGGGGACACTGCTACCCACCCCCGCCCTATGATATTTAGCTACACTTTTCTAGATGAATATACCGCCATCTGTCGGTTCCGGTACCTTAAAAACTAATAAGATCGGAAAAAACATGAGTAGACATAAAAATTTATATAAATAAACCTATAATCTATATTCCTAATCTATATACCTAAGTATAAAGATAAATATATAAGACACAATCATTGTTTGCATTAGTCATGAAGTATAAAATGTGTAACACTTATCTATTCTAATAAAATTCTGATGTACCTTACATGGAGATATCTATATATTAAGCCGTGAGGTACAGGCAGAGTAGAGTTGTACGTCCCTCTCTACCAGGTGTCGTATTAGGCGACTGAGGTACCGATGGATGGCGGTATATCCATCGGAAATTGTGCAGCATAATAATAACACAGGTAGATGGGAGATGGGCAGCAGCATCCCCGTCGCGAATGCTGCATTTTTCCAATACGCTTGTCCAGCGCGGCAATTATAGGCGAAATTCCCTCTTTCTTAAAGAGGCCTCTGTCCAGCCGTGGACCTCAAAAGGCTGATTTGATGATGATGATATAGATTATCCGATACTAGTGGCCCGTCACAGCTTCGCACGAGTGACCATTTTTAACGCTGTGGCAGCGTTCATTGTTATGAGATACGGAAATCATGACGGACGTTTTTATTTTTTTTTTATATAAAAGCTGCGATGCGAAAATCCGTACAGACAACTGAACAATCGAAATACGACTTTATCGCTTCAGCGATATGGTCGATTATTCAAATGTACAACACATCTAGTGACGTCACAGCCCCCAATGTCATTGGAAAATATGTCGGGGGTTGGTAAAACTCGTTAGGTCAGTAGGTTAGATCGCCGGTGTAATTACGATTGGGCATCGGAGGTACCAGCAAAGTAGAATAGTACCCCGTCGTATGGGGCGATTAAGGTACTGGAGCCGATAGATCGCAGTATATCCACCCGAAACAAATAGAGGATATACACGGGGCAGCAGCATCCTTTTATCTTGGAGAGGCTGATATGATGATCAAAGGGTGGAGGTTTAAATCCTTCACGAGTCAGAGTAATATATATAGTTTTATCATTTTATTTTCTCCTTATGTTTTCATTATTCTTTCTGGTTTTTGACACATCTTGGAAGCATTGCAGTAAACACATTTTTGAATTAAATAGACAGAACTTAATATTATTATCGAGGCCATCTTTATTCGCATGTATTGACCATAGAGACGAGAATTGCTAACATTAAAGGGTTTTCGATTGTATACGTCTAACACTTCCACGCAACTTTATGACTGGATTCAATGAGAGGCTGACCAAATTAATACATTTATTTGGGTAAGCACTTAGAGACTCTTACATGGGTTTTAAAAAAGCTAGCAAGCAATATTAACCCTTAAACACACTTTAATTCCTGTTGTTATTCACAAGCTTCCAGCTCGCGACTTGTTCCGCGAGGGCTTTATATCTAATCCCTGAGGTGTTCTTATTGTGGGATGAGGTCTATGTCACCAATTGACAGCCTAACTGTGCTGTAAGTCATTTCCATTCCTTGGAAAAAACATTAAAAAGCCAGAGCTATCCTACGAGAACACGTTTTAACGATACAAAAAGTGATTGTTACTCCAGACTGTCAAGGTATATTTGTGCCAAATTTTAGCGTTTATAATATTAGTCGAAATTACCTTTTGTGTGTTAGTTTAGTCTTCTTGGTTAATAAAAATCATCAGGATGAACAGAAGAGAGACGGGTAAAAGTTAAAGTGACCAATGTCTACTTGATTGGTTATTACAAGTAACTGCGGGTTTCCACTATAGCAGAAACTATCCAATCAATAATGATAAGGATACTGTGTCTCTGGATAACCTTTTAGGGCTCCCCCTTACTATCTTCATAATCATAGAGCTGTTCTGGTCCTCCTGATTCAATAATGATATCAATATTCCTGCAACATCTCATACATTAACCAGACTCCGAGCTAAGTCGCTTAAAGCACTTGTGGTACGGACATCAGACAGCAGAGAAATCACAAATATAATACTTAAGTACATATCTTTAACACCCAGACACAGAACAAACAAATATCTTCAAATGAATATTTGTCCTGGGCCACCACCCATCCTGTATGAAATTCTGTAGTTCTATTTGACTGGCCCGATGGCGTAGATGTTAGTGATCCTGTCTCTTGTGCCAAAGATCCTGGGTTCAATCTCCAGGGCATATATTTGATATGATATATGATAATTTTTGTGTTTTTTCTGTGCCTGGGTGTTCATCATCATCATCATCGTACCAGCCATTAAAAGTCCACTGTTGGACATAGGCCTCCCTAAGAAAAGGGATATGATGCCCATAATTGCCGCGCTGGGCAAGCGTATTGGCAATCGCAAAGCGCAGCTTTCGCGACGGGGAAGCTGCTGCCCATCCCCGCCATTCAGACTATTTGATAATCTTTTGGGAAGGTCTATGTCCAGCCGTGGACATTCTATGGTTAATCATCGTTTGAGCTATTGGACATAGGCTTCCTTTAAAAAAAAGAGGGAATTTTGCTCATAATTGCCGTGTTGGACAAGCGTGGTGGTAGTCGCAGAGCGAAGCATCATAACAGTAATGTTGCTGCCCGTCCCCGCCCTGTTTTATAGCAGGTACGCGGTTTCGGGTGAATATACTAATCTACGGAATCTACTGGTCCCGGTATCCCAGTCGTTTCTTACGACACCTGATACAGAGGAAGGTACAATTGTACTCTGCCAGAACCTACAGCATAGGAAGCAGCTGCAGCAGCATAAGAAGTATTTAGGCCTAAATATATAAATAGGTTCTAGAATATCTCATATTTTCCAGGTGGTTCGGGACTACATCCTGGTGTCTTTCTTCAATAACACGATAGCGTATGTGCCGCGTCAGTACGTCACCAAAGAGCCGCTCGAAAACCTCTCAGAGGCCTTTCACATTGGACAAATCGTAAGTAACTCTGCATTGTATATTCTAACTAGCTGAGCCCGCGGGGAATAGTGACTTTGGTGGGTGTAGTAACTGTCCTCGATAAATGAACTATCCAACACTGTAAGAATTTTTCGATTCGGACCAGTGTACTATAGCTTCATAATATTAGTATAGATAGGCGCTATTCATCTATTATGGAGGGATTTTTGACTTATTTTTAACTTCAAGGTCAATTAGACCTACCTCCAACGCTACCGAAAACAAGTACTGAAATTTTATAAAACCCAGTTTTTCTATACGCTTATTTCACAGGAAATAGCCTGCTAACAATGTTTGACCAATAATATTTACGTTCACTATTAATAATTTAACTACTTTGCTACGACATTTCAGTTACCTTACGGCAATCATTCTTAAGATTAATACAAACATGTATAATGTTCAATAAATCGCGTTCTAAAGCCGTTAAAAAGTGTTATTATGATCGTAGACCTACAAATTATAAGCACAAAGTAAATCTAAAGGAAATTGCGTAGTTGTGGTAATTAAACGTTTTGTAGTTTTACAATAAAAAGATTTATTCATACGAAAGTACACTAAAAAGCGCGGCAACAACCTTGCTAGCTTGACAGCTCGAGAGAAAAAGGACAGAGGCGCCACACGCGCCTAAAAACAGAATTATAAATGGTTGCGTTCCATTTCACTAACACCCTCCCTTGGAACGCAACCCCATCTTAGTTACACAATACAAATGTTTATCGGCAGTAGTGCCTTTAGTTAAATTATCTGCAATCATTTCCTCTCCTTTAACATAACAAAACATTATCTCTAAATTATTTACATGGTCCTTGAGAAAATGATAACGTATATCAATATGCCTAGATCTACTTAAATAACAATCATTATTAGACAGATTGATTGCACTTTGGTTATCACTGAAGATGACAAGTGGGTTACTCTGCTGCTGCCCGAGTTCAGCATGTAGTTGTTGGAGCCACAACGCCTCTTGAGCCGCCGAAGACATCGACATGTACTCGGCTTCAGCAGTAGACAGCGCAACAGTCTGCTGCTTGTGTGACCGCCAAGAAATAGCACCACCCTGCAACAAAAAAATGTAACCAGTGCACGACTTGCGGTCGTGCACATCGCTGGCCCAATCGGCATCACAATATCCTGTGATTTTCTCATTACCATCTTTGGTATAGATCAGTCTCAAGTTCTTGGTACCCTGCAGATATCTGAAAATTCTTTTCACCGCTCTCCAGTGAGCAGCTGTAGGGTTTTTGTTAAATCTGCTCAATGTATTTACTGCAAAGGATATATCAGGTCTGGTACCTTGAGCCACATACAGTAGGGATCCAATGGCTTGTTGATACGGACAGTCACACAATTCTTCCTCTTCCAATTTTCTATTTAGTTTCGAGCCAACTTCAAATGGCGTTTTTACAGGTTTGCAATCTGTCATTCTGAATCTTGCTAATATTTCAAGAATATATTTTTCTTGATCTAGAATCACTGTATCACCATCTCTAGTAATATGTAGACCAACACATTGGCTTGCTGGACCAATATCCTTCATTTCAAAGCATTCTTTTAGTTTTTCTTTTAATAAAATTTTTGAACTTTCTTCAGTTGTAAATAGAATCAAATCATCGACCCAGATGGCTATGAAAGTATTCTTTTCTGCATTGTAGTAAACACAAGGATCTGTTCTTGACTGTTGCATTCCTAACTCATGCAATACAGAATTTAACTTGAGGTTCCAGAGTCTACTCGCCTGCTTGAGCCCATATATAGACTTCTGGAGCTTGCATACCTGAGATCCTTGCTTGTACTCTTCTGGCTGTTGCATGTAGATATCTCTATCAATCTCTCCTTGCAGAAAAGCAGATACTGCATCCATTTGATCTATTGCCAATCCATATCTGGCTGCTAAAGCAAACAAGTAGCGGATGGTTGTGTACCTGACAACCGGCGAATATGTTTCTTCATAGTCTGCGCCCCATCTTTGTGCATAGCCTTTAATTACGAGCCTTGCCTTGTAGCGGAGGACATTACCACTCTCATCAGTCTTTGTTTTGAAAACCCACTTATATGGAAGAGCCTTTTTACCTGGAGGGAGGTCGGTTAAAGTCCATGTTTTATTTTTCATCAAAGAAGCATACTCCTCATCCATGGCTTTCTGCCATTTTGTGGCTTGTGGTGATGTAAGTGCTTCCTCCACGGTCTGGGGATCAGACAAGTCAGTAAACAAACACAATAAACTCTTGTCATTTTGTGTCAGATTTTTTCTGTACTGTGACCGAGTTGTTACATTACTGCTATTGTATTCTTCTCTTATTGGACGTGGTGGATAGTAGTCCATATCATGATCCTCTGTGTCAGAATACTCACTTGAGCCTTCACTATTACCTCCTTGTGTATCTGTGTCTCTACTGGACATCACAGGTGCAGATGTTGATGACTCCTGAGTGTGTATTTCCTTTTGCTTACTATCTGAGCTTGCCTTTTGTGATGACACAGAACTAGCAGCGGCTGGTTGATTGTCTATTACTGGAACATAAGTATCACATTTAATTGGTAAACTGACATTCTCATTGTAATTCTCCATGAAAACAACATCTCTACTTTTTATTATTTTGTTTGTTTTAGTATCCATGAATCGGTATCCTTTAGAATCTGTACAATAGCCCACTAATATCATTTTTAGTGATTTTTTGTCCCACTTTTGCCGTTTTTCCTTTGGGACATATACCATAGCTTCAGAGCCGAATATTCTCATGTGTGATAGATTTGGTCTTTTACCTGTCCACATTTCAAATGGAGTCATACCTTGAAGTGACTTTGTCGGGGAACGATTCACAATATATGCGGCTGTTGCCAATGCCTCAGCCCAATATTTCTTCTCCAGGTTAGCATAGAACAACATGCATCTGGCTCGTTCAACTAAAGTCCTGTTCATTCTTTCGGCCATGCCGTTTTGCTGGGGAGTGTACGGAGTAGAGGTCTGATGAATTATACCATGGTTAGATAAGTACTTTTCAAAATTGTAATTGCAGTACTCTCTACCATTATCAGTGCGAAGTTTTTTTATCTTATGATTTAATTCATTCTCTACTTTCAACTTAAAGTCTTTAAATGTCTCTAAAATATTTAGCTTGTCTTTAAGAAAATATACATGGACCATTCGGGTGAAGTCATCAATGTAAGTAATAAAGTACTTCATACCTCCAAATGAAGAATTTTCCATAGGGCCACACAAGTCGGAATGTATAAGTTCAAGTGGCTTTGCTGCTCTTGAACCTACATTATTGAATGGCATCCTAGCTTGCCTGCCTTCCATGCAATGAGAGCAGGTGACATTGCTTTGTTCCTGAGCCAGAGTCACGCCCTCAGCACAGCCAGGTAGCTTCTTCACATCTGAAACATTCAAATGGCCCATTCGGAGGTGCCACAGGTAAGTATTGTTACAATTCTGCGAGCTTGAGGTTAAGTGGGCCACTTCCTTACAGGTATCCATGATGTATAAATTGTTGTTTAAAGTTGCAGTACATATTACTTCATCTTCACCATTTTGGACTTCACAACCCTTGTTGTTAAATGTCACCGTATGTCCTTTCTTCACAATAGTGCTTACTGAAAGTAAATTTGCAGCTAACCCGGGAACATATAGAACATTGTTAACTTGTATTACTTTATCTTGACTTGTATGTATGTCAATACAGCCAACTCCCTTCACAGCTAATGGTTCTCTGTTAGCTACTGTAATTTTCTTTACCGGTGGCTCGGTGACATTGTACATCCAATCATTTCTAGTCGTCATATGCATGGATGCACCGGAGTCTATAAACCATTTATCACTTGTGTTTTCTCTGACTGTCTCTGAAAAAGCTGCTACAAAACTGGAACTTTCCCTTTTGCTGTTTGTTTGTTTCTTTGGCTGTTTACAATATTTGGCAAAATGACCGTTCCTATTGCAATTAAAGCATCTAGGTCCCTTTGGCTTCACTGAGTGTGTGTTATTTCTAGTTTTCTTTGAGTTTGTATAAAAAGCTGTTGACTTTGATGTGTTTACTTCTTGAATAAGTTTAGATTTAACTGAATCAGCACTAATTTGAATCCCAGAACTCTCAAGTCCCATGATCATGGGTTTGTATTCTTCGGGTAAGCCAGCCAACATTAAAGTGCCAAGCCACTCATCATTGACATCGAAGCCAATGTTTCGCAGTTTATGGGCAGTGTTCATTATTTTACTCACATAATCCTCAACACTGTTACTCGATTCCAGAGTAGTGTTAATCAGATCTTTTAGCAGTCCTACTCGTCTGGTTAAACCGTTGTCATCGAACGCCTTCTGTAAATTCTCCCATACATGTTTTGCCGTTTTGCAATCCTGAACATGTACGTAATTCTGTGGGTCCAGTAACAATATCAGCTTTGACTTCGCTTTCACATCCTTGCTGGCATCTACAGGTTTGTCATCGGGGCGTTCAACGCAGCACCACAAGTCTTCATGTTCCAGGTATGTCTTCATACTGAATTTCCATGTGGCGAAGTTTTCTCTTCCAACCAACTTCTCTAAATTG
The DNA here is from genome assembly GCA_020976665.1 of Heortia vitessoides. Classification (NCBI taxonomy): domain Eukaryota; kingdom Metazoa; phylum Arthropoda; class Insecta; order Lepidoptera; family Crambidae; genus Heortia; species Heortia vitessoides. The sequence goes on from JACJUM010002496.1 coordinate 748,466, forward strand.
AACATATTTGAGCCCATCTTGTATGATTGCTCCAGAAATATGTATATTTTTGATGCGAACTGTTCTTTTTCGTAATCTCAAATTCAAATCGCAACGACAATTTACACTGATCTGAGATTTTTCTACTTTCGTATAAACTTTCACCGGTACCACTTCGGAACTACGCTCTGCTACCATAAAGGAAATTGCGTAGTTGTGGTAATTAAACGTTTTGTAGTTTTACAATAAAAAGATTTATTCATACGAAAGTACACTAAAAAGCGCGGCAACAACCTTGCTAGCTTGACAGCTCGAGAGAAAAAGGACAGAGGCGCCACACGCGCCTAAAAACAGAATTATAAATGGTTGCGTTCCATTTCACTAACAAAATCAAGCGCAAAGTTAAATTGTGGGTTTGGAATGAATGTTAACTTATTGAATTTTACAACAGGTAATTTGCACTATTTTGAGGGTAGATCCGGAGAACAAGAAAATGAGTGGCAGTCTCACCACTACCCCCTTCTGGCCCGCTGTAAGTGTTAGAAAAACCTAATAACGAATTTTGTTGTTGTTGTGTGTTTGAAAGTTGAAATTGTTTTTCTAGAGGTTTTACCAATTCATATAATTATTTTACAGAGCAAACGAGAGAATGTTAAACGTAAACAAAACATTGAGCCGTCTGATAAAGTACCCAAAAAGAAACAAAAAATTGACGACGATAGTAAAGAGAAAAAGAGCAAGACAAAATCCATTGATGACGATGTTGAGGTAGATAGCAAAAAAAAGTCGAAAAATGTAGACGAAAGCATTGAGGAAGAACCCGAAACAGAACCCATTAAAAAGAAAAAGGATAAGAAATCTAAAACAGAAAAAATGGAGGTGGAAGAAGTAATAGAAGAGGAAATTGGAAAAAAGAAGAAAAAAAAGAAAAAGAAGACTGAAGACGAACAACTAGAACAACCTAAAGTGTCTGAAGAGAGTGACGCTATTGAGACAGATATACACGAAGACAGCGATCACATACTAACTCCACAGGATCTACATCTGATAGATCTATCAGATTGTGACGACATACATAAATGCAAAAGACGCATCGTATCTCTAACCAAGAATATCAACGCTAGAACAAAACGTATAGAAAGAATAGAAAATAAATTATTGAAAATAGAAGACAGAGGATTAAATGCGAAAAATAAAAAATACCACACTGCCATGCATACGGAGAAATTAGTCACACAAGAGCGTGCCCTGAAACTATTAGATGCTTTAAAAGCAGCTCAAGAAAAACTAAAAGACTTAGGCTACGACGGTACCATGGATATGAAAGATAGGAAAAAGAAAAAAGTAAAAGTCGCTGCAGATCCATCAGATAAAATTAAAGAAGACGTAGATACTGATGAGAAAGTAGAACTAGATAACAAGAAATCCAAGAACGATGTGAAAACAAAGAGGGCTGATATTAAAGTCGTGGAAAGTCTGGAGCCTGCGCTCGAGGTGCCCAGCGCGAAGGACTTCTGGTCAGCTACCACCGATAGCCAGGCGATAACTGTGCAGGAGGAAGAATCTAGCAGTAGTGATGAGGAAGTAAGTATTTTATTTACTTCTTCCTACAAGTCCTGAACTTAAAACCTGTTATAGGTTTTTATGAGACAGAATAATACTTAAGGTTATAGTGACTGCTTGTAATTTTAATGTTCATTTCATTTTGTCTTGTAGTTTCATGGGCGTGTCATTTTGAATTTAGTAGTGTTGTATTGTAGTAGTTTGTGATTCCTTTGTCGTCCTATGTCCCTAACAGAAGTGCTTGAAGATTTATCACGGAGTCAGGTCTTAGTATGAGATGTTGCGTTATTTTTTTTTTCATTTATAATTACAGTCTGCACATTTATAAATACGCACATATACACAATGTTGATTTGTAGGTACTCAACTTCGCAATTAATTTATCCCTTCATACATAAGCACTCATTGCGATAGTTCTTTTCTAAATACATTTTAGCATGTTCAATTTGGGACAAATGCACAGGGTGGGGATGGGCAGCAGCATCCTCATCGCGGAAGCTCTAAGCGATTTTCTAATAACTCTTATCTTTGTCCGCAGAAATTATGTACTCTCTTCCACAAAACATGTACCGCATATCATGGACATACATATTGTTTTGTATTTTTTTATTCCTTTCATTGTTAATTATTTAGTTTGGTTTATTTCATTATTTATTCGAAGATGTTGAAGTTAAGCTTATCTTGCGGTGCATACATCCTTGTGGAGTCACAGCTTGCCAAGTTCTTGAGAGTGTGTTGTTGTGCTGTTTCTGTTTCGTGAGCCTTAACAAAATTAATTTAAAAAAATACCACTGTTACATTCCCCCATCAATCCCATCGATCATCGTCAACACCACATCCAAATTGCTAACTATGTCCTGACGCGTCTATGTACCAGGAAACAGAGCAACCTAAAAAGAAGCGCAAGAGGCTGACAGTGGCGGAGAAACGAGCGAAAGTGCGAGAAGAGGAAGAGCGCGTGCGCTCGCTGGAGGCGCGCGCCGCCGCCGGAGACGCGCAGCCGCGCTCCAGCGAGCAGTTCGAGCGCGCGCTGCTGGCCAACCCGGACTGCAGCCAGCTCTGGATCGCGTACATGGCCTTCCACCTGCAGGTCAGTGTACCGTGAAACGTCCACTGCTTGACATGGGCCTTCCCAGGAACTGCTGATATCTCAGTCGGCTTTACGACAATTGGTACAGGAGGGTACTGGTTCAGGTACTATTTTATTCTGCTGGTACCAAAAGGATGATTATTCATTAATTGAACATATATATAAATAGTGGTCAGATGACCACGTTCTTTCACATTATATGACAACGAGGGTTGCCATATAATATGAAAAGTGAAGACAACGCGAAGCGGAGAAATAAATATATGGCGGTACGTGCCACAGATAGCATTTAGAAGCACATCGCACTGTTGGAAAAGCATTGAAAAACAAGTTACGTTTTTTTATATTATGAAGTCAGCAATCAAGCATACGGTCCGCTTCATGGTGAACGTGCCCGCAGCCTATAGACGCTTGTGTTATCACAAGGACTAGCACTGAGGATACAATGTCACATTTACCCAGTAAATTCACTCCCTCTCTCACCCTTCAAACCGGAACCAATCAATGCAAACACTGCTATTTGGCGGTAGAAATAGGTGAGAGTGAGTCCAATGCAGACGGACCTTTGTAAGAGGTCACATAATCCCCCTATCTTGGGGAGGCCTATGCCACCAGTAGACTTCTTATCGCTGATATAATAATATCCTCATCATCATTTCAGCCATCGGAAATTTACTGCTGGAAATTGACCTCCCCAATATAGGGAGAATTTTATCTATAATTGCCGCGCTGTCGCTTTAGTCGCCTCTTACAACACCTTTTTTCAATAATTACTTTTTCACGACACTCCGAACATTGCAGGGGCATCTCCGCGAGACACGCGGGACCATTTCGGCTGGGTTTGTTCATGAACGAACGGAATGGTGTTGACGTCTGAGAGTTTTGGCAGTGACCCTGGTGTTTGAAAACCTGACTTGGTGGGGATCTTTTGTCCAAAGTGAATTGCTTGTTTACAGTCAACGGAGTTAGAAAAGGCGCGCGCGGTGGGCCGGCGCGCGCTCAACACCATCTCGTTCCGGGAAGAACAGGAGAAACTGAACGTGTGGCTCGCGATCATCAACTTCGAGAACCGGTTCGGCACAAAGGTCTACCATCATAAAACTACTTTTATTTATCAGCTTCAAAACGTTTATTTACTTTTTTATGGTTTTTATTCGACGATGGCGCAGATGGTAGTCATTTTATTTTGTGCGCCAATGGTCGTGGGTTCGATACCTACCCAGGACAAATATTTATATGATTGTATTTGTGATTCCGCTGTTGTCTGATATCTGTAACACAAGTGCTTTAAGCGACTTATCACGTTGTCAGGTCAATGTATGAGATGTTGTAGGAATATGTATATCTCAAATACAAATATCACATAACATTGTAAATAATTTTTACCAGGAGTCCCAACAAAAGATTCTCGAAGAGGCCCTCCAAATGAACGACACGTTCAAAGTGCACTCGAAACTGCTAGACATCTACGTGGAGACCAGCAAGCTGCCGGAGCTGTCCAGCCTAGTAGACCTGATGCTGCGCAAGTACAAGCGCGCGCCGGAAACGTACCGGCTCTGCGGCGCCGCCTGCTTCCGGCTGGGGCTCGTCGACAAGGCCCGGCAGGTTATGCAGAAGGCCATCAGCGTGTTGGAAAAGAAGGATCGTGAGTACTTCTTCATTTTTTTTATATTAAATTTTAAACTATATCTTTTTAAAATCTTATGTCGGACGGTCAGACGATATGTGATTTCGTAGCATGCTTCTCACTATGCTTCTCACAAAGAATAAAATAGAACTAAAAAATCAATCTTGCCTGTGTCAAAAAGAATTGAATGTATTTTTTATAAATATTTTAGACCTTATATGTCCGCTGTGAGCGGTATAGCTGAGAAATGTTTAAAAAATACCCTACCGTGTAATATAAACTAAGTCCTTATGATAATAAGAAATTGGGGGTTGGGGAGGGGGGGGAGCTAATAGTTAAAAAAATCTCGCTGGCGTCATTAGGACCGATAGGGCTACTAGGACCCTGCAGTATCAGATATATAATACTGACTTTTGTTAATAAGTTCAGGTTATACAGGATTCAATTTCAATATTACAACAATTCAAATAGATTGCTTAAACATAATTCAAATAGATTTTCAAATAATAATGTTATAACGTAGTAATTGCATTTATTTACTTTTTTGTTCTTTCTGTAAACCTGCACATTGTCCCTTACGATAATTGAATGTACGAGATGAAATATGAGAGGGATATACGGTATATACAAAACTGTATCAGAAAGTGAACCTCTACGAAGCAAACGATGATTAAACCAAAACGTTACGTTAACGTAAAAGTTTACGTATGCACGTATTCTACATCGCAACGCAACTCGTCCGCAGACGTAAACGTGCTAGTCCAGTTCGCGCTACTGGAGCGGACGTGGGCGGCGCAAGCGGGCGGGCGCGAGCGCGCGGAGGCCCTATTCGAGCAACTGTTGGCCGTGTACCCCGCGCGCGCCGACGTTGCCGCCGCCTACATAGACATGCTGCTGAAGGGCGGCGACGCCGAGCAAATCAGGTGAGCCCTACTCTGGTTATGATTATTTGATTGCGCAATCGATGGGCCTGATGGCGTCGTAGTGATCCTATCGTGTGCGTCAAGGTCGCGGACCTGGATGGAATACAAATGTATTCCATCCAGGTCAAAATATTGATGTGATGATATTTGTGTTTATTTTGAGTCTGGTTGTTGAATATATGTATTTAAGTATTATTTATACTTTCATTCAACACCCAGATATATATATTTGTGATTCCTCTGTTGACTGATGTCTGATATCTGTAACACAAGTGCTTAAGGCGACTTAACGCAGAGTCAGGTCAATGTATGAGAAGTTGTGTATTATTAATTATTGATTATTATTATTTTCTTACTGAAGAACAATGCTAAGATAGAATTGAAATTATTCCAAAATAAATTTGATTTGCCTAAATTGGGAAGAAAATTATACCATATTGCGATTAATTCTACTAATAATGTGTAATTTTACCACAGGCAAGTTATGGAACGAATGACGTCACAAAAGCTACCTGCTCGGAAAATGAAAATACTGTTCAAGAAGTGGATAGAGGTGGAAGAAAAGTTAGGTGATCAAGACAAGGTGGAAGAAATAAGGCAACGTGCTATGGAATACGTAGAAAAAGCTAATTTTTAATTTAATGATACAAGTTCAATGTGAATAAATATGAATGTTTAATCGATATAGCATTTTCTTATTATTTTCCTTCTCTTTACTTATCCTTAACTGTAAAAAAATAAGGAAACATGATAAATTAAAGAATGTTTCAGGCACGAGCAGATTTAATATAATAACTAAATATATTTAAACATGAAAGTCTTATTGCTAGTGATTGTTTTATAATCATTATTATTAACGTTGGCTACCGGCATCGGTGGGGGAGGTGGAGGTGGCACTCCTTCGGTCGGTGTACTAATTTTAAGTGGCACAGAGCTTTCAATCTTATGACTAGGCGGTGGAAACTTAAAACCGTTCGGTACACCACTGCCGTAAATTGAAATCGGTTCACAAATCACATATCCTAATTTAGCATAAAATTTCTCTTGACCTTTTGTCGATAAGTATACTTTTTCTAATGTCAGTTCATCTTTACAATATTCTTCGACTTTCCTCATGAGGAAACTACCTAATTTTTTTCCACGGAAAAGCTTGCTTATAACTACTGTTTCTATAAAACAACTTTCGGGTATGGCCGGTATCGGAGTAAGCTTACAGTGCCCCAGGATTTGTCTTCTATCACTAACCAAGATTAAGCTCGTGGGTAAATTATCACACGACGCTTGGAGGGACATCATGCGGGCCGTTTCGCTGCGCGGCCATTCGTCGTTTATTAGGTCGCAACATGGCTTTAAGTATTGTGGGTGCTGGTGCAATAATAATACTGATAAATTCTCTAATTCCATGGCGTGAACTGTAACAAGAACAGATATTAAAGTTGTAATATTTTTTATTATGATGATGTTGACGAATAGAACGTAAATTATGAAAACAAAAGTCAATTGAGTAAATATTCAATTTATTTCAAAAGTATTCACATTGGTAACAGAATATTACATTTTTTATAACAATAGCAGTATTCCAATCATGTATCTGGTAACATTCAAATGTCAAACTGACTAACAAAATTTTACGTCTGTCAAACAAAAGTAAAAGTGTTCTTGCCATATTTTGCATAAACAACATTATATTTACGAGAAAATACGTGTAATTAACAAAGTAAATCACTTACCGAACACCCATCACACATTTTTGCAACGATCGACTTGTTCGGCACGCGGTAAGCGCATTTTTCAAATTGCAATCGTCGGTGGCCACTTGCATGCATGAAAGTCGGTGCGAAACTAACCTATTTTTATCTGTCACACGTTCAAAACAGCCGCTCACATCTGCTTTTTGCGTAATCCTCAGTTACAGCTCCGTAATTCCGCCTGATGAGATAATACGGCTTTTTTACAGCCTATTAATTTCCTTCGCACGAATGTGTTAACAACATTGACTGTCGTTCAAACTGGAACATGCCGGAAAGCAGGCGCTTGCTAGGAAGTCTTTCACATTCCAATATTGCGAAAATAAACACATTCTAGGAGTCATCAGATATTTCCCCAGAAATTAATTAGGTTCAGTTAGTAAAACACAAATTTATTACATATATATATTATCTTTCATAATGTATAGAGGTAGAGGAAATGTAAACATTAATTATTTATGAATTTTATTCTTTAGTCAATCAAGTATGGAAGATGATGATGATGTCCCAAGCCTCTCGGCTGAGACATTTGCAGCCCTCCAGGAGTTTTATGCAGAGCAACAGAAAAGGCTGGAGATATTCTCAAAGCTTGAGGCAGATGACAAGTTAAAAGAAAACATTATTTTTGATGAGAACTGGGTAAACTCTCAATGTTTCTTATAATGTTAATAAAAATTAGAAAATATGTTATTACTGGACTGGGAATATGATTGTCATAAACAACCAAAAAAATTAATATAGAAATTCCTAGTAAAATATTTTCACTTTAATCTTGCCTGTGGTTGCTGCTGCATTCTAGACCTAGCAAAGAAATTCTTATGTATGTCTAAACACAAAATTAATTTTCTGTCTTCATCTAACACACTTTTCTATTGTGAAAATGTATACAGTATAATATATATTTTTTAACCGACCTCAAAAAACAAGAAGGCTTTATTTTCAACTGTATATTTTGTCTATCCAAATAGACAATAGTCCTATTCAACAGACCAAATTACAGCTAAAGGGTTTTTGATTAAGTATGTTATAAGTGTCCCACACATGTAAAGTATAACAGTTATAAGACTCCAATATTATATTATTTTTTCACTTTAAATAACTTGCAATATATACATATATATAAATAATTTGTGGCACATTGATTGTCCGTGAGAACTCAACTACTTAGACTGATTCTTATCAAATTTTACTTGCTTTGTGCTTTTTAATTAAACTTGAAAGATAGAAATGTATATTATTTGTTTCTTATATAATGTGAAATATCTAGTATCTAATTTATATAGAATGCTATCCTATAGAAAAATGTATAACTATATAATTTTACTTACAGCAACTTAGCCAGTTCTGGTATGATGAGGCAACAATCAATTCACTGGTGAAGGTCATAGATTCCACTATAGCAGACGGTGGGCGAGTGGCTCTCATATCGTGCCCTACACTTTTTGTGCCTGTCAAGAGGCACATTGGAGACAGAGCTACAGGTATCATTTTTGCTTCTATACTAACAATGAGCAAATCTATGCATGTTAGTTTTTATGTAATAATGATGAGCTTTAAGACACAGGCAGTTTAGAATAGTAATTCCCTCTCTACCAGGTATCGTAAAAGGCGACTAAGGTACCAATACCCATAAATAGTGGTCCATCCATCAATAATATTGTAGCTCAAATACAAAGTTAGGGGATGGGCAACAGCATCCCTGTTTTTACAGGTGCACTCTGCAACTGCCAACACGTTTGCCCAGTGCGGCAATATAGGCTGTAATGATAATGATGATAAGATCAGGATAAATCCAGTTTTATAAAACATTTAAATATGATAGTATGAATTCTCTAGTCTAGTCCATTCTATTATATTTATTAGTAGTATATAGTAGGTAATACTTTATTAAGGAATTTATCGTTCTGGTGGTATGTCCCTGACCTATTGCTTTGACATTTTGAGTGCAGCATTTTATTATGTAAATCGTAATCAACAGAGTTTAAATTTATTCATATTACTTTTCAGTGTCACTACTCGAATACGACCGCCGATTTGAAGTTCACGGACCTGATTTTATATTCTACGACTACAATTTTCCCGAGAAAGTTCCGCCCGATGCGAAAAATTCTTACGACTTGGTTGTCGCAGACCCACCGTTCCTGTCCGAAGAGTGCATAACCAAGACCTCGGAAACTATAAAGCTGTTGGCTAAAGACAAAATGGTTGTGTGTACAGGAGCCATTATGAAAGAGTATGTAGAGAAGCTTTTGGATTTAAAGTTGTGCCAGTTCCAACCCCACCATAGAAATAATCTAGCTAACGAGTTTTCGTGCTACGCCAACTTCGACTTGGACAGCATACTCAGGTGATAGTTGTGAAGACTAGGCTAAAACAAATTTAATGTATTTATGAAATGTAAATAATTATTTCATACAGAGGTATACGAGAATTATGTTGGAACAATACGGTGGAACAATAGTAAGTGCAGCTAATTTAATTATATTGAATGAGAGAAATATAGCCCAGGCATATATTTTCAAATGTTGACACTTAAATTGGACAGTTTCACTCACAACTTGCAAATAGGCATATTTTACTTTTAAACGGATCTGGCAGCTTCCTTGCTAATGTTTTGAAAGGTCATACCGCCAAAGTGTTGTGTTTGAATTCAATACACTATTGAACATATCGACGGTCATAAATTCATAAATCATAAGGGAAATTGCAGGTTTAGAAGAACCGGAATAAGAAAAATACCCATATAGAATAGTACCTCGCCCTCTACCAGGTATCATAAAAGGCGACTAAGGTACCATAACAGATAGATGGCGGTATATCAATCCGTAATAGTGTAGCTCAAATGCAAAGTTTGGGGATGAGCAGCAGCATCCCCGTGGTAACAACTGCGCTCTGCATTTAAATAAATAATGACTTTGTTATAACCTTATTATTTGATAAGCTATTTGTAATTATGTTATAGCTGTTTTAACAAATATTATTGAAGTTTAATCCTCTTAAAACTACTAACAAAGAAATAAATAAATACATAAATGTTTGCCCATGTCTCTATGCCAATTAAATTTCTGATCGATATTAATATATGTCTCACATATATGTAATCGTTTATTTATGTTGAATAATGAAGCCCAGAATCTGTTTATGACAATTTTTATTACACAATTTTTTATGTAAAAGTGTATCTTCTGTATTTTAACTAATACAAATGAGATTTGATTATAGCCATATTTTTTACTCAGTCTTAGTCGACCGCGTTCCTTTCAAACAATGTTATATAACATACAAATGAATAAAACAACAAATTGTAAAACACTTGCATTTATTATTGTTCTCCTTAACAAATCTATTTGTTACATTATGCTGGTTAACATCTTATCAACTCTCAATACGTCAATCATTACATCTAATTTTAAAATATCCAATTTTAACAACATCCCGAACATAGAAAAAGGATACTCTGCCATATTTATAGAAATATATTCTATTATATCATATTTACTACATGTATAAATATATATATTCATAGATAATATACTCTATTTAATATTCAATATCTAAAATAAATGCATCAGTATCATAAAATCTAAGTGACAGATTCATAATGACAGAGTAAAACTTTCACCTCGTCTCATCTCATACCCATTAATGATAACAAGAAATATTAAATCACATATTGATAATTGTATGATATATTTATATAATTTTAAACTAATCAATTGTTTTGATCAGAATATACATTTACATTTATTTTAACACCTGAATTTCATTTTATACGCGGGCAACACTGACTGTTTTGGGTGCATGTGCCGTGTGACGTCATTATTCGCTCAATTGCTACAGAACTCGCAATCTGATCAAACAACTTTGAACTCAATGTCTGATACAGTAGACTACATTATCAACAGTGATACGAATATATAGGAATGTTAGTAATTATAGAAATTAAAGTATATAATTTGGACAAACAATTGTATGTTTATATTTCTATACAAGTTATCGGTTTGGCTAACACTGTTACTAGAGATTATTGATTTAAGATAATATTTCCTAGGAAAAACATCAACTCGTCTCACGCGGCTTGACTTGAACCTGCATCTTTCCCATGCCGGGCGACTGCACTATCGTTGGGCAACCGAGACCATAGCAGACACGTCAAATTTTTCTTAGTGTTCCTTTTTGTGCTGAGAGACTGTTTTAGACCAAATACTTAACAATGGACAATACACACAACACACACCCAAAAAAATAACTATCACCCACAATCCTATACCAAAATCCTACATGGAACATGTTTTTACAAGTCACTTGTCCCTACAGTAAATTCTCAATTCTATAAAGATAAAATAAATAAATACATTAATTCGATTACTTAGAATTAGTGATGATTTGGTACTGAAATACCTACCGTCTATCTGTCCGTAAACATCTATATATATGAACATATACATAGGATAGATAGTTTATTTCTCTCATGTCATTGAATAATCATTATTTATTTATGTATATAATGAAATATTAATACACATATTTGTGCCTCAATAAAACGCTGGAGCGTCCGCTCCAGATATTTCTTTGTACTAAAATAATTTGGGATTTACGTTACTATATACATATATGTAAGTATATCAGTGCGTCTGTCGGTACTCTCTAATATATTATGTCGCAAATTAGATAAAAGAAATGGATATTTACTGGCCCGATGGGTCATTCCGTAGTGTCCCACCCAGGGCAAAATTAAAATGATATATTTTTGTATTTGTTCTGTGTCTGAGTGTTAAATATATGCATTTTAATATTATATTAATAATTTCTCTGGTGTTTAATATACCACAGAGTCAATATATATTGATGTTCTGTGAAATTATTATATTATTATCTGATATTTAAGGCTTTATTTTTGATATTGTAATGTCAACAGAAAGCTAGTGTTTTCATATGAAAAGAATTCATCTAATTCGCGACACAACAAGTAACACCACGTTCCCACACTAGTCAAAGTAACAAATTCCACTAACTAGCATTTATTTAACTATCTACAAGGCCTTGTGTCTACCGGGGTACGATCGCACCCCATTATATATATATATTTATAAACATTCATATGCGTTCTTGCGTGTTTAATTAATTACAATGGACACTTTACTTTATTGTCATATTATCAAAGCTAAAAAATGTTTATATTTCACAATGGACAAACGGACATTTGAAAGTACGCAACAGTGGAACAGAAAACAAACATACACTGTCAAACGTTTAATAACACTACGGAGTTGAGAGCCAGGCGCACGGTAAGCGGCGGCCAAGTTCCGCAGAGCGAGATCCTCGCGATATTCTAGTACGCATGCGTTGGGCTTTCTAGACAAAGCTCACAGAAGCGGTACCGTCGCGAGACATAGACTTAGGGCGCGTACGCACTAGACCAAGCAACAGTCAATAGGCGCGCGTATTCATGATCTTTGGTTAAAGAAAAATAAAAAACAAAACACATTACATGGCTCCAATTTCCTGACTATGTGTATTTCCGAGGTATGAGCAGATGATAGTAATCCCACTTTGTCCACCAAAGGTCGCAGGTTCGATACCCACCCAGGAAAAATATTTATATATTGATATTTGTGTTTGTTCTTCGATTGGGTGTTCAATATATGTATTTGAGTATCTGATGTCCGTAACACAAGTCCTTTAAGCGACTTATTTCGTAGCCAGGACAATATATGAGATGTGTGAAATTAATATTTACAGCATTAAAAGACATAATAATTGACTTTTTTCCTCTTAAGACAAAATCATTTTTAGACAATTTAAACCCTATATGTTATATAATAGGGATGAAAATCATTTATTTGTATGAGGTCAACTGTTGCTCAATCTAATATAAGCGCAACCTCAGTTTTCTTACCTATAACTAAGCAAGGGAGTAACGACCAATCGGAAGCCGATTCGAAGCCGAGACATCCGATTGGTCGATTCTTTGCACAGTACAATCTCCTGCGCATAGCTTATGTTTCACCACAATTAACAGACACATAAGCAATCTTAAGAAAACCTTTTATCAGACATTAGATAAGCCTAATATAATAACTTATTAAAAATCTTGGAAAACCGGTAAGAATAATTCGGAAATACAAGGATATTTTCGCTAATAAACCTTAACAGGGTATTTATAACTAATTAAATCACTAACTAACAAGCGATAATCTCACATTATATATAAACCAAATCATGTATTTATCGTTTATATAAACGACAAATGTAGTGATTCTGTTAGGTCTTTATCATAACTCATATGAAAGAAGAATATAAAATACATTTATGTTAAGTAATTACAATTGCCTATCTCTTTCATAACGATATCGTAAGACAGGGAAGGATACATTCCAAAGAATCTCAAGAAACAAGTCTTAAAAAAAAATCGTAATTATATATAAATATCCTGATCAACGTATAGAAACTGATAATGCAATTTAATGTTTGTAATCCTAATTTAAAAATCAAATTCCTTCTTTCTATCTTACTGCACCGCAAGGAAAGTGAATGAAAATGTATGTAAAGCCACTTACAAACATACGACGACCTCTCAAATGAGAATGTATTTATTACAAAATACAGATAAAGCAACACAATCGTCCTGTCCCTTAGTACTAGACTATAGCTGTCTCAGACATCGTCAAACGAATGAAAGAGACAAAGATACAGGTCTGAAGAATCCTTACGAAGACTTACGGAATCACTTATATAAACCAATAATACAAATAATGATAAAAATAAATTGCAAAATTAAAACATCAATCATTGTTAGTTAGCATTTGTGCCAATAAATTAATGGAAATCATCGTGCAAAATAATTAATATCACAACCTAAACTAAACACGCATGTCTTTTATGAAATAGATGAAAATAACTAACGAGAATGTCGTTTAACAACGGCAATTGAGGCCGTAATTTAAAAAAAATACTTACAAAAATATAATACATATGTACTAGAAATCTAAGTATACACTATACCAGCAACGCCTTGCTGATTTACATAGCAAATCCACCTGAAGTACGCATCTACAAAAAATAGTTTTTTTTTTCATATACAATTTGTTGCAAAATACACCTTAGTATTATTGCGCCATTTATTTATTACCTAAGACGAGTGGAGTGTCTTATTTTCCGCGCGAACTTTCATCTTGCCTGAAAAAATCTAAAATGGCGGCAGAAATTTCCCATAATTGTCATAAGTAATAAATAAATGACAACGATAGGTCGATGGATATAATAAATCAGTAAATAGATAATTGTTAATAATTCATATAAACAATACTTATTTTTACAAAAATAAATTATGACTCGTAAAAAGAGAGCAAAAAACAATTTATTAAATTTGACCCGCCATTTTTACTGTCAAGTAATGTTTTGTCACCAATGGAAAAAATTAAACGCTTTCTCAGAGCAGGTCACGCGTAAACCTGGGGTTGCGCGTAGTAAAGATTACATAGTCTAGTTTTAAAACATTCCTCAATTGTTTTGAGTGGTTTTATGTATAGAAAATACTGAAATATATCTAAGATGATATTTACTAGAAAAAAAATCAACTTATCCCCAGTTGTCAGAAGGGATTCGAACTTGCAAAATATGGGTTAGATTCAGGTTCGACTCCCGCCTGACACCTGAGACAAATTGATTTTTTCTATTAAATATCAGTCCCTATTGTCTTAAGCATTTAAAAAGGGGGTACGTTACGCTAGAAAGTTTGAGAAACCGTGCATTTTGAACGTAAAAAGAGACTATTGCATTACCAAGCCACCATTTAGGATGGATTGTAAAAATAATTTTATTTATTTTACTTATTCTTAACAGTACATTTATATAATAATAATTAAATTTATAGGGGTTTATATTTGTAGATATTAGAAAATTTCATCGCTTGAGTATATAACGTATATATAATGTGGTTTGTACTTTACAAAAATGGTATTATACCCTACATATAGACCGGATTTAGTAAAGAAAAAAGAAAGATGTTAATACTGAAATTAATAAAAAAAAACTATAGTCATTCTATTCTATATGAGAGAAGTATTGTACATACAGTCAAATTGTAAAAGCTCGTAGACAATTATTAAAATCTCTAATTAGTACCGATTAATAGCATTAATTTTTATGGATGAGATAATCTGATAATTCGAATTTATTTAAAATACCAATATACATTATATTTTTAGATGCACCTATCCAGAAAGGAAAAGTTACATCAATATCGCTAACTAATCACTTACATTACAACCCTAGCCTGTTTAGATTAAGGCCAAGATTGAGTTAAGAGCTCGCCACGTAATTTATCGAGTGCTATGTACAAGTTCAAAATGGAGGCACAGTGTTAATCTCACTACATCCAGTCATGTAATGTTCCATGAGCAGGACGACACTGTGTTCAGTTGGAAAACTATGGAGAATGTCCTCAATTGGAAAGCTACAGGCGCAAATTACTAGGCTTATTATAATGTCCCTTCGGCGATAGATAGGGATGGTGGACGCATTGGGAAGACTCAAGATAAATCTAAGATTGCACAAAATATACAGACAGACACGTAAACAACACTTAATGTATATATAACATACACCTCGTATACGACATTAAAGCGCTCGATAAAAAGGTTGGGGCAATGAGGACGAACACAATTAATAAACGAAATCCTCTATAATGCTTCAGCTATATAAACCGCCATTGCTAAAACGAGAGCGAACCAATTTTGAATTGCCACCGGTCCTTTTTCAACCACCAACCAAAAGCTGCCGTTTTGACAGCTGTCAGTAACGCCGCCCCGTGATTGGTGGAATCACAACAACACACCGGCGACATCTATCGTCAAAATAGCAGCTAGAAACAGATAGACGAAACGGAATGTAAGGATGCGCTAAAATTACTGTCGACCAATTTAATTTGTGGGTATAGTACCGTGTCACAATTTAAATGAAATATAATTGTAAAATTTTATTTATTGCACCTGGAGTTTCTATTGCGACAAGGTAGTAATAGCTACAAATTAAACTGGCCCACTTGAACGTATAGACAAACAAAATGTGATAACGAAATAATTGCTACGATCTTGTCCGTGTTTCTGAGGCGATGCATCTCCGATAGCCGAATGCTTATGCTTCTATTTATTATGTATATAATAATGTCAATATGAACACATTTAAAAAATAAATATAATTTGGCTGCACGGACACAAGATGAAATATTCATAAACAGAAGCTTCACGCAAATTAATATCATTAAGGACAAACCCAGAGCGTACTGAAGTATGACGTCATTAACCACAAACACACACACATACACACACACACACACACAAACAAATATAGTTGCAAAGTTGTTATAAGACACGTCTCATTATAAAATCGACAACATCTAGAATGTCTAATAAATTACTCATTATGACAAATCTATTTATATCAGCAAATTAAAAAAACAAGGTTCAAGGCCCATAGACATTATTTATTTAATTTAATTATTATGAAATTTTCTCTGTTCTTGCTTTATTTTTATTCTTTTCAATCGTTTAATTTTACAAGCATTACAAACAGACGTTATTATTTTTTTTATAGAGATTTGTTGATCAAATATATTATTAAATAAAAAAAATTCCGTGTTAACCTCACGTATGTTAAAAATTTCACTCAACAGTATGTACATGTTTGCCCACAAATGACGTCATCCAGGGAAAAATTAAAACCATTTCTGATGGTTTTCTTATTACTATCCGATCCTCGATTAAAACGAATCGGGTCTGATGTTACGACTCGTCCTGATGCGATGTCTTATATTTGTCAAATGGATTCATACTTCAGCACGCCCAGTTACAACAACACGGAAGGCACCGGGTTCCATCGTCGTTGACACCACTGCTGCTTTACTGGTCGGAGATATGCTTAAGACGTCTGGTGACTGTCTACATTTACGCGTTCACTGGTCAAAATAAAACTACTTGTTTTTTAAGGGCTTTCGAACGCCCATCCGGGATCCATGCCAGATTACAAGACCCTGTCAGCGCCTATTGCGTGGTTGAGAACGAATTAAAAAAAGTTTTAAGGAACAACTTTTGTCAATATTGGGAACTGTTGTCGCAATCGAAACGTCACTCAAAAAAAATCTTAAATAAAATGCGTCAAAATGTAGTTTTATTTTGATGTAGTCACTAAAATCTTGCTAATTTCAGTTTAAGCCATATAAGTTACAGTTACACAAATATGACGTCATCGTTTCACAGTGTCCCTCCCAGGAACACAGCAGTGGCGCCCCCGCCGCATCGCTAGCACTCAGTCACTCCACAGTTCAGTCTGCTGCACGCGCTGCACCACATTTCCGCTGCACGCTTCAGATACCCCCTCGCGCGCATACAGGGTGTCACAAAAAGGTGTAACAACTCTCAGCACTAATTTAATTTACTCGCTTTCCTATATTGGAACACAGAGATTCTATCTCGCTCCAGTTTCGGGAGTACATCGTCTTCAGGACTCGTCACCCCTTCAGTAACACCCCACATCGACCTAAAGACCCCCTATTTCCCTCCCCTCCTCCTTATAGGAACATTCCCAGCTCGCAGAGAGGAAAACTCCGCGTTCACTCAGGGTAGAAAACTAGGCCGTTCAACCAGAGGGGGAAGTAGCGGCGGGGCCGGGGCCGGGGCCAGGGCCGGGCGACCTACCGGCGCCGGCCGGCGAGCAGGTAGAGCAGCAGCAGCAGCAGCAGGCCGCAGCGCAGCACGGCCAGCAGCAGGCGCGCGGCGGCGGCGGCGACGTCGCGGGCGGCGCGCGCCAGCTGGCGGGCGGCGCGGCCTGCTGCTGCTGCTGCTGCTCTACCTGCTCGCCGGCCGGCGC